>JAVJIF010004007.1:0-98928 GCA_038442645.1 Agave tequilana | reverse complement strand
CAATTAAAGCATTTGAATTTACCTTGCTTTAGAAATTTCCTGAATTTCTTTGAGAGCATTGCCATCTCTTCTTTGTCATCATTGTCCGTGTCGGAAGATGCATGGAAGGCGAGTTCTTTCTTCTTTGAACGGTATTGTCGTTCGTCCTTCTTCCTTTCTTCTAACTGCACTTCATATGACATTAGATTACCGATTAGGTTTTCTAATGTCATAGTTGAGAGATCATTCGCCTCTTCAATGGCGGTTGTCTTCTTCTCCCATTCTGGTGTGAGTGCACGAAGGATCTTTCGAACTCTTTCAACTTGGTGTAGTCCTTTCCAGGGATCTAATATTGGTGATGTCGGTGAATCTTGTAACCATCTCGGATATGGTTTCATTTCTCCTCCATTTTGAATAACTCAAACCTGTGGACAAGAACAGATATTTAGATTCCTTAACTTTATTAGTGCCTTCGTGTGTGCCTGAAGAGTATGCCATATTTGATGTGCAGAAGTTGCTGTTGAAACACGGTTGAACTCTTCTTTGGTTAGGGCACAGAATAGAGCATTAATCGCTTTGGCGTCAAGGTTCGCGTTCTTCTTTTGATCTTCACTCCAAGCGTTGTAGTTGGTTGTGGGCTTGGTGTATGATGCTTCTACGATGTTCCAAAGGTCGTAGTTGAGTGACTGCAAGTATATCTTCATTCTAACTTCCAATAGTTGTAGTTGGTTCCGTCAAATAGCAGTGGACGTTGTGTAGAATGTCCTTCTTTGAATTGGGATGATGAGAACTCCGTTGCCATCCTTGTTGTTGACTTGTACCCGCTCTGATACCAAATGTAGGATCGCCGAGATAAGGATAAATGCGGAATTATCTCTGTTGGCAACTATAATCTAAACACACAAGTCAACATAAACACTAAACAAGAAGGATTAATCGTTAGGCAATAAATAACTTGCAAGTAAAGGAAAACAATCTCAGAAAATTTGACAAACGCAAACAAAGAGATTTATCCTGGTTCGGTCCTTGTGACCTACATCCAGTCAGTCCCAAGCCACCCGCTTGAGGTTTTGCCACCCAAAATCAATACACCATGTACACCACTTGACAAATCCCCTTCGCCAAATGTATACACCTTCTCTTTCACCAAGAGAACACCTTCTCTTCCCAAGAGAATACCTTCACCTTGTACAACTTGCCTCTACAACCAAGAAGCCTCCCGTGTACATGATCACTTTGAGAATTACAATGCTTTTCCTATAGCCTTGGTACTGAATGTGTATGTGGACAAGGTTCAGTATAGGAAACAAGAACTTCAGAGAATCTTCACAATGGAAATGTCTTTTGGTGAAGAACTGAAGTGGGAAAAACTTTTCAGGTTTGCAGATTTGTTTGGCTTTGGAAAACTGATAAAATCTCTTGGTAATTGGCCTTTGTATAACTTCCCTATTTATAGCTGAAGACTAGGGTTAGTTAGGGAGTTATTGGTGCAATTTCAGATGATATGAACGTTGGAAAACGTTGCAAAAAAGACCAAAAGTCAGAAACTGTCTAACAGTCAGAACTGCCATTAGTCGACTTGCCCATAGACTTAGTCGACTAACCTAGGCAAAATTCCTTCTATTAGTTGACTAGGTTTAGCTATTAGTCGACTAGGTCAGTGGCCGTTGGAAGAACAGTTTCAGAATAACTACTTCAAGTCGACTGCAACTAACAACTTAGTCGACTTGACCAGGGATTAGTCGACTAGGGGAATTCTATAAGTCGACTATAAAATGATATTAGTCGACTTGGTTTACTGTCGGTCGACTCTATATCAAACAGAGAGTTGGGTCAGATATTTGACACAGAATTAGTCGACTTATGATTTGGTCAAGTCGACTACAAACTTGATTAGTCGACTATAAGTTTTTGTAAGTCGACTAACAAGGCTGTGATATGAGTGTTTGTGACAAGGCTTTTACATTCTACTTCACAATTACAAACCACACTCTATCAACTCTCCTTGGCACATCTTGATCATGTAGGACTCTTGATTCTTCATTTGTTTAGAGCTCCAATGAATTTGATCTTCACAAACGTCTTCATCGAAATATGTTCCAACAAAAACAGTTAATTTTGTAATCATATAAATCTCACTTGCATTCTATTTAAAGTCCAATTTTTTATCTTACTTAATAAATTTTTTTAATATTATTTACGGTCAACTTTGTGGTCAACTTTTTCACTTTCACTTCCACATTACCATTCAAATACCGAAAAAGGCATAACATTTTTCAAACTACACTTCCCAACAATATTCAATCACTGAAAAACTTACTAACCAATTCTCATGTTTAAAGGGAACTATTACTAATTTCTCGCTTCTTCACTTCCTCACTTTCACCCCTAGTTACTTTGCGGGACTCGGTCAGATATCCCGATCCGGCTTCACATAACACTACTGAATATTATAAAACAATATAGTTTTTTTTTTTTTTTTTTATTGTAAAATGCCATAACATGCAACCATCAGCAGAGGGGAACAGGATCGAGGCATTACAAATCCCATGTGACTGTACAGTAATTGGATTGGCACTTTTCTTTCCGGAGAATACTAGGCTTTGTCCTTATGTTTCAATTTACCACTTCCTGTCTTTTCTTTTCTTGCCTCGAATAGTAATGGACCACAAGGTAAGTGGACATCAAGTACTCAACGTGTTGCAATAATTTTAGAATATAGTGCTTTTCCTTGAGGACAAAGGGATCTTGTCTCCAATTTGTTTTCACATTGTATCTCAACTTCTCACCTTTCTCGTGAAACATTTGCCCTTTTGGGACCTTCTCCTGAGTCACATATATGATATTATGAAGTATGATAAAATATAATTGTTAGTATTATTATTAGCCTTGGTAATCCTATGTTTGAGGAAAGCTTTGGTAATCCGATTATATCAAGGACTCAACAATAATAATTACTGCAGTGCTTCTCCTTACTGATAACAATGTTTGTATGCATGTATTCTCGAACAAAGCCCTGTTCAGTGAACCAAATTGAATACAACTCTTGAGAATGTGAGTGAACTCGGACCACCAACGTCATAGAATGTCAGTTGGCAAGGCCTTAAAGAAAGGCAAATAAAATCCCTTGGGAGTTCTCTATTTTGGAGTTTTGCTAGTTATTATTCCCTCCGCGTGACTGGGTGAGTGAGCGGGCCTTGCTACTTAGGTTCTTCCCCTTTCTTGAAGATACTCTTTATATGTATATACACACATGTGTGCGCGCGCGTGTGTTTTGGTGTTTGATCCAGAGCCAGCTGTCCCCCTGCACATATCACGTTATATTCTCTTGGGTAGAATAAACGCAACCTCTTTCTCTGGGTATAATTTCACCAAAATATCTCATACTTCACATTTTAAATTATATATTCTTAACTATTTTTCAGTACATCCTGTTACCCTAAACTATTTAAATATTACACATTTGTACTCGTTGCTAGTTGATTGTGAAATCCATACAGCACATGCGTTTCACATGCAAATTAAGAACGAAATGCCCTTTTCCTCCCTCCAAAGTTTTAATGGAGTTATTTCACCAAAATACCTCTAACTTTGTGGGTACTTAAAACTATATGCTATTTTTCACAACATCCAGTCACCTAAACTATTTATTATCTATTTGTGAAAAATCACAAGATCTTTCTTTGCTTATCTTATTTGACTTTTGCTTACTTATATGCAAGAAAGAAAAATGGACGAAGAAATCAAGAAAATGACGCAGATGGGGAAGCGAAGAAGACGAGCGTCGCATGCTAGATCTCGTTCTATCGCTGACGAATCCTGAAGAAGCATTCAGATCGGAGTAAATACTCGATCCACGAGTAAGAATGATCCGAATCTACGAGCCAAAGAGAACAACTCGAATCCACAAGCAAATATGATGAAAAATCAAAATATATTGATTAAAAGTTGAATAATAAAAACCTAGAATACAATGACTTTATATAGGCAGTAAAATAAAAGTACTTCTCTAATTAGGAAACTAAAATAAAGAAATAGAAATAAAACAAATTGAAATCCAAAACGGACCAAAAAAAACAACTCCTAACTAAACTAGAAAACCCTGATACGCAGTTGGCCTGTCGACAGTCGAAGAGTGCTGTCGACATGTCTGTAATTTTCTGACTTTTTGTAGATGCCTATCGACATGCCAGAAGTGTGCTGTCGACAGGTCAAGTTAAACTGACAAACTCTCGCCTTTCTGTAAAATCCTATCAACAGGCCATATGGGTGTTATCGACAGGTTAAGTTATTTGTATGCTGGTTGATTTGTTCCTTAAACTCTTACATCAGTCCCTCCCTCTTCAAAAGAATTCGTCTTCGAGTATTATCTAGATATAACTACTCGGGTGGGTGATAATCACAGGGATCTGCCACATTAAATGTCTTTGACATTACAATCACTTGAAAGATCTACAACATAGGCATTATCATTGATCTTCTTCACGATTTTGAACGACCCATACTTCTTTGGCTTCAACTTGGTATACATTCTAGCAGGATTCTTTCTTTTCTCAAGTATATCATCACCATATCTCCTTCTTTCGAAGACTTTTTCTCTCCTCCTTTTGTCAGCGGCTGCTTTGTAGCTTGCATTGGATTTCTCCAACCTCTCTCGAAGATTTTTTTTGAACATCTATTGTTTATTCAGCCTGGCACTAGCTGCACTACTATACTTTTCATTAATGGGCAATTTGGCTAAGTCTAAGAGATGATGAGGTACCTTACGATAGATAATAGAAAAGTGTGATATACCTGTTGAATTGTGGATTGTGCTGTTGTAGGCAAACTCTGCTTGAGGTAAAACTTGATCCCATGCTCTCGGTCTGTTTTCCACATATGCTCCTCAATTAATTGCCTAGAGTGTGATTAACAACTTTTTTTTGGCCATCGATTTGCGGGTGTGCCGTGCTACTGTATTTTAAAGATGTGTCAAATTTCTTTCTTAGAGTAGTCTAAAATATCGCCAAAATTTTGCTATCTCGATCCGAAACAATGAAACTTGACACGCCATGCAGTCCTACAATCTCTTGGAAAAATAATTTGGCTATATGTAGTGCATCAGATGCCTTCCGATAAGGAATAAAATGTGTCATTTGAGAATCGAACAACTACCACGAAGATGGAATTCACTTATTTTTGTGCGCGAAGAAGTCAAAATATCAAATCCAAGCTCAAATATTCCCAGATATGTTTTGAAACGGGAAAGGTGTATACAAGCTTTTATTTTGAGCTTGACTTTTAGCAACTTGACAAACTGAGCAACTCTTCACAACTATAGTCACATTCTTTTCTAATTGGAGCCAGTAGTATCTTTCTTCAAGACTTGCCATCATCTTGTCTCTCACAAAATGTTCTGCAAGTCCGCCTCCATGCAAGTCACTAATAACTTTTTCTCCCAACGAAGTCCTTGGTACACATAACCAGCTTTCTTGGGAAAAAATTCATCTAACATATGAAAATCTTGTGCAGGCTGTCGTGATGAACACTTCTCCCAGATTTCAGAAAAAGTCTTCATCGTCTTTATATAGCTCCTTCAAATATTTGAACCCAATAGTTTCACTTTGTAATGAGACCACAACAAAACTCTTCAACTCAATGTATCGGGACTTTGTTATCTACTCCAGCTTTGTGACGGATCACAAAATTGAATTGCTCAAAGTAGGATACCCACTTTGCATGCATCTTATTTATGTGCTTTTAGTTCTTGAAGTGTTGGAGTGATTGATGATCCGAAAATAACACGAAGTCATTAGCTATAAGCTCTCCCATGACTTTAATGAACAATACACTGCATATAACTTCGTTTCATATGTAGACCACTTTTGCCGTGCCTCGTTCAACTTTTCACTGAGAAAAGCAATAGGTCTCTTTACTTGCAAGAGTATTTCTCCAATGCCCACTCCGCAAGCATCACACTCTAACTCGAACATCTTCTTGAAATTTGGTAAAACTAAGACAGGAGCGTTAGTGAGCTTCTCCTTGATGAATGCAAAAGCTCTTTAGCTTCGTCAGTCCAAACAAAAGGACTCTTCTTCTTTAAACATTCTATTATAGGCGCTACCAAGGTACTAAAATTGTAGATGAATCACTGGTAGAAAGTGGCTAAACTATGAAAGCTTCTTACTTCAGTAGCATTCTTGGTGTGGGCCAATCTCAGATGACCCTCACTTTCTCCTCGTCTATATGGATCCCTTGCGAACTGACAACGAACCTCAAGAATATCAGGCTCGTAGTCATGAAGCTGCACTTCTTTAGGTTGATGTACAACTCATTTGCTTGGAGAACCGTGAACACTTTCTGTAGATGCTGTAAATGCTCGGCCTCGCTAAGACTATAAATAAGAATGTCATCAAAGTAGACAATTACAAACTTACCCAAGAAGGCTTAAGCACTTGGCTCATCACCCTCATGAAAGTTCTTGTGCATTGGATAGTCTAAAAGGCATGACCATCTACTCACACAGTCTTTTTGGAGTCTTGAACGCCGACTTTCATTCATTTCCTGGCCTAATGCGAATCTGATGGTAGTTGCTCCTTGATTGAGATTTTTAAAGAATAGAAAGAAGTTCAGATTTCTTAGTCTCAATGCGAATCCGCTGTAGCAAGGGCTCAAGCGGGTCGTGATCCTCAGGGAAGGATGCGATGAAGCTTTTCGACTCGATTCCTCTGTATGCTTCAAGTAAGAAAAGAGAGATTAGATTGGTGATGAAATATGAGATTAAAGACGTGGTTTTGCTGATCTTCTACCACAACCCTATTGCAAGTCAAGGAGCTTGATCTTCATCTTAAGATTGATATGATTCACCCTAGGTCATTACAAATAATTCAAGCAAGAAAAATCAATGCTAGATTCTTGCTAAGTTACATTTAAAACTAACTGTGGTTCATCCTAACATCTAGGTGCAGCCTAATAAAGACGAATCTCAAACTTATGCTGTCCTAGTTCTTAGTTGAAGTCATGAAAAGTCTTTTTAATATGCAACCTAGATTAGGATTTCTAGGTATTTGTTTAATCTTCTAGAAAAATTGTTTTTAATACCTAGGGTTTCGATAGATGTTCCTTATCAGATCTAGGCTTAACTGCTCTAGGGTTGCTTCAAGAGTCTCAGCAAACCACTAGAGAGATTTAGTTCTTCATTATTTTTTTTCTTTTCAAATTATTTATTTTTTTATTTTTATTAATGAAAAAGATTGCAAAGAAAAGGAAAAGAAAACAAGAAGAGATCACAGATTAAAACTTCAATCAGAAAGATCACAAATAAAATGGAATTGCAGAAAATAAATGAGAACAAAAGAGTGACCTTTATTTCAGATGAACCTCTGGTTACACAATTGTCTCCTTCTCCACAACGTACATGGAACGAAAAAAATTACAACTTGCTGAATAAAAATGGCTAAAGAAAACCCTAGTCGTCTCTGGATGCCCCTCTCTGCTGCGCCTGCAGAGATATTTATAGTGCAGATTGTAGAGGAGTCCCGGATAGAGTCGCCCACGGAAATTGGAGACTGATCTCATCCACTTTGCCGCGGAATCTGGGATATTGCCGCGCTTTTGCGGCAGTTTGTGACTTCTGGCCACGCGCTTTGGCGCGTGGCCTCTCCTGGTCCGTCCATGTGGGCTTTTGCTTCTGGAAGTGTGATCCTGGCTCTCTATCTTGGGATTTCGAGATAACTTAGTAATCAAGTTACCTTGATCTCAAATATCCCAAATCTTCTATCCACGAATTTTGGGCTTTTATCCTCATCCTGCAAGTGTTTAGGGTTGGATAGAAGTCTATCCTTTCCTTATTTCTGATATTTGCAACTTTTAGCCCTTGTATTTGCATTTTGACTTCTTGTAATTACGCTTTTACACCTGGGCTTCAAACATGGGCTTGGATCTGGGCTTTTGGGCTCTTTAAGCTTTATTTCTTATTAAAATAATACTTCGAGGCCTGCACACATTAAATAACGAAATATTAATAAATGTGCATTATAATATGAATAAATGTGCAAATGTGATGGTATATATGATGATAATTATGCATTTTTCACTACCTATCACACCCCCACACTTATCTTTTTGCTCGTCCTCGAGTAAAATTAAAAGAAAGAAAAAAATCTAACCTAGCTAACTCACTTTCGTAGGATCACGGTTGCACTTAGCATGTGCAACAAGCCGTTAAACCCCTAGGTTAAGGACGAGTGTTGTCTCGTGAGGGTTTTCAGCGGATTACACCCACAAAATCCATGAAAAGGAAAATATTTGAATTATTATTGAAGATAATAAGTAGTCTATAAGTTTTAGGATTATCATTTTTATTCATTCTTTAAACTTAGTCTTTATAAAGTTAATTGTTTTCCATTTTAGGTAAGGATTAAAATTGAATTTCTAATATAGTCTTTTCGTTACCAAAAATCTTATGCATCCTTATGTTTTTACTAGGAATTCCTTAACTTGGACTCTCATGCCTCTTTATTATTTTTATAACATCATCTAATTTTCTTTCGTGTAAGTATCAAGGCTTCTTGAGGCCCTCATACCTAACTAATGACTATTAAATGTGTTAATATATATTTTTTTTGGCATGTATAACTCATCTAATTTTCTTTCGTATAAGTATCAAGGCTTCTTGAGGCCCTCATACCTAACTAATTGACTAATAGATGTGTTAATACATGTATAATATTTCTCAGTTTTCTTAGGCTTTTTAATCCACCCATGTAGCGAACTTAAAGTCGGTGGCTCCCAAACCGGTCGGCTTTAGGGCACCAGGTGAGAAAACACCCGCGGACTCAAATTCGAGTGAACTAGGCCCCAAAACTAAGGACTTTATTTTATTTACTCACCTTTAGGCATGAATACTTATGCTTCTTGAGGCACATGTATCAGCTTAATTGGTGATTTTTTTTTTCTTTCTTTTTTTTTTATGAGGCACAAGGTCTTTGTCTTAGAATCCTAGATATGCATTTGGTATGCACATTTCATTAGGTAAAAATCAAGACTAACTAATTATTCAATTTCTCCTCCTATACCTAAAATTTAAACAATTTATTTATTTTGACCAAGTTTTTAGAAATTCTAATCATGATTTTCCTAATCCTTAAACTAACTTAGATTTCTTTCAAAAAAAATAAGTCAAAATATTTCTTTTTATAACATTTTTTTATTATTATTATTTTTTATATATTTCAATTAATTTTTATTATTATTATTTTTTTATATATTTTCAATTAATTTTTTTTTTTATATTACATACCCTTCCCCCCACACTTGTTTCATGCATTGTCCCTAATGTATGAATGAAATGTATGGATGCATGAACTGCAGAAAGATATAATCACCGATACAGTGGGTCAAAAAGACCCATCGCCGCATTAGCTTCCGCACAGACTCCAAAAAGATTTTAAGACGTTGATCATTTACCTTGAATGAATTGCCATTTTTGGGATCGTAGATCTCTATGGCTCCGTGTGGAAACACTGTCTTAACAATGAATGGTCCTGTCCATCTTGACTTTAACTTGCCGGGAAAGAGGTGAAGTCTAGAGTTGTAGAGTAAAACTTTTTGTCCTTGGACAAAGTTTTTCTCGTGATGAATTTATCGTGAAAAACCTTAACTCTATCCTTCGCAATCTTTGCATTGTCGTATGCATCATTCCTCAACTCCTCTAATTCAAAAATTTATAATTTTCGAAA
Organism: Agave tequilana; assembly: GCA_038442645.1. Lineage (NCBI taxonomy): Eukaryota > Viridiplantae > Streptophyta > Magnoliopsida > Asparagales > Asparagaceae > Agave > Agave tequilana. The sequence goes on along the minus strand of JAVJIF010004007.1, from coordinate 89,230 downwards.
CTCACCGGCCTTATCTAAATCGAAATTTAGCTGCTTAATTGCCCAAAGGGCCCGGTGCTCTAGCTCGACAGGAAGGTGGCAAGCCTTTCCAAAGACCAGTCTGTAGGGAGACATTCCTAGAATCGTCTTAAAGGCAGTCCTATATGCCCATAGAGCATCCACCAGTTTGGTGGACCAATCCTTCCTATTCTGATTCACAGTCTTCTCCAAATGAGCTTGACTTGCCTATTAGAAACTTCTACCTGACCGCTAGTTTGAGGATGGTAGGGCGTAGACAACTTGTGAGTAATGGCATATTTTCGCATAAGAGCTTCAAAAGTTCTATTGCAAAAATGTGTGCATTGTCGCTAATGATGGCTCGAGGGATTCCAAAGCGTGAGATGATATTATCTTTCAAGAATTTGACAACAACTTTGTTGTCATTTGTCTTGCAAGGGACAGCTTCTACCCACTTTGACACGTAGTCTACAGCCAGCAAGATGTACTGGTGCCTAAACGAATTAGGGAAGGGTCCCATAAAATCAATGCCCCATACGTCGAAAAGTTCTACTTCTAGAATGGGATTTAGGGGCATCATATTTCGTTTGGAAATTCTTCCTATCATTTGACATCTTGTGCAAGTTTTGCAATACTCAAATGCGTCTCTAAACACAGTTGGCCAATAAAAGCCACTTTGCAGAATTTTCTCGGCAGTTTTGCGGGGACCAAAATGTCCACCGCAAGCGAACTCATGACAAAAAGCTAGCACACTTCTAGTTTCCTCGTCGGGGACACATCTCCTAATGATTTGGTCGCTACAATATTTGAAAAGATAAGGATCTTCCCACATGTAATACCGAACTTGAGACAAGAATCGGTATCTATCCTGTTTAGACCAACTAGGTGGTGTTTGGTTTGTGACTAAGTAATTTACTATGTCAGCAAACCATGGCTCCTTAGAGATGGCTAGAAGTTGCTCATCGGGAAAATTGTCATTGATGGGCAACTCGTCAGAAGGTGCGTTTGGCACACGAGAGAGATAGTCAGCTATGACATTTTCGACACCTTTTTTATCTCGAATTTCGAGATCGAATTCTTGAAGGAGAAGGATCCAACGAATGAGTCGGGCCTTCGCATCTTTTTTAAGCATAAGGTATCGAAGAGCAGAATGGTCAGTGAAAATCGTGGTCTTGGTCCCAAGTAGGTATGGGCGGAATTTCTCCAAAGCGAACACTATTGCCAAGAATTCCTTCTCGGTTGTAGTATAGTTCATTTGGGCATCATTGAGCGTCCTACTTGAATAATAGATCACGTGCTGCTTGCTGTCCTTACGCTGTCCTAAGACAGCACCTATCGCAAAATCTGAGGCATCGCACATGATCTCAAAGGCTTGGACCAGTCCGGAGGTGAGATGATAGGAGCAGAGATAAGCTCCATTTTCAATTTCTCCCATGCACTATGGCACCTATCATCAAATATGAAGGACACGTCTTTAGCTAGAAGGTTTGTAAGGGGTCTAGCAATTTTGCTAAAGTCCTTAATGAACCTACGATAAAATCCGGCGTGTCCTAAGAAAGACCGAATGTCCTTCACGCATCGCGGAAGTGAAAGTTTCGCTATGATCTCCACCTTGGCCTTGTCTACCTTAATCCCTTCCCTAGATATCTCGTGACCTAAGACAATCCCATGTTGCACCATGAAGTGACACTTTTCCCAATTTAGGGTCAAGTTCTTTTTGGTGCACCTACTCAGCACTAGCTCCAAGTGATGGAGACACTGGTCAAATGAATTTCCATAGACGGAGAAGTCGTCCATGAAAATTTCTAAGAAACGCTCAACCATATCAGAAAACAGGCTTAACATACAACGTTGGAATGTGGCGGGGCATTGCACAAGCCGAAAGGCATTCGACGGTAGGCAAATGTCCCAAATGGCACGTGAACGTTGTCTTCTCTTGATCCTCCGGGGCTATAGGAATTTGGTTATACCCTGAATAACCGTCCAAAAAGCAGTAATACTCATGGCCTGCTAATCTTTCCAACATTTGGTCAATGAAAGGTAGGGGAAAATGATCTTTCCTAGTGGCTGTGTTCAACTTGCGGTAGTCTATGCATACTCTCACCTTAGTAGGCAATCGTGTTTGCACTAACTCATGCTTGTCGTTCTCTACCACAGTAAAGCTAGACTTCTTAGGGACCACATGTATTGGGCTAACCCATTCGCTATCGGAAATGGGATAAATGATCCCATTATCTAACAGTTTCACTATTTCGGCGTGTACAGCCTCCTGCATGAGTGGGTTTAGCCTACGCTGTGGATCCCTCTTCGGTCTAACCCCTTCCTCTAGATGGATACGATGCTGGACTATCGTAGGGCTCAGTCCCTTGATATCTGCCATAGTCCAACCAATGGCTTCCCTATGTCTCCTAAGGGTTGCCAGCAGGTCCTCCTCTTGCCTATTGGTCAAATTAGATGCAACTATGACTGGTAACGTCTCTTGTTCACCTAGGTAGGCGTACTTAAGATGTTTGGGCAAGGCTTTTAACTCCAAAGAAGGAGTTGGCTCGATGGTGGAGGGGTTAAGCTAGAATCTCCCATCTCTATAGAACTCAGATTTGATTCCCATTCGATCTCATCAAGACTGATATCACTTGTTTCTAACTCTTCCTCTTCCTCTGACTCAAATATGATCTCATCATTATGCTCACTCGTCATGTTCTCAATGGAGTTAACCTCAAAGGGTTGTCGGTCACATCGTAGGGATGCTTACCTAGGTTGAAAACATTGACTTCCTTGGTCATATCTCTAAAAGTCAGTCTCATGGAACCGTTTCTACAATTTATAATTGCATTAGCGGTTGCTAGGAACGGTCTTCCTAAGATAACAGGAGTTTGGGACCTAGGATTAGACACAGGTTGTGTCTCTAAGACAATGAAATCTACTGGGTAAATGAATTCTCCTACCCGTATAAGAACGTCATTGATTTCTCCCTTAGGAACTTTGATAGAGCGGTCAGCCAACTGAATAGTAACTTGGGTAGGGTTGAGTTCACCTAATCCAAGTTGTTGATACACGGAGAAAGGAAGAAAATTGATGCTGGCTCCTAAATCGAGGAGTGCTCGCTTGATTTCGGCTCGACCTATGGTGCAAGAAATGGTGGGGCAACCTGGGTCCTTATACTTGATAGGGATCTGGTTGGACAGTAGCTCACTAATGTTAGTGGCTAGAAAAACCTTCTTAGGCACATTAGTCTTTCTTTTCTTGGTGCACATGTCCTTAAGGAATTTGGCATAACTAGGGACCTGTTGGATTGCATCAAGAAGTGGAATGTTGAGCCTAACTTGATTAAACACCTCTAATAATTTCTCCATATGTGCATTGTTGTTGCTTCTAAGCCTATTTGGAAATGGAGCTATAGGCTGGTGCATCTGTCCTGCTGACTTTTCAGCTTCAGTTTCATTGGGCTGGATGGAGCAGTGGAGCTAGATGGAATGGAAGTGGAGCTAGGTGGAATGGATGGCTGAGATGGATCCGATGGCATGGATACTTGATTATCAACTTGTTTCCCCGATCTGAGTGTATGAACCATATGACACTGATTTGGGTCTTGAACCTCATTGGCTGGCCTAGGATTCCTAGGGTTTGGCGATGGTTGACTCGGTAGGGTACCCCTCTGTCTCTCTTGTTGGTTCAATTGGATCTCTATCCTTGTTAAAACTTGAGCCAGCGTGTCGTGGCTTTTAACTAGAGTGTCCATCTTTCTTTCCAAATTTGAAAGTCTTGTCTCCATTTGTGAATTTTGGAAAGATGGTGGAGGATTTTGACTAGGGAAATTTGTTGATAGGGCAGATTTTGGAAATTGTTGGAGAATTTGGCCTAGTTTGATCATTGTTGCTTGGGCCCCACGAAAATTGGGATGATTTCTCCAACCGGGATTGTAGGTGGGTGAATAAGGTTATTGGCAGGCCTTATGAAGGCCGCACTCATATGTTCGGGCAAGCTTTGATGCGCGATGAAGACAGGACATTCCTCGAACACATGGTTCATATCTTGACAATAAGTACAGCCCGCCGAAGATGTTGGGCTGACTTGGTTCACAGAGACTGGCTCTTTAGTTTCAAGAGCCTCTAGTCTGCGCATAACAGCAGCTAACTTAGCATCGGTTGCTACGTTGGCCTCAATGGAATGGATACCTCCTTTAGAAGAAGTAGGGTCATTAGTCCTAGATTTTTCAGGAGTAGGGTCCCATTGGATGGATTTTTTCAGCTAATTTCTCAAACAATGTCCATCCTTCATCTTCATTCTTTTGCAGAAATCCTCCTTGACACATGGATTCTAACAGTGTTTTAGTAGAATAATCTAATCCATCATAGAGAACTTGGCAAAGTCGCCATTTCTCTATCCCATGGTGAGGACATGGGCAAGGAGATCCTTAAAACGCTCGAAGTATTTCCAAAAAGGTTCATTGGCTATTTTCTTATACTGGAGGATATTCTTCCTAATCAGTGCAGTCTTGTGAACGGGATAAAATTTCTTTAAGAAGGCCTTAATGAAATTATTCCAAGAAGATATTGAACCGGCCTCTAGACTGTAGAGCCATTTCTTTGCTAAATCCTTCAAAGCAAAGGGGATAAACCTAAGTTTGATAGCATCGTCTCCTAACTTAGGTATATTCATCATGAGACATACTTCTTCAATTCCCTTATGAAGAAGTATGCATCCTCAGATTCAAGCCCATGAAATTTGGGAAGAGTGTTGATGTATTGTGGCTTGAGTTCAAATGGGTCAACACTTTCAATAGTGAGCTGGATGCAAGAAGGAAGAGAGGTTCTAATAGGATAGAACCTATCTTGAGTGACTGTGGTTGTGCCATGTGTGAGTCGGGCTTGAGCTCGGGTGGTGAACTAGTTCTAGTTAGCCTGGATGTAAGTGGGTCTCTCGACCAAGCGGTCATGCACAATCAGCAAACAAGTTCACCCAATCAATCAAAAAAAAGAAAAACAATCAAAAATCCTAATCTAGGGTAAGCCTTGACCTAGACGACTCCTAACTTTAGACTGTCCTTAGGAGGTCTACTGTCACGTTAACCACAAGCTAATCGGCCAGGTAGGTGCCAAGACCGGTGGGAGGTTTTCCGTCAGAGACGTTCCTTAATTAAATAACCACCGTTCTTCGGGCTTTCGGCCCTCAATCCCCTGCCTAGACACCGATTTGACAAGGGTTAATTTCGAACAATTTTCCTTCTTCGGTCAATCTCCTATTGAGTCCGAGTTAACCTAGGGCCAACGTCTAGTCAAATTTTACTTAAGGTTAGGGTTGTGAGTGTGACGGATATGATTTGTGGGCCAAGGAAGGGTGATGAAATCCCCACCTTATCTTGCTTATGGGTTATGCCCTTAAGATGAATTAGTGTACGTGTAAAGCAGTAGAAAAGTAATCACTCAAGAAAGCAGTAAACAACCAAGAGTGTTTCCTAATCTATATGCTATGCAAACGTACCTTTCGCCAGCACTCTTCAACAGAATTAAAAAGAATTAAAATAGACACGTGCCCTAAATGCAAGAGTCTAAAATTTTTTTTTTTATTTTCAACAAATGGGTTAATGTTATTAATTAGCAGTTGCAGAGTGATAACAGAGAAATTTAATCACAGCAGTAAGCAAATTTTGCAATGCAGAGCAACCTGCAGAAAAGCAGGTTAGTAGTTCACTACTACTGCCGCAGATCTGCGGCTTTTGCCACGTTTCTGCAGCAAATTAGTAGGTCCAGGTGCTCTGCCTTCGAGGGCAGAGGCACTGGATTGCTGTATGTCCTTGCTGCTGCTCTGTTTTTATTTCCTGTTCTCTGTACCTGCAACAGAAAGAATAAAGAATGATTAGAACGAGGAAATCGTGCCGTTCCCTCCCCGGCAACGACGCCAAAATTGATTGAGATTTTTAAAGAATAGAAAGAAGTTCAGATTTCTTAGTCTCAATGCGAATCCGCTGTAGCAAGGGCTCAAGCGGGTCGTGATCCTCAGGGAAGGATGCGATGAAAGCTTTTCGACTCGATTCCTCTGTATGCTTCAAGTAAGAAAAGAGAGATTAGATTGGTGATGAAAATATGAGATTAAAGACGTGGTTTTGCTGATCTTCTACCACAACCCTATGCAAGTCAAGGAGCTTGATCTTCATCTTAAGATTGATATGATTCACCCTAGGTCATTACAAATAATTCAAGCAAGAAAAATCAATGCTAGATTCTTGCTAAGTTACATTATCTAAAAACTAAACTGTGGTTCATCCTAACATCTAGGTGCAGCCTAATAAAAGACGAATCTCAACTTATGCTGTCCTAGTTCTTAATTGAAGTCATGAAAAGTCTTTTTAATATGCAACCTAGATTAGGATTTCTAGGTATTTGTTTAATCTTCTAGAAAAATTGTTTTTTAATACCTAGGGTTTCGATAGATGTTCCTTAATCAGATCTAGGCTTAACTGCTCTAGGGTTGCTTCAGAGTCTCAGCAAACCACTAGAGAGATTTAGTTCTTCATTATTTTTTTCTTTTCAAATTATTTATTTTTTTTTTTTTTTATTTAATGAAAAAGATTGCAAAGAAAAGGAAAGAAAACAAGAAGAGATCACAGATTAAAACTTCAATCAGAAAGATCACAAAATAAAATGGAATTGCAGAAAATAAATGAGAACAAAAGAGTGACCTTTATTTCAGATGAACCTCTGGTTACACAATTGTCTCCTTCTCCACAACGTACATGGAACGAAAAAAATTACAACTTGCTGAATAAAAAATGCTAAAGAAACCCTAGTCGTCTCTGGATGCCCCTCTCTGCTGCGCCTGCAGAGATATTTATAGTGCAGATTGTAGAGGAGTCCCGGATAGAGTCGCCCACGGAAATTGGAGACTGATCTCATCCACTTTGCCGCGGAATCTGGGATATTGCCGCGCTTTTGTGGCAGTTTGGTGACTTCTGGCCACGCGCTTTGGCGCGTGGCCTCTCCTGGTCCGTCCATGTGGGCTTTTGCTTCTGGAAGTATGATCCTGGCTCTCTATCTTGGGATTTCGAGATAACTTAGTAATCAAGTTACCTTGATCTCAAATATCCCAAATCTTCTATCCACGAATTTTGGGCTTTTATCCTCATCCTGCAAGTGTTTAGGGTTGGATAGAAGTCTATCCTTCCCTTATTTCTGATATTTGCAACTTTTAGCCCTTGTATTTGCATTTTGACTTCTTGTAATTGCGCTTTTACACCTGGGCTTCAAACATGGGCTTGGATCTGGGCTTTGGGCTCTTTAAGCTTTATTTCTTATTAAAATAATACTTCGAGGCCTGCACACATTAAATAACGAAATATTAATAAATGTGCATTATAATATGAATAATGTGCAAATGTGATGGTATATATGATGATAATTATGCATTTTTCACTACCTATCACTCCTCAATTCAATCTTCGAAAACATTCAAGATCCTCCAAATCAATACAATATATCATCAAGATGAGGTATCGGTAATCGATATCAGATAGTGATCTTGTTGATGGCTCGGCTGTCCATGCACATGCGCCAACTATCATCCTTCTTTGGTGTCAAAAGAGTCGGTACTGTGCATGAACTCATGCTCTCTCTAATATGTCTCTTCTGAATCAGCTCTTCGACTTTCTCCCTTAAAACTTCACTCTCCTTTGGATTCATTCGGTAATGTGCAATGAAATCACCTAGAGGGGGTGAATAGGTGATGTTTATAGAACTATGACAAATAATGCGAATAAAAACTATCTATCAAAACAAGCAATGTAGAGCAATAAAACATTTCAAAGTAATTGCACACAGTAAATAAGAGGAGCGAGTATAGATAGAGAAAAAGAGAGCAATCGCAAACACGGGCATTTGTTTCAAGGTCGAGCCACTTGCTCTACGTCCCCGCCTTCACCGCAATGAAGGTTTTTGCACTATGGTTGATCCCGCAAGATCACTTCTCTACAAGTTCTCACTAGAGCTTTCGGACCCGCAGGTCATTCTCACTTGGTGCCTCAATACCTTACAACCATGAACCCGCAAGCTCGTTAAGGCCGCAACCTCTACAACCCGATTAAAAACAAAGGGGTGGTCTTCTTCTTGATCATCAAAGATGGCTCACAACAAATTCCTAGAGTCAATGTGGAGATTCCGAAGCTCTTGAGTTGTGAGTGGTGAAGCTTAGAGGATTTGAGAGTGAGACCAAAGCTTTGAAAAGAGTAGGATGTATATATGTAGCTCAAAATGAATTTCTTGAAATTTTCTTCAAAATTTATCTCTAACATTTTCCAAATATTGTTAAAAGAATCCTTGGGGTTTAAAACAGTGTCCCCCTATTATAAAGGTACAAGAGAGAGTTTAAACCCAAAATAGCCGTTGTGAATTAGACCAGAAAAAGACAAACCAGAATATAGCCGTTTGGGGTATAATCTAGGCTTAAACAGCCTATTGGTCGACTGAGCAATCAACAGCCAACGATCGAATTTTTGATCGTTGGGAGATGTCGGTCGACCAGCCAGTCGACCATCCCAAAGCTAAAAACATTGACCAACACACACGGTCGGTCGACCGATATGTACAAGTCCAAAACTTGTGCAAATCGTGTATAAACGGTCGACCGTTCGGTCGACCTGCAGAGCATTTCAGCCTTACCAGCGGTCGATGGTGCGGTCGACTGACTCAAGGTCAAAAATAGAATACAAAAAAATTCTGAATAGGTTTTGATTTTTTCACAAAATACTTTGAATTTCTTTTCAAAAACAGAGTTACATGAATAAATTTGAAGCTTAAAATATGTGTGATACTAGATCAACACAGGATCACATGTAGAACTTGTTTTTGTGAAATAGGAAATTTTATTTTGTAAAATCTATTTTTCCAAAAATATTTTGAAATACAAATCAAAACGAAAATTCTTTTCACGAGATTTTTAGAATCAAAACATAGATGTGTGCGCGCGCGTGTGTAACTCATGAGCTTCTAGATCAGCAAAATTTGTTTTAACAAACTAAATCTTAAGTCGATAATAGAAAAAATAAATTCTTTTACTTCGACTTTCTTGATCCTTCTTTAATTTTCAAGTTAGCCTCTAGTATAAAATGTTATAAATGCTCTTGATGCTTTAAGCTCTTTGGATCTCTTAGATGATAGCTTTAAAAGTTGCGAGTCTTGAGCGAAGCTAATCATTCTTTTGATTTTCCTGAAACATATCTAACAAATGTTTTTTAGTACCCTCATGAGCTCCATCATTATCAAAACTAGGGTTAAAGGCCTTTGGGCCAACAATCTCCTCCTTTTTGATGATAATAAAACTTATGTAGTTATTGAAATTACCTAGAGGGGGGTTAATAGGTGACTAGCTAATCTAATGGTCAATTAATGCGTAATTAAAACTATTTATGCAAACTAAAACTTCTTATGCTAAACACACCAAGTGTAACCTAAGAGTGTAGCCGAATTCTCCGTGAAGGGCTCTGGACTAACTCCTCAAGATTCCTCTAGATAAGAGTTGAGGTACCGCTTTGGCTCTCTTGGTTGAATACAAGTGTTAGCAAACAATCCCCAACATATAACAATCAAGCACAATGTATATCAAGCATACAAAGATAAAGACAATATAAGCATGCAAGATATAAAGACAAGTAAGAGATAGAGTGAGAGCAATCGCAAACACGGGAGAATTATTTCGAGGTTCGAGCACACTTGCTCTACGTCCCTGCCTTCAACACCTGAAGGATTTTCACTAAAATCGATCCCATCGGATTACTCGGTGTCGCAACACCTACAAGGAGTTCCCACTAGAACTCTTGGACTTTCTAGTCCCTCTCTTATTCCCGCAAGAACAACACACCGCAAGCACGCAAGCTTGCCGAGGTCGCACCTCTACAAAGAGCTCTCACTAGAACTCAAAACACCGCGAACACACAAGTCCGCCTCCTCAAAGCAAAGATGAAAACTTTAGTGATCACAACACTTTGATCACCTAAAATAACTCTCACAACAACTCTCCTATAGGATAGATATATCAATGGAAAGCTCAAGTATTTGTGAGAAAAATAAGGATTGAAGTTGTGGTGGAAAACACAAGAAGTCACTTTTGAAAACTCTTGATAAACTCTCCTTTTGAATTGAAGTATTTGGCTCTAAAACAAGTGGAGAAAACCTCTTAATAGAGTAGGAAAAACTAGCTCCAAAACCCACTTGAAATCTTGTTTAAAACAGTCCATGGGAGCCCCTTTTATAGGCTAGGAAAAACTAACCATTGGGGTAAAACAGCAGTCTGCACTGCTGTTAGTCGACCGGCCTGGTCGACCGGCGAACGGTCAGATTTCTGACCGTTGAGCCAGCAGTCGACCGGCCCGGTTGACCGTGGCCTGGAAACAGAGAGCAGAACTCTCTGCCGGTCGACCGCCCGGTCGACTGGGGCTTTCCAGAGAGCAGAAGTTCTCTGGCGGTCGACCGGGTCGGTTGACCGGCCCTCCAGCCAAACTAGGCGTGCACGCTTATACACGTCGGTCGACCGACTCAGTCGACCGACTCCTGACTCGGTCGACCGACAGAAGCCAGAAACAAGGATTATAGGGATTAAAAATTAGGCTTTTTGACTTAAATAAAATCCCATAAAATCTCTAAAATTCTACAAAAATAGGTTCAGTAAAATATTTGATATACAAACATGTTTGAGTAAAAATCAAACTATGTTACAAATATTTTGAACTATTTTTGTAACTTGAAATTTTGCCTTAAAACAAAAACCGTATTTTTCCAAATAGATTTTTCCAAAACTTCTCCAAATACAAAAACAAGATATTTTAAACACTTTTAAAGCATAGTGTGTATGGATATGATCTACTACACATACATGATGAAATATCTATGTTTTTAACAATAAACACTAAAATGGTTTTGGTTAAAGACAAGTATACCTGAATTCCAAAAACCAAACCAGTATTTTTCCAAATGAAAACACTTTTGTATTTTACCAAAATGAAATTCTTTATGAAAACTCTTCTAAATCTTGTGTGTGAGTGTATATGATATACTTGAGCAATCCACCAACTATTCTATCCTTTACATTTTATCTAAAAATAAAATCTTAACAAAATAAATCTAGACACAAGTCTTCTCTTGAAGGGCTTCTCTTGAAGTGCTTCACTTGAAGCCTTCTTCTCCTTCTTGACTTGGTCCAAACCATGATCCAATGAGCCCTCTTGAGTACTTGATGTGGTCTTGATGCATAAGCTCTTGAATCAACACGTGCTAGCTCCAAACTTGACTTTAAATCCTTTGTTGAAGCTAAACACCTACTAAGATCTTGATCACAAATCTGAGACTAATTAAACACAAGATCATTAATACTATAACAACATGAGTTAATCATCATCAAATTAGAGTGATGGGCCTTTGGGCCAACATCTCCCCCTTTTTTGATGATGACAAAACTCATGGCGTTATATATGCATGGATTAAAGTAAAGCTTCAAAGAAGCTCCCCTTAACTCATGCATAACAATAAAAAGTAAGATATTCAATGAAGCACATGAAACTAAACAAATATATGCATCAACTAGGAGAGAGAAACATGCATAATCAAACATATATATATATATATATATATATATATATATATATATATATATATATATTATATATATATATATATATATATATATATATAAAACCTTCTCCCCCTTTTTGTTTAAACTCTCAAATTGATTTTTCTCAAATCTATTTGTTTATTGTAAAATGCATAAACTCAATATATGCAAAAACAACTCAATATTATGCATATATAAACTCAAAATCTTTCTCCCCTTTTTGTCAATTATTAACAAAGGGTTAAAGTAAACACAAAACAATGTCCTCCCCCTTTTTATCCGAAACAAAAATCAACAAAAGGTGAAATCAAACAAATCAATAATAAGGATACATGCGATATACATTCATGAAGAGAAAGATGCTAAGTTAACTTCCCTACATACATGCATTTCATGAAGAAGGGATGCAAGCCCTAACTCACATAACTCATAATATACAATGTATAAGTCGAGATGTGAAGCTCCCCCTACACACGTGTATCGCATAAAGAAGAGTTGTCAAGCTCCTCAATATAAGATACACTCAACATGAATCTATAAGTAGAAGAGATGTTAAGCTCCCCTTTCATATAGGTAATACATATCAAAACATTTTTAATACAAATTTTTATAATACTAAAACAAATTTTAAGATATCATTTGTACATAAACAAAATTTTATGATACAAATTGTAAACAACACAAATTTTGAATTCTTCTTAAATCAAAAAATTAATTTGATATATCACAAGAATTTTAATACCATATGAAATAGGAAATGTGTGATACCAAATTGAAATTGAAACATTTTTTACATTTTGGTACCAATGAAAGAAGTTATTTTGATACCAATTTAAATTTACATTAAATTTTGATATCAATAGAAATACATGATAAATTTTGATATCAAGTAGGTAAAACATATTGATACCAAATGAAATTTAAACCCAATTGGAAATTGAAATATATAGATGCCAATTGAAATATATGGATACCAATTGAAGTAAATAAATACCAATTGAAGTATATTGTAAATTGTAAATTTTGATATTTTGATATCAATAAAAATACCTATTGAAAATAATGCATAAGCTTATAAAAGTACCAATTGAGAAATCAATTGAAATCAAGATTTAATTCACGCTTAGCATAAACATACTTTGTACTTTAAATATGTGAATATCTTGTAACTCAAGCACAAACAAATCATATATATGTATGAAAAGAGAATGCTAATAGAAATTGATATTATTTGAAATGAGAAGGCATACATATATAGAAAATAAAATATGAGTATATACAAAAAAATATCAATTGAAATACCATTAAAAATATGATGTAAATCAAGTATATAACTCATAATAAACCACCCTTTTCATGCACAAGATAAAAGATTTTTAATAAGGTATACAAGGCATGCTCGCCTATCCGTCCGCCCTTTAAAGGGGTTGGTAGGGGTTTTTAAAAATAGGAGGTTAAAAATATTTTTATTGTAAAAACACTACCATTGAAGAATAAATAACTAGTTAAATTAATTTTTTTAAAAAACTAGTTAAAGATCCTTCAAAACATGAAACCAATTCATATGTCTATCTTGAAACATACTAAATACATAAAGGTTGACACTCGAAATCTATAAGGCTAAAAAATAATCATGAAACAAAGTCATGAATAAACAAAAAAAGTGTGAGTGTACAAGAATCATGTAATTAGCATTTTTCATGAAGATAATCAATGAAGCTCAAAACAAATATCATTTAATCAAACAAGTGAAAAACATGAAAATTCATTTTTCATATAAAGATGAAAATCATAAAAATTCATTTTCATCTAAAAACAAACATCTAGGTATATATATGTTTTTATTCAAAACTAATAATATGCATACATATCCCAAACATAAAAAGAGTCCATAATATAAATTACATGAAGGCAAATGACTCAAGGGGTATACATGTATATTTATTAGATTTGAATAAAAATTGCATATACATGAAGCAAACCATACATAAAAATAGGCAAAACAAGTGTAAATGAGGGAATCATCAAAACTAGCCTATACATGTGCATATAGTGAGTACAAATGAACAATGAAGTGCAAACATATATGAATCAAATGTTGCTCACTACTTGTACACGTATATACACAAGTTTTGACAAAAACTGCATCTAAACAAGTGTTTACCACATGAAATAAAAAGCATGATTATTTAAACATAAAACTAAAACATGCTAAAAATTCATCAAATGTAAAGGCATGTAAAACTAAAATGGAAATTTAGAGATAGTTACCAAACAAAAGAACTATACTCCAAATCTCTAAAACATGGTGGTCGTCCCATCAAACCTCCTTGATAGCGGTGCATCAAATGTATGTCCATCAAGTCCAAGTGTATCCTCCATCAAGGCACCATCTCTCTCACGTCATGTGAGAGCCCGCATCTGCATCAAATACAAAAGGTGAAAATTTTGGTACCCATTTTTTTTTGGGTCCTGGGGTTAGCATTGTAAGGAACCCAAACATTCTTATTAGCAAAATTTAAAGAATTAATTTTCATAACAGAATTTTGCTAAATGGCCTTTGCGGCCGCAATGTGTACACTGGTACACTCTAGGATGCATATATGTGTGTGAGTGTGATCATGACGTGCAAAGTGTGCATATGCATGATGTGGGTGATGTGCATGAACATGTGGAGCTTGTTTCTTTTGAAACAAGGTTTCCATCTAGAATGGTTAAATGCACATTTGCTCAAAGTTGAGCTCAAACAATCTATTTTATTTTTTAAAAATTTAACTTCATTTTTATCAATAGTTGTGGCATGAAAAGCATGATCAACAAACTTTTTCTTTTTAGAAATATTAACTTTTTCTTTTTCAACAATTTTTCTTTTTAAAGAGTTATTTTCATTCAAAGCAACTTCCTTTTGTTTTTCCACCAAAACAATTTTATTTTTCAATGAAGTATTTCCTTCACAAAGATCATTTAATTTAGAAAGCAAGGAAATATTTTCATTTTTCAAACTTTCATTTTCTTTTGAAAAACATTCCAATTTATCTTGTAAAGAATCTTTTTCATTTAACAAGGCATCAAATTTGTTTTTCATTTTCTTATTATCCTTCTTAAGCATGTCATATTTTTCTAGGAGTTGTTGACAAAAAGAAGCAAGTTCATTATAGGACATATCAACATCCTCTTCTAACTCGGATTCGGTGTTTACCTCAAGCGGGTTATCCCCTTGGACCATGTAGCACACGTTGGAAGCTTCACTTCCAACATCCGAGTCGCTCCCCGTATAATATTGTTCTTGTTCGCTAAGGGAGATGATGGTATTCCAAACTATAAAAGCCGAGTCAAGATTAGCAGCCCTACATAAATAATCAACATTTAGGGTACTCTTCAAAGCATGGATGGATTTTGAGTTAGCCTCAATATACTTGCTATTATTAACATATGAATCTTTAATGGTAGCAAGATAAACATGAATGCCTAAGCCTTTGAGGTACATAGACATCTGATTGAGGTTGAACCTGCACACAAATACAGAATTTCAGATTCTAAGACTAAAGAGTGCAAGTTACTCAATTCTACCGCAATAGCAAGTGGCTATGCGGGTCGTGATCCACAATGAGGGACTAGCGATGGAAGCTTTTCTAGCAAGTTCTCTTTTATGCTACCATTAATAGTTAAAGTTCTTCTTTAGTTTCTTAAAAAGAAAAGAAAAATAAATTACAATGAAGTTAGGCAGAAAGCGAGAGATTGGGAAGGTGGAGAAACGAGAATTGGATATGTACAAAGAAATGGAAAAGAAGTGATAAAAGAAGTGGGTGTTGTTGGTGTTGGTGATTTAAACTAAAGAAATAAAAGAAAAGAAAGAAAAGATTAAAGAAATACTTACCTCCTTTGGTTGATGACTTACCTGGAACCCTTGCATGTTCTACATTGCTTCGGAGGCATTCAACGCATAAGCCATATGATCGAGCTCAGTCCCCATTCGCATTACATCATCAAGACGAACAAGAATGAAATGATACGGAGTCTTGAGGAGGAGAACATCATCATGAAATATCGTTGGCACTCACACAACATTGTTATACTGATGCTTCTATATCCACTTAGATACTCATCAAAACCAAAAGAGGAAAAGTAGAAAGAAGAAGAAGGAAACAAAAGTAAAGACAAACATAAAAAAAAAGTTACCTTTTATTGCTTGCAGAAACGATAGAAGAAAGGAGGAGGTACATCGGTGTCACTCTCAACATAAGCATCTCTCTCTTACTTACATGAATCTCAGTCTAAACTATACTTATAAAGAAATAATTTATATCAAAAGAAAATAAAAACCTACACTACAAAGAATGAAAAACTAGACTAAATCCTATCTCTGCATGGTCGTTTCTTTTACAGTGAAAACCCTGCCTTTTATAGGCAAAAATCCAGAGGGGGGAGGCGTGAGGAGATAAGGGGAGCAAACGCTCCCCCAACAAACACTAAACGGCCGCGGAAACGCAGTTTTGGTCGCGTTTCTGCGGCCATGGTGTGGCCAGGTGGCCACACCAGGTTGGGGCAGCTTCTTTGTTTGGAGATTTTTCCTTATCTCCTGCTGGTTTTCCCGTTACAGCTCCGAAATTGTGATAAAACAGCCTTTGATATTTAGCTTCAACCGCTTGATTTGGGATGATTCATTTCAACCGGTTTTCAACCTCACTGATTTACCAAGATTTGCCCTGATTCACTGATTTCAAATTTATTCTGATTTAATTCAGAATTTGGTGGGCTTTTGGGCTCATTTTTCTTCACTCTCCTTTAGGAATGGGCCTACAAATAAATTAAACAATAATTAGGAACAAGCAGAGTTTATTTTATAATAAGTATGAGAATATGATAATAATGTGCAATCTTAGCGACCGATCACACCCCCATACCTATCTTTTGCTCGTCCTCGAGCAAAACAACTAAACTATAGTAAAAATTATTAGACCACTTTCGCAGGTCACGCGATTGCACTGAGCATGTGCAACAAGCCGTTAAATCTCTAAGTTTCCCCTAGAGGATGAGTTTTGTCCGTGAGAGTTTTCAGTGGATTACACCACAAAATCCATAAAGAAAGAGAAACAAAGAGTTAGTATTTCGAAAAGCATTTTGAAAGAGAAAAATATTTGAAATAATTGTAAGATTTAAGTAATCTATAAGTTATAAGAAAACTGAATTTTTCATTCCTAAACTTAGTCTCTATTCAAAAATTTGTTATCAATCAAAGTAAGGAGTCAAATTGTACTTCTCATCTAGTCTATTACTTTACCCTAAGTCATATGCACCTTGTGACCGTGAAAATTTTGACTAAGGGTTCATTAACTCTAACTCTTATGCCTTATATATATATAATATATATATATATATATATATATATATATATATATATATATATATATATATATATTTGTGGTATTATTCCTTAGTTCTATTAGGCTTTCTATTCTGCCCATGTAACGAGCCTTTAATCGATGACTCCTAAACCAAACGGTCTTAGGGCACCGGGTGAGAAAACACCCCAAGGACTTAAGGACTCGAGCAAACAAGGCCACAAAACTAAGGATTTTATTATATGAACCCCTTTTAGGCGTGAATACTTATGCTTTATTAGGGACAAATACCCAGCTTAATCAGAAGATTTATATATATATTTTTTCTCAAACTTATCTAATCATCTTTCGCATAAATACTAAGGCTTGCTTAGGCCAAAGTACCTAGCTAATCAATAATTAGATTTGTTCATCTTTCATAGATATATTTTTTTTTTTTTTTCTTTTTTTATAAGGCATAAGAATCTTTGTTTTTGAACCCTAAGTGTGTAAGTATATGAAGTGTGCATATTTCATTAAGGTAAAGATGAAGACTAAATTACTTTGACAAATTATCTTTCTAACCTTAAAATCAAACAAATAATCTTATTTTGACCAAGTTTAAGAAATCCTAATTTTGATTTTTCTATTCCTTAAAATTGACTCATTTCTTACAAAAAATATGTCAAATATTGTTTTTATTTTCAAAAAGTTTTTAAAAGTAAAGAAAATGTTAAATTTTTTTAATAAAAAGAAAAACCTAAGTTATGTTAGAACCCTCCCCCACATCTATCTTATGCATTGTCCTCAATGTATGAATTAATGTATAGATGCATGAAAAAGAAGACAGGGAAGAAAAATACTACCTTAAGGTGGTGGTTCCGGTGGTGGTCTGATTGGTCCACGAAATGCGGCCCAATCGAATTTTCGTAGAGTTTGGAGGAATCTACCAGAAATCTCTTTTATATAACCCACTAAAATGATGTATATATGAACGTTTTTTTATTAAAAATTTAACCCCATCTAATTTTCAAATTCCATAATTAATTTCGGAGTCAATTTTGTCAACCGCCTTGTCCCAAAATGGAGTGCGAAAAGATAGAATGATTGACTTAGACTCAGGAAGTACTGGAACTAATACCGACTCAGGAAAGTCAATTAAGTCAAGTAAAGGTTCAGGAGTCGAGATTGGCTCAGGAAGTGGGTCCAAATCAAGAAGTTGAAACTCATGTCCACATTTAGTTTCCCACAATGGAATGTGACTTAATATTGGTGATTCAAGTTCAAGAATGACAGGTGTGGGAATCAAAACTGACTCTAAAATATTACTCAAGTCGGGTAACAAAACAGGAGTCAATATTGATTTAGGAATTTGAACTAGATCACAAATTTGAGAATCTAGGTCACATTTCTCATTGAGTTCAATTTCATAAAAATGAGAACTTGCCAATTTGTCAATAGGACTTTCAAAAGTGTGAAATTGGTCAAGTTCAATATGATGATCATCAAAGATGGGTGATTTAATTTCATGATGAATTGGCACAGGATCCAATGTTGACTCGGGAAAAAGATTGAAATCAGGTGAAGACACCGGAGTCATTATTGAATCAAGAAGTAGAATTGAATCACTAAGTTGAGGTTCAGGATCATATTCATTCTCAAGTTCTATTTCAGGAAAGGAATAACTTGCCAAACTATCAATATCATTTTCAAAATTTAGAGTTTGGGCAAGTTCGAATGATTGTGTTGAAATGGAACCTTGTTTTCCAAAACAACATGACTCTTCGGCTCTAACAGAATGGTTAGCGACATCAGAACTGGCCAAACGGTGAGAACGTAGAGTTTGGACCATCATATCTATGTCATGATTACGAGCATTTTGAGGCTGAGTCATGGCTTCAAGCATCTTTTCATAGTTAATTGGTTCATGTTATATTGCGATTGGTCTTGAAAAGATGAAGTGTTATTTTAGAATTGGTGGTGAAATTGTGAGTCCATCAGACTTTGTGATTGTTGTTTGAACTCACGCATACTCATTTCCAAAATTGATGGTTTTCTATTTTTGACTGGTGGAACTGAGTATGAATCATGGAAAAATTGTGGACAAGGTGGATAAGGAGGACAAGTTGGTTTAAAATTGGACTTGGGGGAGGTGAATCCCCATTGACTTTGTGAAGAGTTGAAATTATTCTGAAAATTATGGTCATAAGATTAGGGGCATGGGTTATATTGATTCGGATAAGACTAATCCGCACACTAGGTTGGTTAAAGTTATGATATGTCGGGTTGGTAATATCCGAAAAAGAGGTTTGGGTGTAATATGGATTACCATTAAAATTAGAAAAATTATTGTTATAAGCCATATCACACAATAAATGATAAACACAAACAAAGAAAAACAAACAAATAAGCAAACAAATAAAAAGAAATTTTTTTAACCTAAGTTAGGGTAGACCTTTGACCTAGACGACTCCTAACTGGTTAGACTGTCCATAGGAGATATAATGCAGACTTTGACCACAAGCTAATCAGCCAGGTCAGGGCAAGATTGGTGGGAGGTATCCGCGCAAAAGCGACGGGCCTAATTAAGCCAAACCACCAGCCTTCGGGGTTTCGCCCCTCAATCTCTTTCCTTAGACACTGATTTGGCAGGAGTCAAATTCTAACACGTTCCCCCTTAGGATAATCTCCTAATTGAGTCCGAGATGTCCCTAGGGCCAACGTCTACTCATTTTTAGTTAGGCTTGGGTTAGTGAGTAAGGAGATTGTTTATGTGCTAAGGGAGGGTAATGACTTCCCACCTTATCTTGTTTATAGGACAAGCCCTTAAGATTGATTGTGCAAAGTGTGCAAGATAAAGAAAAGTAACATTCAACAAGCAAATAATCACTCAAGAATGTTTCCTAAACTATATGCCATGCAAACATACCTTTTGCTCCAGCACTCTTCAACAGTAATATAAAATGTAAACGAATTAGACACGTGCCTAAATGCAAAGTCTAAACCGTTTTTAACATTTAACAAACATCATTTTACTGTTGAGGTTAGAAAGGAAATACAGTGAGATAAACAAGGAAATTAATAGTTACAGATATTAAACTTTGCACTATAGCCAACCTGCAAAAAATACAGGTTAGTAGTTCACTCAGATTGCCACATGAATGTAACAAATCTGAGGGCTTCTTGGCTCTGCTTTCTTGAGCAGAGTCTAAGGCCACTTATATGTCCACTGCAGCAAAGATTCCTTGTTGTCAAGCCTGTACACCAAAAACAAAAAAAGAAAGTTAACCAAAAATGTAAATCTATAAAGAGAATAACTTACCGTCCCTCCCCGGCAACGGCGCCAAAATTTGATTGAGGTTGAACCTACACACAAATACAGAATTTCAGATTTTAAGATTAAAGAATGCAAGTTACTCAATTCTACCGCAATAGCAAGTGGCTATGCGGGTTGTGATCCACAAGGAGGGACTAGCGATGGAAGCTTTTCTAGCAAGTTCTCTTTTATGCTACAATTAATGGTTAAAGTTCTTCTTTAGTTTCTTAAAAAGAAAAGAAAAATAAATTACAATGAAGTTAGGCAGAAAGTGAGAGATTGGGAAGATGGAGAAACGAGAATTGGAAATGTACAAAGAAATGGAAAAGGAGTGATAAAAGAAGTGGGTGTTATTGGTGTTGGGGATCTAAACTAAAGAAATAAAAGAAAAGAAAGAAAAGATTAAAGAAATACTTACCTCCTTTGGTTGATGACTTACCTGGAACCCTTGCATGTTCTACCTTGCTTCAGAGGCATTCAACGCATAAGCCATAAGATCGAGCTCAGTCCCCATTCGCATTACATCATCAAGATGAACAAGAATGAAATGATACGAAGTCTTGAGGAGGAGAACATCATCATGAAATATCGTTGGCACTCACACAAACATTGTTATACTGATGCTTCTATATTCACTTAGATACTCATCAAAACCAAAAGAGAAAAAGTAAAAAGAAGAAGAAGGAAACAAAAGTAAAGACAAACATTAAAAAAAAGTTATCTTTTATTACTTGCAGAAACGATGGAAGAAAGGAGGAGGTACATCGGTGTCACTCTCAACATAAGCCTCTCTCTCTTACATACATGAATCTCAGTCTAAACTATACTTACAAAGAAATAAAAATTACATCAAAAGAAAACAAAAATCTACGTTACAAAGAATGAAAAACTGGACTAAATCCTATCTCTGCATGGTCGTTTCTTTTACAGTGAAAACCCTGCCTTTTATAGGCAAAAATCCAGAGGGGGGAGGCATGAGGAGATAGGAGGAGCAAACGCTCCCCCAACAAACACTAAACGGCCGCAGAAACGCGATTTTGGCTGGTTTCTGCGACCATGGTGTGGCTAGGTGGCCACACCAGGTTGGGGCAGCTTCTTTGTTTGGAGATTTTTCCTTATCTCCTGCTGGTTTTCCCGTTACAGCTCCGAAATTATGATAAAACGGCCTTTGATATTTGGCTTCAACCGCTTGATTTGGGATGATTCATTTCAACCGGTTTTCAACCTCTCTGATTTGCCAAGATTTGCCCTGATTCACTGATTTTGAATTTATTCTGATTTAATTCAAAATTTGATGGGCTTTTGGGCTAATTTTTTTTCACTCTCCTTTAGGAATGGGCCTACAAATAAATTAAACAATAATTAGGAACAAGCAGAGTTTATTTTATAATAAGTATGAGAATATGATAATATATGTGCAATCTTAGCGACCGATCAACATCTTAACCTTCCAAGTTTGGATGTTAAGAATGTCAAAGGTGGGAGGTGACATGAAATCCATATGTGTGTAAACAAATATTGTGATTAGCTACAAATGAGGATCTTTAACTCTAGGTTGTAAGACCCAAATCAAGAGCACTTGGCACTGATACCAACTGAAATCACCTAGGGGGTGAATAGGTGACTAGCTAATCTAATGATCAATTAATGCATAATTAAAATTATTTATGCAAACTAAAACTTCTTATGCTAAACACACCAAGTATAACCTAAGAGTGTAGCCGAATTCCCCGTGAAGGGCTCTGGACTAACTCCTTAAGATTCCTCTAGATAAGAGTTGAGGTGCCGCTTTGGCTCTCTTGGTTGAATACAAGTGTTAGCAAACAATCCCCAAGTATATAACAATTAAGCACAATGTATATCAAGCATATAAAGATAAAGACAATATAAGCATGCAAGATATAAAGACAAGTAAGAGATAGAAAGAGAGCAATCGCAAACACGGGAGAATTGTTTCGAGGTTCGAGCATACTTGCTCTACGTCCCCGCCTTCAACACTTGAAGGATTTCCACTAAAATCGATCCCACCAGATCACTCGGTGTTGCAACACCTACAAGGAGTTCCCACTAAAACTCTTGGACTCTCTAGTCCCTCTCTTGTTCTCGCAAGAACAACACACCACAAGCACGCGAGCTTGCTGAGGCCGCACCTCTACAAAGAGCTCTCACTAGAACTCGAAACACTGCGAACACACAAGTCCGCCTCCTCAAAGTAAAGATGAAAACTTTGGTAATCACAACACTTTGATCACCTAAAATAACTCTCACAACAACTCTCCTATAGGATAGATATATCAATGGAAAGCTCAAGTGTGTGTGAGAAAAACAAGGATTGAAGTTGTGGTGGAAAACACAAGAAATCACTTTGGAAAACTCTTGATAAACTCTCCTATTGAATGGAAGTATTTGGCTCTAAAATAAGTGGAGAAAAGCTCTTAATAGAGTAGGAAAAACTAGCTCCAAAACCCACTTGAAATCTTGTTTAAAACAGTCCATGGGAGCCCCCTTTTATAAGCTAGGAAAAACTAGCCGTTAGGGTAAAACAGCAGTCTGCACTGCTGTCGGTCGACCAGTCCGATCGACCGGCCAACGGTCAGATTTCTGACCGTTGAGTCAGCGGTCGACTGGCCCGGTCGACCGTGGCCTGGAAACAGAGAGCAGAACTCTCTGCCGGTCGACCGCCTGGTCGACCGGGGCTTTCCAGAGAGCAGAAGCTCTCTGGCGGTCGACCGGGTCGGTCGACCAGCCCTCCAGCCAAACTAGGCGTGCATGCTTGTGCACGTCGGTCGACCGACTCGGTCGACCGACTCCTGACTCGGTCGACCGGCCCGGTCGACCGGCAGAAGCCAGAAACAGGGATTATAGGGATTAAAAATTTGGCTTTTTGACTTAAATAAAATCCCATAAAATCTCTAAAATTCTACAAAATAGGTTTAGTAAAATACTTTGATATACAAACATGTTCGAGTAAAAATCAAACCATGTTACAAATATTTTGAACTATTTTTGTAACTTAGAAATTTTGCCTTAAAACAAAAATCGTATTTTTCCAAATAGATTTTTTCAAAACTTCTCCAAATACAAAAACAAGATATTTTAAACACTTTTAAAGCATAGTGTGTATGGATATGATCCACTACACATACATGATGGAATATCTATGTTTTTGACAATAAGCACTAAAATGGTTTTGGTTAAAGACAAGTATACTTGAATTCCAAAAATCAAACCGGTATTTTTCCAAAATGAAAACACTTTTGTATTTTACCAAAATGAAAATTCTTTTATGAAAACTCATCTAAATCTTGTGTGTGAGTGTATATGATATACTTGAGCAATCCACCAACTATTCTATCCTTTACATTTTATCTAAAAATAAAATTTTGATAAAACAAACCTAGACACAAGTCTTCTCTTGAAAAGCTTCACTTGAAGTCTTCTTCTCCTTCTTGACTTGGTCCAAATCATGATCCAATGAGTTAGACTCTAATTGAGTACTTAATGTGGTCTTGATGCATAAGCTCTTGAATCAACACGTGCTAGCTCCAAAACTTGACTTTAAATCCTTTGTTGAAGCTAAATACCTACTAAGATCTTGATCACAAATCTGAGACTAATTAAACACAAGATCATTAGTACTATAACTACATGAGTTAATCATCATCAAAACTAGAGTGATGGGCCTTTGGGCTAACAGTTATATTACATAACCGAAAGAGACTTCAAGTGAAGCTCCCCTAAACATATACATATATAAAATATCTCAATTTAAATTCAACGCAATATATAAAGTACGCTTTATAAGATTTGTATCAATAGAGCTCAATGCATAGCATTCATGCATACATGGATATGAACATATAGACTGGATATGCACAAATGGGTTCCTCCAACCATCCAACCTCCAACCTACCAAACAAGGATGATGGATGTTCTCAAATATACAGGATTCTATATAAAGCTATGTTATAACATCACAATCATCACAAAAATCAGGAGATAAAAAAATGCATAACCATAACCACATATGAACCATATCAAGTATGAACCATAACATAAGATTCATACAACAAGCACAAGACCAATATTACAAGATGACAATCCAAATACCTAACTATATGAACCAAGCACAATAGAGCTCAATGCATAGCATTCATGCATACATGGATATGAACAAAGAGAATGGTTATGCACAAATGGTTTCCTCCAACCATCTAACCTCCAACCTACCAAACAAAATGTGTTAAATAATTACAATGCTACAAACTTTTTCAAAGTACTCAAACTAAAAATACTTAAAAAAACAACAAAAACTAAAATAACTAGCATCCTTCCTTCCTTCTTCTTCTCTCTTTTTTGTCAACATAAAAAAGGTTGGAAACTCAAGCGTCTTCCTCATCAATGAAGCTAGTCTCGGGCTGAAAATGTGGAACTAGAGGAGGCTCAACAACCAGATGATACACCTCTGACGGATCAGAGGGAGCAATCCACGGATCGAATGGAGAACCTGTAGCAGGAAGATGCTGACAATAACCATCAGGAATGGGAATGGGCCAATCATTCGTGAAAAAGCCTTCATCACTACATCTCTGAAGATAACAGATAGCCGAGCAATCATATGATATGTCATTCCGATATTCATTTTGAAGATCTTCCTGTCCAGCCAGAATCTTCTCTGTGATAGCAGTGAAGCTCAGAGACAAATCACCCAACTGGTTGAAGATAGCAGAATATGAGTCTACAGATAAAGAAGAGGAACCAGAAGCAAATTGTGGTGGAGGCTAAACTAGAGGGATTTGAGTATGAGCATGATTTTATGATTACATCCTCTTGACGAGAGTACGATCAATTGTAACTCCTATGATTTTGATGATGTAATTAATCTATAAATTAAGTTACTAACAAGTTGAATTAGTAGTGTTGTCTTATTTCAGGATAAGACTATATTTGGAGGATGAATGAATTTGAGCTACCAATATCACACACATATGGAGAATGAAAGAAATTATGTGAAGCTCCACAAATTTCATATTCAAGCTAACAAAGAGCTATTAGGAGCAAAGCACATCTAGCTGCACAAAATCAAGCTATTACAAGATACATCAAGCTGTGAAAGAGAAAGAAGGAGCCAAAGTTATATTGAGCTACATATTTCATCAATATAAACTATGTAAGTAATCATACAGTAATTTTGTTATTAAAAAATATATTAGGCACAAAGTAGGATCTTTCTATTTTAATTTTTAGGTAGAATCTCCATTCTACCACCTCATCCTACCACTCAGCCTCACTCTATCAGCTCTATCCAGAACATGTTAAACTGAAACATTTCTGTCACAATTCTGTTCCAGTTCTGATTCTTCTCTTAACATTATATTTACTGGTCTGTGTTAACTAAGTTATAGTACCACATGAGTTATACTTCACTTGGTATATTACCTATGCTTTGCATTAACTTTTTTCATAAAAGTAGGTTGTACATACCCTACTTTACAACTGAAAAAACTGGGTCTGTCTATGTCAATCTGTTCCTCTCTATCCATGTACTGTTGATAGTTTTTGACAGCCCCTACCTGTTCAGTTTTTATAGCTGTGTTGTAATGCCTCGATCCCTTCGGTACGGAGATGTTACTGCGACGTATATACGTAGGTCAAAAATACCCTCACATATATACGTTAAGTATCGGTACAAGCAGGAATCAGAGTTTGAAATACGTGGTGCAATATACATTCCAATATATGAGAATAATTACAAAGTTATCACAGGATGTGACACAATATTACAAGAATATTACATCACCGATAGGCATAAATGTGAGAATATAAAGAGATATACAATTATGAAAAGTACAAAAGGCGCTTACGAGTCACAAAAGAAAATCTCAAAAGCCAAGCAGGGGGCCTGAAAGGATAGGGCTTTGGACGGTTAACTGTTGATCTATGATGCTGCCATTGAGCATTCTGATCAACAGGGAGAATTCACAATCTCTAAGCTTCGAGATCTGGACATAAGGATCCAAGCGAGTCAGAAACTCCCCAAAGAGTGGTGAGGTGAATGCCAAGTAGCATGCAAGGATAAGCACACGTGTATCGATAAATCCAAATCAAAAGAGCATGTATTGAAAGCTATGTCGTGAGCACAGGCATACAGGAGCAGGCAGAGAGACAGTAAGTAATATGAAGCAGAGAATACACATGGTATAATATAATAAGAACAGGAAACCAGTGAAATAGAATACTAGAGGTGATGCAAGATGAATACATATATAATATAATAATAATAATAAAATCGAAAATTTTAAGTAAAACCTGATGAAAGTAAATAAGACAAAACCAGCGGTACAAACTCAGTTTACGACTTCATGGAAAAGTACGTCGAAGGAAGAATATTAACAAGGAAACCCTTATCTATATACTATATATCTCACATCATCATAAATTAAGTTCATACGACCCGAATTTCAAAACATACAATGAATTATTAATTAACATCTTTCATTATTACTCATTCAACTCATATACTAGGTATGTGTCCTGGCGTACGACTCAATACACATACATCCATATATGAGTAAGTCGAGGTTAATTATTGGAAACTGATGATGAAACAATAAATTATGTTTACAATAGGTTATGTGCATGTCTGGAACAACAACCCAATAACCTAACATTTAATCAGGCCCGTGCAACTAAGCATTCATGATGGATTAATTACAATAGCCGGGGTGTAAGAACTACCCCGCCTGGAACACCTGGGCCCCCAGGTAGAACCTCAAGATTTTAGTTGCATAATATCCCTATACCATTGTAAAAAAAAATCACAATTGCAATCCATCAGTTTCTCCCTTACCCGATATAAGTTGTCATTTTGTGGTTTATTATGTAATTATCAATTTACGGAATAGCAGGAGAAGGACAGGTTCAGAAATTCAGGAGTACAAGAGTACATGGATAATAGGAGTACATGAGTACTAGGGATACATATCACTATATATAATATAGGATAACAAGTACATGATTCTCATAAATGTGATAACCACAGGTCAAGTATTAACATGACAGGTGGAAGATGATAAGTGATATCATAACAGGGACAGGTGTCAAGTAGTAGCATAACAGGGGTGATATCAGGCAGGTGACAAGAGACAACATGGTAAATGATAGCACATTAAGTGAAAGCATGTCAAGCGATACAGGAAAACAATATCGGTATAAGAGATCGTTACGAATACCGAAAAACCATGCAGTATCAGGAAAATAGTATAAGTAAGATTTCAAACTCTTCACAATAATTAATAAAAGAATAGATAAACTGGCAAACAGTCGATTGCAAGCAGGCGAACATCAAAGTGGACCTAAACAAGCTGGAGGCGCGGACAGCAAATAATGTTTAATCACTAGAGCGCTTGACGGAGCTACTGGAATGACTCGGCTTAAAAGGCAAGTTTAAAATCTAGCAGAATTCCGCCTAAGTGAATCTAGTGATAAAGCATTGAGTGCTAAGCATGCCTATCATGCGGAGCATGAGAGACCTGACGGTCTAAGCGCACTCTTCTTTCGAGAAAGTGGGCGAGAGCCTGTATAAACGCACTCTCAGTAGCTCCCACGAAACTCATAAGGGTGCGAGGCCTAACAACTATTGGGCAGCCATCCCGAGAGTGGGTAGAAACCCAGAGTCTGTACAAGGGTACCTGCACGAGATGTTAGTACCATACGAGCATACATATAAACGTGAGAATATCTAGGCTATTGTGGAGTGATGAAGCCTGGAGGCTGAGTGTAGAGCCCGGAGGCTAAACGACCACGAAGGGTCAACCACGTATGGTATAAAAGCAGAAATAAAACACATCATAGGCATGGTATATGTACAGGAAATAAACTACCCTAGTACAAGACATTCGTCACAGGTATATACATGTACATTACTGGGCACTCGGTCACATATAAATACAAGGGCACAGCCCAATACAAAATACAAATACAAATACAATCGAATATTGAATAAAATACATATTCAACCTGTCAAAGCGGGAAACCTGATTATTATTCATTTTTACATATTTTGCCACATCCATACCATGCATATCATAAATAAAAATGTGATTTTTAATCTTTTTCTCTCTATTTTTGCAGGTCCATATTTTAATGGAGAAGAGGCCCATAATCCCTTTAATTATCAAGAATTAAAGGATAATTAATTAAAGCCCAAAAGAGAGCCCAAGGGTTGAGCCCAGGACCTGGAGACATCCACGCGCCAACTCAGACATTCCAGAAGGTCCACGTGGCTAACAACCTGCGAGACATCCGCAACAGAAATCTCGGCCTCAACGGTCAAGATTCTGCCGCGAAAACGCGGCTCTGGCCGCGGTTCCACGGCAGTTACAAGGCCGTTGAGCCCAAGATTCTCTCCAGCTGTCTGATTCTAGAGCCTTCTTCTCTGAGGCTATAAATAGACAACCAGGGCCAGCGAAAGAAGAGAGGAGAGAATAGAGAATAGAGCTTGTATTTTGTAGGTTTTTCTCTAGGATTTTTAGTGCTCTAGGTCTTCTTCTTCCTCCTAGAAATTCTACAAGAGAGATAGTGAGAGAGTGAAAGCTTGTGTAAACCAAGGGTGACAACTTGTGAAGTAAGGATTAATCCAATCTACTTTCTCTTCTTTTGCAATTTCTAGTACTTTACTTGCATTCTTTCATTCAAGCTTTACTTTCCTTGCACTTTTATTCATGAATTGCTTTTCTTTTCTTGTAATGGCTAGTAGCTAACTTCTTCTAACATGACTAGCTAACCACTACTTTGCTAACTTCTAACTCTTGGGTGATTGCTAATTCTTCATCTTGCAATTGTTGAGTTTTTTTATCCATGATGAAGATGATGGGTTACTTTCATTCTTGGCAAGCTCTTGTTGTAATTCCATATGATTCATGTGTGCCTCATTTAGAGCCTTGTCTTTAGAACAAGTGCCTTGATGGAACATGGAGATGGATCACCAAACATATGCTATTTGTTGTACAACTTCTTTACTTCAATGCTAACTTGTTGTAATGCCTTGAATGACTAATGAATGTTGTGTCTTCTTCCTTAGCATCCCTTGAGTGTCACTCCTCAAGTCCACCATTGAAAGTCTATCTTGAGAGCCGATGAACTCAATGAGGCTACAAGACAAGTCCAAGAAGATCACCCATCCATCGAGTGGGAAATGAATTTGACCAACACGCAAGACATATATTTGCCGATGAATCAACATGAGGCAAGCATCACCATAACGGAGTCTAGTAAGTTAGCAATTTAGAAAGGTAGCTAGTCATGGTTTTCTCCATCTTAAAGTCTTTTACAAAGTTCTCTTTCTTTTAGTTTTCTTTCCAAAGCAAATCTCCTTTTCGATTTCTTTTCATTTTCTTTCCATCATGCACAAATCCACAAATTCTTTTACTTCTTTTTCCAATTCATTTTCAATCTTTTAAAAACAAAGAAGAACCTTCGTTTTCCATCTTCAATACCAAACCGTAACGCTTCCATCGCAGGCTCTCCCTGAGAATCGACTCGTATAGCCTATGCTATTACGGTGATTTGGAAAGAGTACATCAATCATTATAAATACATTTCGGAGTAAGTAAGCACTACAAGGTTGTCTCTAAACCTTCTCTCTTTTGTTGAATATCTGTGCATTTATACTCCACTATTCTTTCCCTATCAAATTTTTGGCGCCGTTGCCGGGGAGAGCAACGGTTTTTGATCCGATTGAAGAACTAAACGAACTTTCTTCTCTGTTGCAGGTTACAGGTGAAGAAACAGGAAAATTTACATTGCAGTGACATATAAGTGGCTCTGGGCCTCTGCTCTCGAAAGCAGAGACCAGTTGCCCTCTGATTTGCCGCGATTCCACAGCCAAAGCCCCGGATCCGCGGCAAATAAGAGTGAACTACTCACAGTTTTTCTGCAGGGTTGCTTGCTCTGCAAAATACAGTTGCTGCAATACTTAAATTCTTGTATGCTTCACCATATTCCTGCTAATAATCAACAGTAAAAAATTTGTTGCAAAGTTAAAATTGATTAGACGTTTGCATTTCTAGGCGCGTGTCTTTTCAATTCATTTACTTTACTGTTGAAGAGTGCTGGAGCAAGGTACGTGCGCATTGCATTTTGATTAGGACTCACTTCTTGATTGATATTCTATCGCTTTGAGTGAACCTTGTTTGTTTATATCGTACACTTGCACAAAATCGATTTTAAGGGCATACCCAATAAATAAGATAAGGTGGGGATTTTATCACCCCTTCCTTAGCCCAAAAACCACCATCCCAGCACTCACAATCCCAAGCTTTATAATAAAATCTGATAGACGTTGGCCCTAGGGACATCCGGACTCAGTAGGAGATCGGCCGAGGTTGGAAGTTGATTTTGATTCATACTCCGGTGAAATCAGTGTCTAGGCTGGGGATTATGAGGTTAAGCCTCGAAGATACCGTGATTTGGCGTAATTAAGGCCCGTTGCTTACGCACGGATACCTCCCACCGTATTTTGCCCCTACCTGGCTGATTAACTGTGGTCTGATCCAAGCAACAACCTTCTTTGGTTCATCGAACAGTTAGGAGTCGTCTAGGTCCAGGAACCCTAGATAGCTTGGATTGATTTTTCTTTTATTGTTTGTTATTTTCATTTTTCTTTTTCGCTGGTGTGATCGGTGCACGTTGTTTGTGACTGTATATGCGAGAGTGGTACCGGGATTCAAATTTGCAAGACTTGTTAGACTTTCTACACTTGCACATACACCACCACTTGACATTATGGAAAACAACGTTTCGCTTCAAGATAGATTCTACCCGATTCGCACTTCGCTTCCTTCATGCATTCTTCTCCCTGAACCCAATGGAAATCACTTTGAGCTGAAACCGCAATTCATCAATACACTTTCCCGATTTCATGGTCTAGAGTCTGAGGATGCGTACTTCTTCATTTGATAGTTTGAAGAAGTATGCGTAATGATGAGAATTTTCCAATTGACCGAGGATGCTGTTAGGTTAAGGTTCATACCGTTTGCACTGAAGGATTTAGCTAAGAAATGGCTTTACAATCTTCCCGCCAATTCGATATCTTCATGGGATGATTTTGTAAAAGTCTTTCTTAAGAAATTTTATCCCATCCACAAGACAGCCCTCATGAGAAAAAACATAATGCAATTCAAGGAGGAATCAAATGAACCCTTCTGGAAGTACCTTGAACGCTTTAAAGACCTTCTAGCCCAATGTCCTCATCACGGCATAGAGAAATGGCGTCAGTGCCAAATTATCTATGACGGTCTAGATTACCAAACGAAAACACTCCTTGAATCCATGTGCCAAGGGGAATTTTGAAGAAAGATAAGCACCAGGGGTGGGATCTCTTTGAAGCCTTAGCTGAGAAAACCATTCAGTGGGAGTCATGCCCTAATAAACCCACTCCCACCACTTCCAGAACCGGGATGCACTCGATAGAATCCTCCATAGCAGCTGAAGCTAAAATCACCCAATTGATGAAGAGGATAGAACTGCTTGAGTCTAGGGAACATTCTGTTGTCAGTCAGGTCAACCCATCACCTGTGGTCAAACCGGGTTGCACCTACTGTCATGATCTCAACCATGTCTTTGAGGAGTGTTCATTATATCAGTCTCAATCATATCAGGAGAACACGAATGCAGCTATTACCAGACCTTATCACAATCCATACTCCAACACGTACAATTCGGGATGGCGAAACCATCCAAATTTTTCGTGGAGTCAGTCTGGTCCTGAGCAACATAGGCCACCACTTCCACATCCTTATAATGCTCAGTCTAATCCACTCAGTTTCAATCGAAATACACAGAATTTTCATCCATACCAAAGTCCACCACAATCACAATCCTATCAAAATCCACCACAGTACCAAACACACTTCCAGTCTCCATACCATCAACATCCACCCCAGAATGATTCAGAAATATCAGAGTTGAAGAAAATGTTAGAAACCTTTGCAAAGGACTATCGTCAGGAGATGAATAAAGTACAGGTCCAGATTGGGCAATTGGCTAATTCTGTGAATGAAAGACAAAAAAGAATGTTACCAAGCCAGCCATTGCCAAATCCCAAACATCACTTCCCTTTGCATGAAGTGGAAGACACGGGCCCTAGTCAATGCCATGCTATTCATACCCTGAGATCTGAAAAACAGGTAGATAATAAGGTTTCTGATCAATCATCCCATCCAGCACCAAAGCCAACACCTCCAATCCAAATGCAACCAACTTCTGACAACCCATCTTCTAGTTCAGAGCCATCCACTTCAAAAGCCAAGGGTAAAGAAAAGGAAGATGAGCAACCTTATAAGCCTAGTGTACCATTTCCAAATAGGCTTACGAATCACAAGATAGATGCTCATATGGAGAAGATAAGAGAAATGTTTAATAAGGTCCAAATCAATGTCCCTCTTCTTGATGCAATCCAACAAGTACCATCATATGCAAAATTCTTAAAGGAAATGTGCACCAAGAAGAGGAAAACACAAGTCCCTAAAAAAGTCTTCCTAGCATCCAACATCAATGAATTGCTCACTGGGTCAATTCCTGAGAAATACAAGGACCCAGGGAGCCCGACCATCTCTTGCACCATAAGACAGACTACCATCAATAGGGCACTGCTTGATTTGGGGGCCAGCATCAATCTCCTACCTTTTTCTGTATACCAACAATTAGGATTAGGTGATCTCCGTCCAACCCAAATGACAATTCAATTGGCTGATCGCTCTGTCAAGAGACCCAAGGGGGAAGTTCACGATGTCCTTGTCAGAGTTGGGGAGTTCATTTACCCTGTGGATTTTGTGATTCTTGAGACACAACCTGTGTCTAATTCCAATCAAAGGGCTCAAACTACTGTCATTTTGGGACGACCATTCCTGGCTACAGCCAATTCCATCATCAATTGCCGGAATGGGTCAATGAGGATAACTTTTGGTGACATGACAAGGGAAGTGAATGTCTTCAGTATGCAACCTCGTAGGATGAAAGATCAAACATTTGAGGTTAATTTTGTCAGGAACAATTGTGAGGAAAAAAGGAAAGATGAGTCACAAGTTTGTGATTCTCTTGAAGTGGACAATCCTATTATCCGAGTACCCTTTCAAAAGGGGAAAGTTGATTTGGATATCTTCACTTTC
This sequence comes from Agave tequilana, assembly GCA_038442645.1. Taxonomy (NCBI): domain Eukaryota; kingdom Viridiplantae; phylum Streptophyta; class Magnoliopsida; order Asparagales; family Asparagaceae; genus Agave; species Agave tequilana. The sequence continues at coordinate 55,832 of JAVJIF010004007.1, read as the reverse complement.
AGCAACCCAACTGTGAATGTATCCCAAGAGGATATAATTCAAGAACCTCCAATTAATATATCATTTGAAGACCTCTTCGCTGACGAAATCATGTGCCTGGATGAGCCAACTCAGGGACGGTTAACTAGTTGCACACTTCTGAAGGAAAATGTTGACCTGAGTTTTGAAGAGTTGTATGGAGAGGAGCTGGAATTTCTTGACATTGGAAGTAAAGAAATTCAAAGAGAAAAAAGTGGTGATGAAGAACTCTTTAGGGAACATTGTGGTGAAATGCGGATGAATAACAATGAGAAATTGAAGCTGGAGATGCCTAGGGCTAAGAAAGTAATAGAACTCATTTCCCAACTAAGCTCGCGCAAACAAACACACTGGAACGATGGGAAACGGGCCAGGGGGAAAAGACCAAAAGAACAGCCTAGGCAAGGGATACACTTGTAAATATTTTCTGTAAATATTTTTTTTTGTACACTTTTCGTAAATAATAAATAATAATAAAAAAAAGAAAAAGAAATAAATAATAAATGAGGGACTTTTGTGCTTAAAAGAGTTTCCCCACTTTCAAAATTCAAAATCCTTTTCAAAATTCAAAATTCCTAGGTCTACATCTCTTCCCTAGGGTCAAACTCATTTTCAAAATTCCAAGTCCCTAGGGTAAATTCACTTTTAACCTTGGGATAAAAGTGGGATTCTCAAATTTTTTCCCTTCTATAAATAGCCTTTCTACCTCACCCTTCCTCCCTCAAACAAAAAATGTCATCTCAGATCTGAAATCCCACTCAAAGAGACGCCTTCTGCAACTTTTCCGCTCCTCTGCTTCAACCAGAAAGCCGCGACTCCGCGACCCAGGCCGCGCATCCGCGGCAAACCTGACTTTTCTAGAGCAGCGCCAAGTTCTTCACCAATCGATTTCTTCCCCTGGTAGCCGATCTGCTGTCACATCTTCCCGAACCCATCTCCTGTGCCCTCTGCAAAACCGAGATTTGTTTTCCCCCACGAATTCCGGGGGCGGTTTGGATCTTGATCTCTCAAATTTTATTGCTTTAAATCTTAGATTATTAGCGTGGCACCTTTAATATTTGCTGAGAAAGACTACGGGAAAATCTTGTGTGACTCGAATGGATATGACCATATGTTTCTAGATAGAATTAGGGCTTGGGATTGGTATACGCTAGTGTACGACAACTCTGAGAACGACGCATTTTATTGTCCCGAATTGGTGACAATGTTTTACACTCACATTGACCATGCATCTGTTGACACGCAAACATACCAATTTACTGTACACATGCCCATGGGCGACTGGATCATCACTATTCCTCTTCTTGAGGAACACACAAATGTCCCGACTATCACACAACACAGCGACCCTCTTCCACTGATTGAGTACATGACTGTTATGGGGGTTCGTTGTACAGAGCAGGATCGTGGGCTAAAGGCTAGCACCACGTTTAGAAATGTGCATTGTGTTGGACGCTGGATCCAATGCAACATCTTAGGGCTAGACCACACCACAACCTTTAACATACCTGTGTTGCAAATAATACATGATTTGATGACTCGGCAACACACTGTCTGTTTAAATAAGACCATCTTCCATGCGATCATAGCCAATTCCTCCCGCACTAGGGGTACCAAACACTCCCATCCCATCTTGATTACACGTCTGTGTAGGACTTTCCTACCAGACGATGTCTTTGATTCCTTTGACCGAGTGTTTGTCACACCAGAGAGACCTACCAGTTCATATAACAGTTGTTTGCACGCGGTTTAGACTCCTAGTGTCCAACCCGAAGATATACCGGTAGAGTCCTCTGAGGAAAGTCTTGAGGAGGAAGATGAGCCTGCGTTTTGGCGTCAGGATCCCCCAGCAGAATCACGTGCCTTCATGTCCACCATCTGGAAGGGCATGAAGAAAATTTTTAGGGGGCAGGTCAGGCTTAGGAAGAAGGTAGAGGAGCAATCCTCGAGGTTGGACCGCATTGAGGTGGGGCTCAGACGATCACAGTCGGCTCGACCTAGCACCACCGCTGGTCTAAAGCGACGGAGGGAGTAGCTTCATACCTTTACCTATTTCATGCATCATTTCATCTTGCATACATTGGGGACAATGCATGAGATAGGTATGGGGGTAGATTCTAACTTAGGATTTTCATTTTCTTTTTAGGACTTTTTATTTTCTAGGATTTTCATTTCTTTTTAGGTTTTAAATTTTCTTTTAGATTTTACCTTTCTTTATAGATTTTCTATTTTCTTTTAGATTTTACATTTAAAAAAATAAAATAAAAAAATAAAAAAAATTATATATATAAAAAAAAGAAATTCTTGATCCATGTTTAAAGAATCAAAACTTGACTTTAGGGATTAAGGAAGCTCTTAACTATGATTTCTAATTATAAGTCGAAAAGAGGAGTTTTGTTGGATTTTAGGTTAAGTAATAAAGGATAGGAAAGATTACTAGATTTTAATTCTTTCTTTAGGATATATACATTAAACATATTGAAGGGTTAATCAAAGACTTTATGACTTTATTTACATATATATATAATAGAAAAAAAATGTGTATATAAATAAATAATAAATACTTAGCCACTAATTAAGCTGGTTAGTCGTGCCTCAAGAAGCATTGTCAATCACGCCTAAAGGTAGTTAAGTCCTTAAATTCCTTCGTGGCCTAGTTTACTCGAGTCCTCGAACCCTAGGGATGTTTTCTCATCTGGTGCCCTAAGACCGTCTGGTTTGGGAGTCATCGGTAAGAGGCTCATTACAAGGGTAAATTAGAAAGCCTAAGGATGCTAAGAAAATGTAAATAAATAAATATTGTACATATAAATAAATAAATAAATAAATGTGTTATATATATTAGTAAATAAATGAACTTAGTCTAAGAAAGATCCTTCATATTTATAGATGTATATATCCTAGGATTGATGCAAAATCCGGTTTTTGATTTTTTCCCTAAAAACTTAACCTAAATTGAAAACAAAACTCTAAATAGACACTTATAAGAGGAATGACAAGTTTAGGGTAACCTGAAACCTATAACTCAAGTAAGAATCTTTAAAACATGGATCAAAATTTTCACTAACCCTTTTATTTTTCTTTATAGATTTTGTGGGTGCAATCCACTGAAAACCCTCAGGAGACAACACTCTCCTCTAGGGTAACCTAGAGGTTTAACGGCTTGTTGCACGTGCTCAGTGCAATCGTGTCACCTACGAAAGTGGTGTAATAATCTAGTTAGGATTCTTTTCCTTCTTTTTTGCTCGAGGACGAGCAAAAGCTAGGTATGGGGGTGTGATTATTATTCATTTTTGCATATTTTGCCACATCCATACCATGCATATCATAAATAAAAATGTGATTTTTAATCTTTTTCTCTCTATTTTTGCAGGTCCATATTTTAATGGAGAAGAGGCCCATAATCCCTTTAATTATCAAGAATTAAAGGAGAATTAATCAAAGCCCAAAAGAGAGCCCAAGGGTTGAGCCCAGGACCTGGAGACATCCACGCGCCAACTCAGACATTCCAGAAGGTCCACGTGGCTAACAACCTGCGAGACATCCGCAACAGAAATCTCGGCCTCAACGGCCAAGATTCTGCCGCGAAAACGCGGCTCTGGCCGCGGTTCCGCGGCAGTTACAAGGCCGTTGAGCCCGAGATTCTCTCCAGCTGTCTGATTCTGGAGCTTTCTTCTCTGAGGCTATAAATAGACCACCAGGGCCAGCGAAAGAAGAGAGGAGAGAATAGAGAATAGAGCTTGTATTTTGTAGGTTTTTCTCTAGGATTTTTAGTGCTCTAGGTCTTCTTCTTCCGCCTAGAAATTCTGCAAGAGAGAGATAGTGAGAGAGTGAAAGCTTGTGTAAACCAAGGGGTGACAACTTGTGAAGCAAGGATTAATCCAATCTACTTTCTCTTCTTTTGTAATTTCTAGTACTTGCATTCTTTCATTCAAGCTTTACTTTCCTTGCACTTTTATTCATGAATTGCTTTTCTTTTCTTGTAATGGCTAGTAGCTAACTTCTTCTAACATGACTAGCTAACCACTACTTTGCTAACTTCTAACTCTTGGGTGATTGCTAATTCTTCATCTTGCAATTGTTGAGTTTTTTTTATCCATGACGAAGATGATGGGTTACTTTCATTCTTGGCAAGCTCTTGTTGTAATTCCATATGATTCATGTGTGCCTCATTTAAAGCCTTGTCTTTAGAACAAGTGCCTTGATGGAACATGGAGATGGATCACCAAACATATGCTATTTGTTGTACAACTTCTTTACTTCAATGCTAACTTGTTGTAATGCCTTGAATGACTAATGAATGTTGTGTCTTCTTCCTTAGCATCCCTTGAGTGTCACTCCTCAAGTCCACCATTGAAAGTCTATCTTGAGAGCCGATGAACTCAATGAGGCTACAAGACAAGTCTAAGAAGATCACCCATCCATCGAGTGGGAAATGAATTTGACCAACACGCAAGACATATATTTGCTGATGAATCAACATGAGGCAAGCATCACCATAACAGAGTCTAGTAAGTTAGCAATTTAGAAAGGTAGCTAGTCATGGTTTTCTCCATCTTAAAGTCTTTTACAAAGTTCTCTTTCTTTTAGTTTTCTTTCCAAAGCAAATCTCCTTTTCGATTTCTTTTCATTTTCTTTCCATCATGCACAAATCCACAAATTCTTTTACTTCTTTTTCCAATTCATTTTCATTCCTTTAAAAACAAAGAAGAACCTTCGTTTTCCATCTTCAATACCAAACCGTAACGCTTCCATCGCAAGCTCTCCCTGAGAATCGACTCGTATAGCCTATGCTATTACGGTGATTGGAAAGAGTACATCAATCATTATAAATACATTTCGGAGTAAGTAAGCACTACAAGGTTGTCTCTTAACCTTCTCTCTTTTGTTGAATATCTGTGCATTTATACTCCACTATTCTTTCCCTATCAAAACCCAAAATGAGGCGAGGACACTCGCCTAAATCTTCAAAAAAGCTGCAAAGTCTCACCGTCTCAAAACATGTGCACGCCACCGATATTTATATTTAAAATATATATATGCATATTTAGAGAGAGAATAAGAGAGAATAGAGAGGAGAGAGAAAAAGAGAGAGAGCTAGATAGAAATGGAGAGAGATAGAAGAGAGAGAGGAGAGATGGAGGAGTGGGCAACAACCCTCTTCTCTGGTCACAGCCTGGCACAGCCAGGCCGCGGCCCTGCCAGGCCCTGGCCATACGGCTGGGGGGTGCCACCGGCCAGGAGGGTACCGGCCTAGCTTTGGGAGGAGAGCGGGAGGAGGAAGGTAGTAAAAAGCAGTGGTGTTGGTGATTTTGTTGTTGAGATGATGATGATGATGATGGTGATGATGGATGATGGGAATGGTGTTGGTGGTGGAGTAGAAGAAGGAAAAGGTGGAGATGATGAAGAAGAGATGTAGGAGGTGGTGGATGTGGTAGATTTGGTAAAGGAGTAAGAGGATGGTGAAGGTGGAGGTTGGTGGAGGAGTAAGTTGAAGAAGAAGGAGGAGGTGGTGGTTTTGGAGGAGGAGTTGTTAGGGGAGAGGGAAGGCCAGAGTAAGGGTCACTGGCCAGGCTCGACGGAGATGGCTCGGCTGATGGTGGCTGCCGTTTCAGAGAGAGAGAGGGTGAGAGACGAAGAGGGATGAAATTGGGAAGTGAGAGAGAGAAAATGGGAGAGGGAGTGAGAAATTGAGATAATATTGAGAGTTAATGGGAGAGAGGAAGAGAATTCGAGAGAGAGAGGGAGGAGGAGGAGGAAGATGCTGGCTTCGTTTTGGCCAGGGAAGAAGAAGGAAAAAGAAAATAAAAAAAGAAAGAAGGAAAGAAAAAGAGGAGAAGATATTTTTGAGGGAAGATATTGTGGTGGAGAAAAAGGAAGAACAAAAGAAAAAAAGAAAAAGAGGAAAAAAAGATGTGAAGGAGAATAAAAGAGAAAAGAAAGAAGATAGAAAAGAAAATATTCGGATAGATATTCCGGATCTAGAAAAATATCGAAAATATCAAAATAACACAACAACAACTAAGCCATTTCTCCCAAGTATTTGGGGTCGGCTACATGAACTAAAAGAGAATTACACCAGATCGGGCACATGGATTAACTTTTTCCACTCATTCCTATCGAGCAATATGCCTTCACTGAGACCTTTAGCCTCTATATCTTGTCGTATTACCTCCATCTATGTTTTCTTCGGTCTCCCCTGCGCTCTTTTAACTTGCCCTATTTTGATACGCTCTACTCGCCGGACTGGCGCATCTGTAGGTTTACGTCGCACATGATGAAACCATCATAGGCGGTTTTCTCTTATCTTTTCTTCTATAGAGGCTACCCTATCTTAGTACAAATATCCTCCTTTCTCTCCTTATGTCTCCTCGTGTTATCACACATCCAACGAAGCATGCGCATCTCTCCTACACTCATCTTCTGGGCATGGTATCTCTTTATAGCCCAACATTCTGTGCTAAAGCTGGCCTAATAGCAGTCCGATAAAACTTTTCCTTCAGCGATAATGGAATATTATGATCACATAAAACTCCTATTGCACTCTTCCATTTCAACCAGCCGGCTTTGATCCTATGGTTGACATCACTATTGATCTCCCCATCCTTTTGAATAATAGAACACAAGTACTTAAATGATTACTCATCGGTATTTCTTGTCATCTAGTATCACATTACTATAATCTCAGATTCTCTGTTTATTAAATTTACACTCCATATACTCTGTTTTGGTCCTACTTAATCTAAAATCTTGAGATTCTAGAGTTTCCCTCCATAACTCCAATTTTACATTTACCCTAGTTCTCGTTTCATCGACTAGGACAATATCATCAGCAAATAGCATACACCACAGTATCTCATTCTGAATAGTTTTAGTAAGCTCATCCATCACTATAGAAAATAAGAATGGACTCAATGCAGATCCTTGATGCAAGCCAATTGTGATTAAAAAAAATCACTTGTTATGCCTCCACAAGTTCTGACATTTGTCACTACTCCAACATACGTCCCTGTTTATGTCAATATATTTGATGGGGACTCCCTTTTTCATCAATGTCCACCTTAATACCTCTCTTGGCACCTTATCATAAGCTTTTTCTAAATCAATAAAGACCATATATAAATTTCTCTTCCTCTCTCGAAATCGTTCTATAAGTTGACGAAGCAAATGAATAGCCTCTATCATCGATCGTCCTGGCATGAACCCAAACTGGTTCTCTGATATTTTAACATTCTACCTTAACCTGTGTTCAATTACCCTTTCCTAAAGCTTCATGGTATGACACATGAGTTTTATTCCATAATAGTTTGAACAACTCTGGATATCACCCTTATTCTTTTAGAGAGGTACTAGGGTACTATTCCTTCACTCATTTAGCATCTTTTTAGTTAGCCAGATCTTATTAAAGAGGTTTGTCAGTCATCTCAAGCCCACCTCTTCTAAGCATCTCCATACCTCAATAGGAATTCCATCAGGCCAACAGCTTTCCTTGACTTCATCCTCTTCAAGGTCTCTTTGACTTCAGATTTGCTAATTCTGCGCATATAATTATGGTTCATATCCTGGCACTGAATGATAAGGTCATTCAAGTCTTGAGTAGAACTACCATTGAATAATTTGTCAAAATACTCTCTCCATCTTTCTTTGTTTCTTAATCTCGAACTAAAACCTTCTGATTCTCATCTTTGACACACCTCACAGTACATAAGTCTCTAGCCTTTCTCTCCCTTATTCGAGCAATTCTATATATATCCTTTTCAACCTCTTTGATATCAACTTTACATACACTTCTTTGTACACTTTAGCTCTTGCATTCTGAATAGCTTTTTTAGCCTCCTTCTTGGCTATCTTATACCTCTCAAAACTCACTACATCACAATTTTTCTTTAAATCTCTATAAGAGTTTCGTTTGATTTTAATGGCAGCTTTTACCTCTTCATTCTACAATGATGTATCCTTACATGGTGGAGCACTATCCCGTGACTCACCAAGTACATTTTTAGCTATTCTTTTAATGCAACTAGCAATTTTATTTTCCCAAAACTAAATTCTCCATATACACTATAAAATCCATAACGACTAGTTCCTACAAGTCTATTGAGGTCACCGCCTATGAAAATTTTTTTTCTAATTGGTATGCCTTGCACTATCTCATCTAAATCCTCCCAAATTGACGCTTAATAGACTCATGAAGTCCTACTTGTGGTGCATAGACACTAATAATATTAAAAATCTCCCTGCCTAAAATAATTTAACTAGTAAAATCCTATCGCCCTTTCTCCTAACCTCCATTACATCCTCAAGTAATTGTTTATCTATCATCACCCCCACCCCATTAAGATTTCTATCTCTACTAGTATACCAATGTTTATAACTTCAAGGCTCTATAATTCTAACTTTTTCATCTACCCACTTAGTTTCCTGCACACACAAAATACTAACATTCTGTCTAACCATAGCATCAACTAACTCTGTTAATCTACCTGTAAGAGAACCTATGTTCCATGATGCTAACCTAATCTTATATTCATGAGCTAACTTTTTTATCCTCACTCGCTCATAAAAGTGTGAGAACCCTACTCATTTGACACCATATCTGGGCGCTGATGTGGCGCATCATTTCTAGACGATGACCTAGCAACCCTTGCCCACTTTTCACTGCACGCGGGCTCCGATGCAGCGCATCGCTCAGTAGGAAACACCCCAACGAATTTTAGTTCTTGGTTCATGTTCATAGTATGTGATAATATTTTACGTTGGCTGTCACAGGCCTACCACAACCATCCTCCTTTATCCTGACTTGGGACAGGCAGTGAACGGTGCACTGGTGGAGTTACCGAAAACATCGAAAAAGCCCGAAAAAATAGAGTAATTCAGAAAGCTCTCCAAAAATTCTCAAAATTAGTAAATATTATTTTAAAATACATGACAAAAATGAATTCAAGAAATTCAATGCCCTTTTTAAAATAAAAATCTTGGAATCTACCGACGATACCGGTCGTCACCAAATCAAGCCGAGTTTTGATAAATTCAGAAAATTCTCTAAAACTATATTGAGGTAGAAAATGTGATTCTAAAAAATAATGTGATAGCAGATTTTAAAATTCAACTCTATTTGTAATTAAAAATCCTAGAATCAATCGGCGGCACTGGTCGATACCGGTTTTGAAGATTTTACAGAATAATTCTGAAAAATTTCAAAAAATCATGAAAAATCTAAAATTTTGAAAAAATGATATTTGAAACTAAAATTGATCAAATCTAACTACCGAAAAGACCAAATCGAGTACCCTAGGATCGGGTCCCCGGTTTAGACTAGGGCTGACTCAGAGTTCACGAATTCGGATCCAATGCTAAACGATCACATAAATATTCATAAAATAAAAATAAATACATAAAGTAAATTGAAAAATATAATCGAGAATCTGAATATGTGACTAAGTACGTTTTGTGGAAATGAGGTGTTACATTCTATCCACCTTGCAAATATTTCGTCCTCGAAATTTCTATAAGGGCGAAGATGAACATAGGGAGGATAGGGACGAGAATTATACCAACTAAGATATGACTAACTAAGGGTAATACTCATAACCAATTGACCATAACTCTGATCTAGACATCTCTTGCACTTCCTACCGTTTCAATCTTCTGACGGTACTGTAATAATATTGACGTGATGTATACTGATAAAAGAATACTGCTAGAACTTCAGTAAACTGACCCATTCTAAATAATAATAAGAAATAAACTGGCCTACTGAGGTAAGCAGTAATACTTCCTTCCGGACTGCGAGACAAAGCTGATGAAATCTATAAAATTCATCAAAATCTATAATGGTGAAATTCATATATAAAACCTCTTCGTGACATGAAGCTGTTTTTGGCAAAGCGTCTATGATAAGATTACTAGATATTCCATCTATCCTCTATCACTCTGAAAATAAATCATAATATCATAGATAAAGAAAACCCGATAAACTTATCACAGATACATAAATAAGAACAACCGATAATAATGAGTTCTGAATACTGGGCGTCAATTACTCTGAAAAGCATAACTTAGAACTCATAATAACTACCCTCTGAATGTTAACCCAACTGTAACTTAAATATGTAGTGAATACCCAAGTCCTACAATGTTAGTAATAAATCGTCAAGAAAGATTATGACAAGCTTGTTCACACACAACAAGAAAACCGGTTCATTAAATCCATGAAAATAAGTTAGGCGAGAGAAATTCAGGGAACAAGGTTAGAGTGCTCAACATGTCGGAACTAGCCACGAGCGAAGTTAAACCTAGGTGGGACCATTGCGTAACACAACATCAGGCGCTAAACACTAGGGTGCAGTGGAACTAACGCTCTGTGAGAGTCGCACTTGGCGGATCTCACGTGGCAAAGCTAGCGCGTAACATTTCGCTAAATGTTAAGCACCAGGGTGTAGCAAGGCCCACGCTGGTTGAGCTCACATGGCTAGAACATGACTCTCGATTGGAGATGCTAGTAGAGTTTGCGACTCATCAAATCCCTGAAGACTGCTAAGTATTGTGGCTCTGAGATCGGTGAAGTTGATAGAAGAGATCATGATCGTTACTGAAATAATATAAAAAATACAATAACTCTGCCTGACAGAAGTTATGAATCTGGAAATTTGTTTCCTGATTGGTAGTGAAAAGTGCATTTTTATCATCATATTTACCGTCACATTTTCATATTTATTTATATAATTCTGCACATTTATTAATATTTGTGATTTATTGTGTGCAGGCCTCGAAATAATAAAAAGAAAGAATTAAAGCTTAAAGAGCCCAAAAGCCCAGATCCAAGCCCATATTTGAAGCCCAAGAGTAAAAGTGCAAATATCAATTGTCAAAGTGCAATTATACAAGGGCTAAAGTTGCAAATACAAAGAAGAGGGAAGGATAGACTTCTATTCAACCCTAAACACTTGCAGGATAGGATAAAAGCTAAAAGAAGAGAAGGAAAATTCGTGGAAAAGATTTGGGATCTAGGTAACTTGATTCCCAAGTTATATCCAAATCCAAAGATTAAGAAACAGGATTCAATTTCCAAAAGGAAAATCCCAGATGGACGGACCAGGAGAGGCCACGCGCCAAAGCGCGCGGCCAGAAGCCACTAAAGTGCCGCGTTCCGCGCGCAGTGGATGATTCAGAGTACCAGATTTCCTGGGCAAGTTCATCCAGGACTCCTCGGCCTTCTGCACCTATAAATATCCCCTGCGGTACAACGTACAGAGCGTCCGGCGTCCAGAGAAGAGCCAAGGGCCAAAATTAGGGTTTCTTCTAGGTTTTCTTTTGTAAATTAGGGTTTCTTTTCTTTTTATTTTCAAGAGAGAGAGAGGATTATATTGAGCGTGACACCGATGTATCTTCTTTTCTCTGCCATTGATTAAAGCAATAAAGGTAATTACTTTTCTTTTTGTTCTTTATTCTTATGTGTTATTTTTATTTTGTTTTTCTTTTCTTTTTCTCTGTGATCTTGTGGTTGTTGATGAACATGCAAGTGGATTCCATAAGCACGTATAACTAAGCTCTGTGAGAACCAGCGATAGTTCATGAAGACGTCTCCTCCAAGCTACGCATCACTTCGTACTTGAGTATGCTTGACGATATAATGTGCACAGGGATTGAGATCGATCTTATGATCTATTCGTGGAACGCCTCCTAAGCAAGGTAGAACATGTAAGGTTTTCACGTTCTTTCTTCAACCAATCTCAAGTAAGTTTTCTTTTCTTTTTGTTTCTTTTCTTTTCTTTTTTGTAGATTAAATTCACATCTTCCACAATTCTTTTCTTCCATCCATTGTAAATACCACTTTTCTTTGTAAATACCATCGTGACTAACAAATTAACTAAAAAGATAAATTTTTAGAGAAACTTGCTTAACGCTTCTATCGCAGTCCCTCCTTGAGGATCACGACCCGCATAGCCCTGCTACCGCGGATTAGAACTGATTCCTCGCACGATCTATTCTTAATCTAATATTCTAATTTTTGTGTGCAGGAAAAATCAGTCAACAAATTGGCGCCGTTGCCGGGGAGGGACGGTAAGTTATTCTCTAATAAAAAAAATTAATTTTTAACTAATTCTTTATTCTTTTCTGTTGCAGGTTTGGAGAACAGGAAACAGAAACATAGCAGCAGCAGTAAACATATTGCTATTCTGTGCCTCTGCCCTCGAAGGCAGAGCACCAGAACCCACTGTTTTGCCGCGGATCCGCGGCCAGAGCCGCGGAAACGCGGCAACAGTGGTAAATTACTGATCCAATTTTTTGCAGGGTGCTTCAAGTTAAAAATTCTGCTTTCTGCTCTGTTCTGATTTGTTCTGTGATATACCTGTAAATTGCTAATAATTCAACAGTAAATCATTGGTTGTTAAAAATAAAAATTGATTAGACGTTTGCATTTAAGGCATGTGTCTTTTCAATTATTTTTATTTACTGTTGAAGAGTGCTGGAGGAGCAAGGTACGTACGCATTGCATGTAGAATAGGACTCATCTCTTGATTGATTTTCTGCTTTGAGTGATTCTTATCTATTTATCTTGTACACTTGCACTAATTCATCTTAAGGGCATAACCCATTAACAAGATAAGGTGGGGATTTCATCACCCTTCCTTAGCCCAAAAATCATATCCCAAGCACTCACTAACCCAAGCCTAACTTAAAAATTAGTAGACGTTGGCCCTAGGGACACTCGGACTCAATTAGGAGATTATCCTAAGGGGGAACGGTGTTGGAAGTTGACTCCTGCCAAATCAGTGTCTAGGAAGGGGATTGAGGGCCGAAAGCCCGAAGTGTGGTGGTTATTTAATTAAGGAACGTCTTTGACGGAAAACCTCCCACCACTCTTGCCCCGACCTGGCTGATTAACTTGTGGTCAAAGTCTACACCCTACCTCCCGTGGACAGTCTAACCAGTTAGGAGTCGTCTAAGTCTAGGTCTACCCTAACTTAGGTTAGAAATTTTTCTTTTTTGTTTGTTTTTCTTTGTTTGCTTTGTGTGATATGGCCTATAACAACAATTTTTTCAATTTTAATGAGGATCCATATTACACACCAACCTCTTATTCGGATATTACCAACCCGGCATATCATAACTTTGACCAACCTAGTGTGCCAGATTGGTCTTATCCGAATCATTACATGCCCCAGTCCCAATACTATGAACAAGATTGGAATAATCATCACTACTCTTCACAGAGTCAATGGGAATTCAACACCCCTGAGCCATATGGTCAACCACCTGTTCAACCATTATCTTCATATACGTCTTTTCCCACATCACCAAGGTTTCAGTCCTCCATTGATCTATTCGATGGGTTAGAAGAAAAGGTGGATCGGTTGCAAGATACAATGAATGATCAAATTTCTAGACTTTCAAACATTCTTGAGCATCTTGATAGGAACCAAGAATCATTCTGTTTAGAAGACCTTGATCAAAATTCAATTTCATCACATCAATATGAACTTGCTCAATCCCAATCCTTGGACAAATTGGCTAGTTTAATTTCAATGAGATTGAATTAGATTATGAATGTGAAGCCGATCCCCAACTTTGCGATTCAGTTTCCATCTTCGAATCTATGTTGACTCCAGTATCCTTACCCAATTTGGACCAACTTTCTGAGCCAACATTTATTCCCATACCCATAGATCATGAAATTGAATCACCCATTTTTGATGATCATATTGAACTTGACCAATTGTGCAATTTTGAAAGTCCCATGGAAAAATTGGCAAGTTCTCATTTTTATGAGATTGAAACTAATGAGATATGTGACCTAGATTCCCAAATCTATGATCAAGTTCAAATTCCCGAATCATTATTGACTCCTGTTTTGTTACCCGACTTAGGTAATATTTTAGAGTCAGTTTTGATTCCCACACCTATCATTCCTGAACTTGAATCACCAACATTGAGTCACATTCCATTGTGGGAAAATGATTGTAGACTTGAGTTTCAATTTCTTGACTTGGACCCACTTCTTGATCCTAGCCCGACTCCTAAACCTTTACTTGATTTGAGTTTCTTTCCTGAGTCGGTATTAGTTCCTGAACCTATCATTCTTGAGTCCAAGTTAACCATCCTACCAAGTCACATTCCTTTTTTGGACATAGGTATAGACCATGACTCTATGATGATTTTCCAGGACTGGTCATGTAAAGGGAGTAAGTTTCACGAGAGGATCTTCCATGATCCTATTCATTCTGGGGACTGTAAATATGTAAATAAAAAAGAGGTCAATAAAGGTAGGTCCCGTGAACTACCACGTTATCTTGTTTGGGCCGCAACGCTTGGCCCAATTAGACCACCACCGGAACCACCCCCTAAGGTAATTTTCTGCCTTCCCTTGTTCTGTTTCATGCATATATGCATTCATTCATACATTGAGGACAATGCATGAGATAAGTGTGGGGGTGGGCTTTACTAACATACTAACATAGGTAGAAACTAACAAAAAATTTGCTTAAAATAAAAAAAAAAATCAAAAAAGAAAAAAAATTTAAAAAAAAAATGTTATAGAAAGGAAATATTTTGACTTATTCTTTGAAAGAAATCTAAGTTAGTTTAAGAATTAGGAAAATCATGATTAGGATTTCTAAAAACTTGGTCAAAATAAATAAATTGTTTAATTTTTAGGTATAGGAGAGAAATTGAATAAATAATTAGTCTTGATTTTTACCTTAATGAAATGTGCATACCAAATGCATATCTAGGATTCTAAGACAAAGACCTTGTGCCTCATAAAAAAAAAAAAAAAAGAAGAAAAAAAAAATCACCAATTAAGCTGATACATGTGCCTCAAGAAGCATAAGTATTCATGCCTAAAGGTGAGTAAATAAAATAAAGTCCTTAGTTTTGTGGCCTAGTTCACTCGAATTTGAATCCGCGGGGTGTTTTCTCACCTGGTGCCCTAAAGCCGACCGGTTTGGGAGCCATCGACCTTAAGTTCGTTACATGGGTGGATTAGGAAGCCTAAGAAGACTAAGAAATATAATATATGTATTAACACATCTAATAATCAATTAGTTAGGTATGAGGGCCTCAAGAAGCCTTGATACTTATACGAAAGAAATTAGATGAGTTATACATGCCAAAAAAAAAAATTATATTAACACATCTAATAGTCAATTAGTTAGGTATGAGGGCCTCAAGAAGCCTTGATACTTACACGAAAGAAAATTAGATGATGTTATAAAAATACTAAAGAGGCATGAGAGTCCAAGTTAAGGAATACCTAGATTCACAAGGGTGCGTATGACTTTTGGTAACGAAAAAGACTATATTAGAAATTCAATTTTAATCCTTACCTAAAATGAATAACAATTGACTTTATAAAGACTAGGTTTGAAGAATGAATAAAATTGAGGATCCTAAAACTTATAGACTACTTAGTCTCTTCCAATATAAGACAAATATTTTCCTTTTTATGGATTTTGTGGGTGTAATCCCCTGAAAACCCTCACGAGACAACACTCGTCCTCTAGGGTAACCTAGAGGTTTAACGGCTTGTTGCACGTGCTAAGTGCAATCGTGATTCCTACGAAAGTGAGTTAGGTTAGATTGACTTTTTCTTTTTCTTTGTTTTTACTCGAGGACGAGCAAAAAGATAAGTGTGGGGGTGTGATTGGTAGTGAAAAGTGCATTTTTATCATCATATTTACCGTCACATTTTCATATTTATTTATATAATTCTGCACATTTATTAATATTTTGTGATTTATTGTGTGCAGGCCTCGAAATAATAAAAAGAAAGAATTAAAGCTTAAAGAGCCCAAAAGCCCAGATCCAAGCCCATATTTGAAGCCCAAGAGTAAAAGTGCAAATATCAATTGTCAAAGTGCAATTATACAAGGGCTAAAGTTGCAAATACAAAGAAGAGGGAAGGATAGACTTCTATTCAACCCTAAACACTTGCAGGATAGGATAAAAGCTAAAAGAAGAGAAGGAAAATTCGTGGAAAAGATTTGGGATCTAGGTAACTTGATTCCCAAGTTATATCCAAATCCAAAGATTAAGAGACAGGATTCAATTTCCAGAAGGAAAATCCCAGATGGACGGACCAGGAGAGGCCACGCGCCAAAGCGCGCGGCCAGAAGCCACTAAAGTGCCGCGTTTCCGCGGCGTTTCCGCGGCACAGTGGATGATTCAGAGTACCAGATTTCGTGGGCAAGTTCATCCAGGACTCCTCGGCCTTCTGCACCTATAAATATCCCCTGCAGTACAACGTACAGAGCGTCCGGCGTCCAGAGAAGAGCCAAGGGCCAAAATTAGGGTTTCTTCTAGGTTTTCTTTGTAAATTAGGGTTTCTTTTCTTTTATTTTCAAGAGAGAGAGAGGATTATATTGAGCGTGACACCGATGTATCTTCTTTCTCTGCCATTGATTAAAGCAATAAAGGTAATTACTTTTCTTTTTGTTCTTTATTCTTATGTGTTATTTTTATTTTGTTTTTCTTCTTTTTCTCTGTGATCTTGTGGTTGTTGATGAACATGCAAGTGGATTCCATAAGCACGTATAACTAAGCTCTGTGAGAACCAGCGATAGTTCATGAAGACGTCTCCTCCAAGCTACGCATCACTTCGTACTTGAGTATGCTTGACGATATAATGTGCACAGGGATTGAGATCGATCTTATGATCTATTCGTGGAACGCCTCCTAAGCAAGGTAGAACATGTAAGGTTTTCACGTTCTTTCTTCAACCAATCTCAAGTAAGTTTTCTTTTCTTTTTGTTTCTTTTCTTTTCTTTTTGTAGATTAAATTCACATCTTCCACAATTCTTTTCTTCCATCCATTGTAAATACCACTTTTCTTTGTAAATACCATCGTGACTAACAAATTAACTAAAAAAGATAAATTTTTAGAGAAACTTGCTTAACGCTTCTATCGCAGTCCCTCCTTGAGGATCACGACCCGCATAGCCCTGCTACCGCGGATTAGAACTGATTCCTCGCACGATCTATTCTTAATCTAATATTCTAATTTTTGTGTGCAGGAAAAATCAGTCAACATTCCTACTGACACTCCCTGTGTAGTAATGTGGTTTATCTGATTACCTACATAATGACTACCCTACTTTCTGTACTGATTCTCACTTTCTGTCCTAATCTCCATAGAATACTCATACACACACACACGTGTGTGTATATATGTATATATACATACATACACACACACACATACACACATCTGTGTGTGTGTGTGTATACGTGTGTGTATCTATAGAATGTGGAGCCGAAGAACTAGCTGTTATAAGACAATATGATGCACTAGAATCGAAGAATGCCGGAATAGGATGAGAACAATCATATCTGTCATGCCGCTACCTCGCTAATCTACCTATATCTTAAGTTTGCATAAAGTCTACAAAAATCAGAATGTAAAAATGGAAGAGATAGGAACAACATGGAAAAAGAGAGGTGGATATAGAAAAATTAAGATTGATGATAATAATACGATAAAGTGGATATAATAAGAAAATCTTACCAACTCAAGACATGACAAATTGGGTTAACAGTTATGGGTGGCACCTTCTGGGTTTTCGTTCCAGATATGGGCTCCCTACCCTGCCATTACTTCATCTGACGCCTTGGTTTCTTCTGCTGACAAATTATAGACTTTGCCTCTTTCAGCTATTGCCCTTCCTGTGACTGTTATGTATCTGGGGTGAGAATGAAACTTTTCTACTAACAGGTTCTGGGTTCCTTCTCAGTGGTAGGGCTGAAAGTGCTGGGGTCCTGCTCGTGCCGGAATTGTTGGTGGTGTTGAATAGGTCCTTTTGAACAGATAATTGTTCACCGAATGATCCTCGTACCCACATATCAAACATAGTCCTTTGGCCATCCGACACTTGCATTGAATGTGTCCGGGCTTTCGACAATACTTGCATATTACCTGCTGAAGGGGATACTGGAACAGACATTTAGCCTTTGGCGCATTACTAAATCTGACTGGTACTCCTCTATCCATCATCGGTATTCTCTGTCCATCTGCTGGAATGTCCGCTTCCCTGACATGTGCTGTTCTTGATCCTGGTTCTTCTTTTTCAGACCCTGCTCCACTTCACCTGCTATGGTGAGGACTTGTGAGTATGTCTTTAGTTGCTGGGGTATAAGGAGTATCTGGATGTCCATCTTCAGACCTATTGAAATCTTCCGGTTCAGTTTTCTTCATCAGATACTATGTATGGCGCGAACCGGCTAAGTCCCAAAAGTGTTGCAACATATTCGTCTACGGTCCGGTTCCTCTGCTGTAATCTGATAAATTATTCTTTCATCTCCTTCTGAGCTATTACAGGGAAGAATCTCTTATAGAAACCCTTCAAGAACTGGTCCCAAGTGATAGACTTCTCTAGTCTTGCTTCCTCTGCCAACTTCCATGTTCTGGCCACACCTTCACTGAATCATGGCCACTTCCACCCGGTTCTCGTCAGGGACCCGGGCTGCTTTTAAAAGATCTGTTGTATCTACTAACACTGCTCTGCATCCCAGGGGCTTCTCCATGCCCGAAAAGATTACGGTTGTAATCTTCTGAAATCTGACACGTTACCTGGCTCCTGCTCCCGGGGTTGCAACCAATAACTTTTGACGCATGAGCTCCGTCTTCTTCTGTTGATACTCTATCATACCTTAAAATACCCTCATCATGCTATCATTCTGTCTGCTAGGACCATTACATGTTTTTGGTCCCGAGATGATGCCAATTGTAGGATCTAAAATATACGTCAACACTCAAACAAAGATATTAGCATTTAATATGATAACTTGCAAGTAAGGAAATTAAATCACAGAAAAGATAACAAACGCAAACACAAGTGAGTTATCCTGGTTCGGTCCTCGTGACCTACATCCAGTCCCCAAGCCATCCGCTTGAGATTTTCCTTTAACCTTTGACTTTGTACACCCAAAATAAAAATCTTGCACACTACTTGACAATACCTCTTTGCCAAATGTGTACAACTCTTCTTACAACCAAGAAGACCACAACACCTTGTACAAACTCTCTTCAACCCGAAGACGCTCTTGTACAATGTTCCTCTTTGAGTATTTGTAACGCCCCGATTCACGGATACGGGGACGTCACTGCGACGTATATACGTAGGTCAGGAATTGCCCCCACGTATATACGCTAAGCATAAAAGTACAAGCAAGGATCAGAGTACAACACAAAGCGTGGTATGCATACATATGCCAACATGAAAATGCATGTACAAGGTTATACAGGATATGATAACTATTACACTTTACAAGTGTCATTTATCACAATCAAGTCCAAAAGAACAAGATACAAGAACGTATACAAAAAGCTCACGAGTAGAAAGAAGATCCCGTGGGTCAAAAATGAGGAGTCTGGCACAAGGGAACTGGAACTAGTCAGCTTGCCCACTAAGATAGGCTCGATCCTCAGCAGTTGGCTCCACTTCGGTCCAAGCTTCGGAATCTGAATATGCAAATCCAAGGGAGTCAAGACATATAAACAATAAACGGACTACAGCCAAGTGGCTAAGAGACATGAATAAGTAGTATGAAACAATATAAGGAATATCAGCTAACAAGTATGAAAAGCATGAAGAGATAAAGTCCTAATACATTAGATCTACAGTTAACATCTTATTATTATTACTTGTCTTACTGTGATATCTAGCTATGTGACCCAGCGTCCCAGAGCACATAGATCCATATCCTAGTAAAGCAAGGTTGTTATTGGAAATCAGCGGTTGTATCGACGAACTATGTTTACAGTGGATCTCGTACATGCCCGGGATAACGGTCCAGGATTGTTCCGTTGCTTGGTGACGGAAGCCAGCCGCTAGGCTAAACAGGAGGGACTTATGTATGCCCTTATCATGATGGTACCAGTAATAGAGGGAGCAAGCACTCCCCTCGGTCCCCTGGAGGCCCACAGGTCAGACCGGAACATGAGTTGCACAGCATTCCTAAAAGCCACTGTAAACACGAACACATATCGATATCCACATGTTTTCCCCCGACCCATATGTAAGTTGGTCCATTTTATGCAAAAGTCAAGTGTATCATGCTTGGTTCAAGTGATGGCATGATAAGTGGTGATATTCACATTTTAACAAGTTATGGAGCGATGATATGTAATAACAAGTCATGAAGTGATATGAGATAATGTCTATCAAGTAACATGTCATGTAGTACCAGTTAAGAAGCATGAACAAGAATAATATGCCACACATGTATCAATGATAAGATCCAATCCCAGAAAAGAAATCAACTAAGTCAAACAGTCAGAATTTGTCGACTATGTGGAAGGATTAGTCGACTAATAGGGGTTTTAAGTCGACTAATGATCTGGATGAGTCGACTAAAACTGGGTTCCAGAGAGTTGGAATTCTGTTTCAGGAAAGTTAGTCGACTAGAGTTGTAAGGGTAGTCGACTAACAGGGAACTACTAGTCGACTAACGGATACTTAAGTCGACTAAGTCTGTGATACAGAGAGTTGGGTTTTCTGGTTCAGGAAAGGGTTAGTCGACTAGGGTCAAGATAGTAGTCGACTAGGGGTCTCTAGTCGACTGGTAATAGGATCTAGTCGACTAAAACTGTGAAATCAGAAAATGTTACGTTTCAACTAAGGTGGGTTAGTCGACTAGTCCCTAGGTCTAGTCGACTAATCGTGGGAAAACCGCAAACAGAACAGATTTCTAGGGTTTTGTTTGAGGGTCTAAAAATTTGATTTTTAGGTCACAAGTGTGCATGATTTGTCAACACAAGTACACAAAGGAGTTTACAAGTCTTGGTGAGTAAATATACTCACCTCGAACGGTTAATCGAAGTTCTATGCGAGTTCGGAAGAGATCGTAGTCGACGGTATCACCCACTCGATCCTGGCGATACTTCCGACGAAGAGAGATGCGATCCAAATTCAAGGTAGAGATGGTTGCTAGAGATGGAGATGAAAACCTAGGTGAGCTTTGGAGTTAGGGTTTGAGATGGAGAAGGAAATGGTGAAGGCTATTTTCTGGTGAAGTGAAGAAAAGAGTAAAAGAATGTAAAGGAAAACTTATATAGGATTTGATTTTGTAAAGGAGATGCAAATAAAGAATTTGAGAGGGGGTTTTGTGCAAAAAAGGGGAGGTGAGGTGTCTCTCCTAGCCACCACTTGGCCGGCCATGGGAGAGAGAGAAAAGATGGGCATTTAATGAGGAAGTAGGTGAGAAAATGTGTGGAGTTGAAATTTTTGGAGAAAATGGAATTTTGGAAAATGGAAAAAAAACTTGTGGTGTGGAGGAAAGAAATAAGGAAAGGAAAAAGAAAAGAAATCATAAAGGAGAAGATATTTTCTCTTGATTTAGAAAATAAAATATTGAAAATACAAGTTCCCGGGTTTAAGTCGAGGATGCGGAAAACATTTCGGGAAATACCGAAATCGTCCGAAATTCAAGTATCTCGGAATGACTCGTAAATTTTACCAAAAATCAATAATAATATATGAAGACGTATAGTGAAATCCGTTCGAAGAAATACTTTATAGTTTTAAAACTAAAAATCCCGAAATCAGTAATTTACCGACTCCGTTGAAATTTTCATAAATTCATAAAATTCTCAGAAAAAGTATTTAAGTAGGAAATGTCATTCTAAGAAATAAGGTCTAAAGACTCTTCTAGAAATTCTTAACCGTTTGTAAAATAAAAATCCAGGAATCGATCAGCGACACTGGTCGACACCGGTTTTGAAGAAATTTATTTAATTCAGAAAAAATCCAGAAAATCATAGAAAATCTAATATATTGGAAAATGATATTTGAAATTGAAATCGGTCAAATACAGGAAGTAAATCGAAAAATACGGTCGAAAACTGAATACGCAACTAAGTACGTATTCTGGGAACAGGGTATTACAATCCACCCACCTTACAAAAATTTCGTCCTCGAAATTTCATAAGGTGAAAGGTAACAGGAAAGGTAACAGATAGATAAGGAAAAGAAGAGAGATAACAGTAGAAAAGAATAGAAGGAAAGAGTTTTTACCAAATCAAGATGTGAAGAGTTGAGGGTAACGCTCTCGGATAACATCCTCTCGTTCCCATGTGGCTTCTCCCGGTGCATGCCTGTTCCAAGACACCAATACCAATGGTATAGCCTTGCTCTTCAGTGTCTTAACACTCCTATCCAATATGGCCCTCGGCTGCTCTTGATATGACAAATCCGGTTGTAGTTCCAGTTCGGAGTGATCCAGGATATGACTATCATCCTTTACATACTTCCTCAACTGTGATACGTGGAAAACATTGTGCACTCCCTCCAAAGATGGAGGTAAAGCCAATCTGTACGATACATCTCCCACACGGTCCAAGATCTCGAATGGGCCGATGTACCTCGGACTAAGCTTTCCACGAGTACCGAACCGGATAACTCCCTTGGTAGGTGATATCTTTAAAAACACATGGTCACCTGCCTGGAACTCCAATGGCCTTCTCTGTGTGTCAGCCCAACTCTTCTGACGGCTCTGTGCTGCCCTGAGGTGGTCTCTGATGATTCTGACTTTCTCTGTGGTCTGAATCAGAATCTCTGGCCCCAATAGTGTCCTCTCACCGACTTCATCCCAACAGATCGGTGATCTACACTTTCTTCCATACAATGCTTCAAAGGGTGCCATCTTGATACTTGCCTGGTAGCTGTTATTATAAGAAAATTCAGCCAAGTGAAGATGGTCTTCCCATGATCCCTGGAATTCAATCATGCAGGCCTTAGCATATCTTCAAGAATCTGGATAGTCCTCTCAGATTGTCCGTCTGTCTGAGGATGATATGATGTACTGAATTTCAGACGAGTTCCCAAACTTTCTTGGAGACTCTCCCAGAAATGAGATCTGAATCTTGTGTCTCTGTCTGATACAATACTGACAGGAACTCCATGCAGACGAACTATCTCCTTCATGTACTTGTCTGCCAGAACCTCTGTTGACTGACCTACCCTGAATGGTATGAAGTGAGCTGACTTGGTGAGGCGATCAATGATGACCCACACAGCATTGTTACCCTTGGGACTACGAGGTAATGCCGTGACAAAATCCATAGTGATGTGCACCCACTTCCATTCGGGTATTGGTAAGGGTTGTAGAAGTCCAGCTGATCTCTGATGCTCTATCTTTATCTGCTGGCACACCAGGCACTTGGCTACAAACTGGGCTATCTCCCTTTTCATAGCATTCCACCAAAACTGCTTCTTCAAGTCCTGATACATCTTGTTTCCCCCTAGGTGGATGGAATATGCTGAACTGTGTGCTTCTGCCAGAATCTTCTGTCTAACATCTCCTTGAGGGACACAAATCCTGCTACCAAAATATAAGGCACCATCTGGATGAATACAGATATCAGTCCTCAATCCAGCCTCTACCTGAGCTCGAAATTTCTGTAATCTGGGATCTTCCTTTTGAGCTTCCTTGATCTCATCTATCAATGATGACTGAATCTGCAAAGCCATGAACTGTCCTGCCTTCTCAGTTCCTCGAGCTATCATCAAGTCCAATCTGATAAAGTCTTGAATCAACTCCTTCTGCTGAGTGATTTGGACAAGCATTCTATTCTCTGGCATCCTGCTTAGTGCATCTGGAACTGTATTGACCTTGCCCGGATGATATTGCAAGTCAATATCATAGTCCGCCATCAGTTCAAGCCACCTCCTCTGCCTCATATTCAACTCTTTCTGTGAGAAAATATACTTGAGGCTCTTGTGATCAGTGTATATCAACACTTTATCTCCCAGAAGATAATGCCTCCAAATCTTCAAGGCAAAGATAACAGCTGCTAGCTCCAAGTCATGAGTTGGGTAATTCCGCTCATGAGTCTTCAGTTGCCTTGATGCATATGCTACAACATGACCATGTTGCATAAGCACACACCCCAGGCCTTTACCCGATGCATCACTGTAGATGACCATCCCTCCTCTACCTGAGGGAGTCCTCAAGATTGGAGCTGAAATGAGCCTCTGCTTCAATTGCTCAAATGCTGCAGTACACTCCTCAGTCCACAAGTACCTTTCTCCTTTCCGAGTGAGCTTGGACAACGGGGCTGCAATCCTAGAGAAATCTTGGACAAAGCGTCTGTAATATCCGGCTAGTCCAAGAAAACTCTTAATCTCAGTCACCGTCCTCGGAATGGCCAATCCTTCACTGTCTGGACTTTGCTGGGATCCACTGAGATTCCTTCTGCTGAAACAATGTGCCCAAGGAAGGCTATACTGTCCAACCAGAAATCACACTTGTTCCTCTTAGCATGAAGCTGCTCCTGCTGGAGAGTCTGCAATACAATCCTCAAGTGTTCTGCATGCTCCCTGTTGTTCTTTGAATAAATTAAGATGTCATCTATAAAAATAACAACAAACTGATCCAGATAGGGTGAGAACACTCCGTTCATCAAATCCATGAAAACTGCAGGGGCATTGGTGACTCCGAAAGGCATAACTAGAAACTCATAGTGGCCATAACGGGTCCTGAATGCCGTCTTCGGAATATCCTCCTTCTTCACCCTCAGCTGATGGTAACCCGACTGTAAATCCAATTTAGAGAATACACGGGCTCCATGAAGCTGATCAAACAGATCATCAATCCTGGGTAAAGGATACTTGTTCTTGATGGTAACTTTGTTCAACTCCCTATAGTCAATACAAAGTCTCTTACCACCATCCTTCTTATTGGCCAACAGTACTGGAGCTCCCCATGGTGAAGTACTTGGCCGAATCAATCCCTTGTCTGAGTATTCCTGCAGTTGCTTCTTCAGAATCTCTAACTCCGTCGGTGCCATCCTGTACGGAGCCTTGGATATAGGAGCTGCTCCTGGAACTGTATCAATGGAGAACTCAATCATCCTATCCGGTGGCAGTCCTGAGATCTCAGCAAACACTCCTGGGAATTCATCCCACACTGGAACCTTCTGCTTCTGAACCTCCGAAGTAGTCATCCGAGTCTTCCCTTGGTAGACTTCACTTCTCCACTAAATTGGAATTCAGGTTGATGAGGGATTCTGAAATTAATCTTCCTCTCCCTACAATCAATCACTGCATAGTACTGACTGAGCCAGGTCATGCCTAAGATTACGTCGTACCCTTTGTGTCTAGTACGAGCATATCTATGGCCAAGGTCTTATCACAAAGTTCTACTGGACAATCAGTACAAACTCTAGAAGATATGACTACCCCATTCCCTGTACTTATCTCCCATTTATGGTCTAATGATCTAACAGGTATAGAATGCAAAGCCACAAAGTGGTCGGAGATGTAACAGTGGGAAGCACCTGAATCGAAGAGAGCGAGAACAGGTTTGAATGAACTCTGATGTTACCTGTTATCACTTCCTCTGAAGTCTCAGCCTCTTCTGCTGTCAGATTGTAAGCCTGACCTCTACCACGCCCTGCTGCAGTCCTGGCTCCTCTCTGGACTGGGCGAACAACATGCTGTGGAGGAAGGGGAAGAGCTCTCCTCATTGCTGGTCCTTAGTTCCTCTGCCCAAGTGGCCCTGGAATTGCCCTCTGTCCATTCGGTCCTTGTAGTGCTGGCAAGGCTTGACTGGCTATCCCCATTCTCCGGTGTGGACAGGCTTCAATGGAATGATCTCGGGAACCACACACCAAACATAGTCCATTTGCCCTTCGGCAATTCTGTCGGATATGCCCTGGCTTCTGACAATAACTGCAGAAGGAAACTGGTTGGGCCGTCTGGTAAGGAGCTGGCCTGAAAGGTTGCCTCTGAACTTTCGCTGCTCTATATGGGCCTCCTCTTCCCATTGGTACAAATGGCCTCTTCATGGCCTGGTTCCCCATCTGGTCAACTTTCTTCTTCTCAAGCCCACGCTCAACTTCTCGAGCTATGGTGAGAACCTCCGAATAAGTCTTCAACTGCTGGGGCATCAGGAAAACTTGTATGTCCATCTGCAGACCCTGCTGGAACCTGCTTGCCCGCTTCTCCTCATCCGTCACCATGTACGGAGCAAAGCGGCTCAATCTAAGAAACTCTGCAACATACTCGTCCACGGACTTGCTCCCTTGCTGAAGCCTGATAAACTGCTCTTCCATGTCCTTCTGAGCAGTAGCTGGGAAGAATCTGGCATAGAAGCTCTTGGAGAATGTGTCCCAGGAGACAGGCTTCTCCAGTCTGGCCTCCTCAGCTAGCCACCAAGTTCTGGCTATATCCTTCAACTGAATCTTGGCGACCTCCACCTGGTTATCCTTTGGTACTCTGGCTGCGTTCAACAAATCTGAGGTGTCCGTCAGCCATTGCTCAGCATCCAGGGGTTCTCTCCACCCGTGAAGATGGCTGGTTGCAGCCGTCTGAAGTTCGATACATTCCCCGGCCTCTGTTCCTTTGGAGCTGTCAATTCTTGCCGAAGGAGTTCGGTTTGTTGCTGCTGGTTCTCCATCATCGTCTGAATGACCCTCAGAATATCCACATTCTCTCCAGTGGGTCCATTCGAGGCTTGCCCAGAGTGGTTACGACCCGATCTTCTCTCCATACCGAGTTGGGAATAGAAAACTGGAATTTGGAAACAAATGAAAGGAGTTTAGGATATGAGGAAAGGAATCAAGAAAGAATCAAGAAGGACTCAATAACTTTGTACATTGTAGTTGGCATTAGCAAATTACTAGAATTTGCCGCTTGATTGTACTTTAGGTGTGAGAGCCTAGGCTCTGATACCAACCTGTAACGCCCCGATTCCACGGATACGGGGACGTCACTGCGACGTATATACGTAGGTCAGGAATTGCCCCCACGTATATACGCTAAGCATAAAAGTACAAGCAAGGATCAGAGTACAACACAAAGCGTGGTATGCATACATATGCCAACATGAAAATGCATGTACAAGGTTATACAGGATATGATAACTATTACACTTTACAAGTGTCATTTATCACAATCAAGTCCAAAAGAACAAGATACAAGAACGTATACAAAAAGCTCACGAGTAGAAAGAAGATCCCGTGGGTCAAAAATGAGGAGTCTGGCACAAGGGAACTGGAACTAGTCAGCTTGCCCACTAAGATAGGCTCGATCCTCAGCAGTTGGCTCCACTTCGGTCCAAGCTTCGGAATCTGAATATGCAAATCCAAGGGAGTCAAGACATATAAACAATAAACGGACTACAGCCAAGTGGCTAAGAGACATGAATAAGTAGTATGAAACAATATAAGGAATATCAGCTAACAAGTATGAAAAGCATGAAGAGATAAAGTCCTAATACATTAGATCTACAGTTAACATCTTATTATTATTACTTGTCTTACTGTGATATCTAGCTATGTGACCCAGCGTCCCAGAGCACATAGATCCATATCCTAGTAAAGTAAGGTGTTATTGGAAATCAGCGGTTGTATCGACGAACTATGTTTACAGTGGATCCCGTACATGCCCGGGATAACGGTCCAGGATTGTTCCGTTGCTTGGTGACGGAAGCCAGCCGCTAGGCTAAACAGGAGGGACTTATGTATGCCCTTATCATGATGGTACCAGTAATAGAGGGAGCAAGCACTCCCCTCGGTCCCCTGGAGGCCCACAGGTCAGACCGGAACATGAGTTGCACAACATTCCTAAAAGCCACTGTAAACACGAACACATATCGATATCCGCATGTTTTCCCCCGACCCATATGTAAGTTGGTCCATTTTATGCAAAAGTCAAGTGTATCATGCTTGGTTCAAGTGATGGCATGATAAGTGGTGATATTCACATTTTAACAAGTTATGGAGCGATGATATGTAATAACAAGTCATGAAGTGATATGAGATAATGTCTATCAAGTAACATGTCATGTAGTACCAGTTAAGAAGCATGAACAAGAATAATATGCCACACATGTATCAATGATAAGATCCAATCCCAGAAAAGAAATCAACTAAGTCAAACAGTCAGAATTTGTCGACTATGTGGAAGGATTAGTCGACTAATAGGGGTCTTAAGTCGACTAATGATCTGGATGAGTCGACTAAAACTGGGTTCCAGAGAGTTGGAATTCTGTTTCAGGAAAGTTAGTCGACTAGGGTTGTAAGGGTAGTCGACTAACAGGGAACTACTAGTCGACTAACGGATACTTAAGTCGACTAAGTCTGTGATACAGAGAGTTGGGTTTTCTGGTTCAGGAAAGGGTTAGTCGACTAGGGTCAAGATAGTAGTCGACTAGGGGTCTCTAGTCGACTGGTAATAGGATCTAGTCGACTAAAACTGTGAAATCAGAAAATGTTACGTTTCAACTAAGGTGGTTAGTCGACTAGTCCTAGGTCTAGTCGACTAATCGTGGGAAAACCGCAAACAGAACAGATTTCTAGGGTTTGTTTGAGGGTCTAAAAATTTGATTTTTAGGTCACAAGTGTGCATGATTTGTCAACACAAGTACACAAAGGAGTTTACAAGTCTTGGTGAGTAAATATACTCACCTCGAACGGTTAATCGAAGTTCTATGCGAGTTCGGAAGAGATCGTAGTCGACGGTATCACCCACTCGATCCTTGGCGATACTTCCGACGAAGAGAGATGCGATCCAAATTCAAGGTAGAGATGGTTGCTAGAGATGGAGATGAAAACCTAGGTGAGCTTTGGAGTTAGGGTTTGAGATGGAGAAGGAAATGGTGAAGGCTATTTTCTTGGTGAAGTGAAGAAAAGAGTAAAAGAATGTAAAGGAAAACTTATATAGGATTTGATTTTGTAAAGGAGATGCAAATAAAGAATTTGAGAGGGGGTTTTGTGCAAAAAAGGGGAGGTGAGGTGTCTCTCCTAGCCACCACTTGGCCGGCCATGGGAGAGAGAGAAAAGATGGGCATTTAATGAGGAAGTAGGTGAGAAAATGTGTGGAGTTGAAATTTTTGGAGAAAATGGAATTTTGGAAAATGGAAAAAAACTTGTGGTTGTGGAGGAAAGAAATAAGGAAAGGAAAAAGAAAAGAAATCATAAAGGAGAAGATATTTTCTCTTGGATTTAGAAAATAAAATATTGAAAATACAAGTTCCCGGGTTTAAGTCGAGGATGCGGAAAACATTTCGGGAAATATCGAAATCGTCCGAAATTCAAGTATCTCGGAATGACTCGTAAATTTTACCAAAATCAATAATAATATATGAAGACGTATAGTGAAATCCGTTCGAAAAAATACTTATAGTTTTAAAACTAAAAATCCCGAAATCAGTAATTTACCGACTCCGTTGAAATTTTCATAAATTCATAAAATTCTCAGAAAAAGTATTTAAGTAGGAAATGTCATTCTAAGAAATAAGGTCTAAAGACTCTTCTAGAAATTCTTAACCATTTGTAAAATAAAAATCCAGGAATCGATCAGCGACACTGGTCGACACCGGTTTTGAAGAAATTTATTTTAATTCAGAAAAAATCCAGAAAATCATAGAAAATCTAATATATTGGAAAATGATATTTGAAATTGAAATCGGTCAAATACAGGAAGTAAATCGAAAAATACGGTCGAAAACTGAATACGCAACTAAGTACGTATTCTGGGAACAGGGTATTACAGTATTACAAACAATCTTATAAGCCTTGAATCTGTATGTGATCGTGAACAAGGGCTATTATAGGTAGACTCTCAGAAATCTTCACTATAGAGTAGGAATTTGAATGAAGAACTGAAAGTGAAAAACAATTTTCTGAAAATAGATTTTTTCAACAGAGTTTTTGGGCAGAAAACTATTAATTTGAATTGGTATTTTTAGCCTAGGATAACATCCCTATTTATAGCTGAAATCTATGGTCAGTTAGGGTAGTTATCAGGACAAATTTGAATATAGAAACATTGGATAAAACACCAGAAAACAGAAACTGTCAAATAGTCAGAAACTGCCATTAGTCGATTATGGGTAGGGGGTAGTCGACTAGGGTAGGCAATTTAGACAGGGTTAGTCGACTAGTGTAGGGACCAAGTCGACTGCGTCAAGACTGAAACACAGGATAAGTTTCTGAAAACTGAAACTAGTCGACCAGACTAAGTTGTTAGTCGACTAGGCCAAGTATTAGTCGACTAGAAAAACTAGTAAGTCAACTAATAGTGAGTGTAAGTCAGAAACAGAGAGTTGGTATCTTTACAGGACAAAAGTTAGTCGACTATAGAAATTGTCAAGTCAACTGTACCATGTATAAGTCGACTGTACCATGTATAAGTCGACTACAAAAGGGTATAAGTCGACTAAGTGGCTAATGATGTGTGTGTATTCACGACCTTTAACATTCTAATAAATATTACAATACACATCTATAGCCACTCTCGTTGGAAAGTCTTGATCATGTAGAACTCTTGAATAAGCTTGTAAGATAGAGCTCCAATGATATGTCTTCACAAATGTATCATCAAAAGCAAGTTCCAACATTCTCCCCTTTTTGATGATGACACTTTGTGTGCATGAATACTCCCCCTGCAGAGAATATTATATATATCTCCCCTGCGTAGAACAGGTTATAACAAACATATAAAAATATGTGTTCTCTCCCTGCAGAAAAGGTTATAACAGATATAGAAAAACATGTGTTCTCCCCCTGCAACAAATATATCATAACATATATATATGATAAATGTTCTGAAAATATTTTTCTTATCAAACTTCTTATATGGTACCTGAAAGATAAACATTTGAATGGTACCAATCATTATAAGATCAAAGCATTAACCTTTAGGAATCTAATCCCAATTGAATTTGGTTTCCATCTGTTAGTATACACATAATTGCATGAATTACATATATCATGTATGTAAGATGCAATATAAGTATTTTTATCAACAATACTTAAGTTTTTAGGAATCCATATGAACTTGTTCTTAATTCTTTTTGAAATAATATCAGTATTTCTTTTCACAAAAGAATTATATGGATTACTAATATATGTAGATTTTCTAAAAAATCCAAGACCATAATGATTATGTGACATCTTTATATGATAATAAATCATTTAACTTTTCTTTTCCTTGATTAATTTAGTCACATTTTTCAAAATCTCTTCATACTTCATTTTGAAAATTGACATGTCTTTATCTAAAACAGAAATTCTTTCATTTAAAGACATAGTTTCTCTTTTCAATAAAACATTATTTTGTAATAAATTCTCATTATCTTTTTTCAATGATGATATCACTTTTTCAAAATCATCTTTTTGAGAATTTATAGAAGAAATTTGAGAAGCATAATAAGAATTTTCTTTGATAAGTTTTTCATTTTCTTTTGACAAAACTTTATTCTTTATCTTTTCATTCTTAAGATCATTATATAATTCATGAAATGCATCTAAAAGTTCAGTATATTATTCCTCATCTTCTTCTAGCACCATGTAACAGATGTTGGCATATTCAGTGGCTTCTTCTTCGTCAGAGGAAGAGGAATCATTATTTTCCCATGATACTGGTAGTCTTTCTTCTTTCTAAACTTTTTACTCTTGAATTTATCTTTGTTTTTGAAAAATAGGCAATCCGTCTTCATATGACCTGTTTTATTACAATTAAAACATTTAAACTTACTTTGCTTCAAGAATTTTCTGAATTTCTTGAAAGCATTGCCATCTCCTCTTCATTGTCATCTGAATTGTCCGTATCTGAGGATGCATGGATGGTAAGTTCTTTTTCTTTGAGAGAGATTGTTGTTCATCCTTCTTTCTGTCTTCGAGTTGCACTTCATATGCCATTAGATTACTAATAAAGTTTTCTAATGACATTGTTGAGAGATCATTTGCTTCTTCTGTTGCAGTTGTCTTCTTCTACCAATTTGGTGTGAGTGCACGAAGGATCTTGTGAACTTTTTCGACTTGGGTGTATTCCTTTCCAAGGGATGCTAAGGAATTTATTATGTCGGTGAACCTTGTAACCATTTCTGAGATGGTTTCATTCTCCTTCATTTTGAAAAGTTCAAACCTGTGGACAAGAATAGAAATTTTAGATTCTTTAACCTTATTTGTACCTTCATGTGTTACCTGTAGTATGTGCCATATTTGATTTGCAGATGTGACTATTGACACACGGTGAATTCTTCTTTGGTTAAGGCACAGAATAAAGCATTCATCGCTTTGGCATCAAGGTTCGCATTCTTCTTTTGATCATCACTCCAAGCGCTGTAATTGGTAGTCGGTTTGGTGTATGCTGCTTCTATTATGTTTCATAGTTCATAGTTGAGCGATTGTAAGTAAATCTTCATTTACACTTTCAATAGTTGTAGTTCGATCCATCGAATAGTAGTGGCGTTGTGTAGAAAGTCCTTCTTTGAATTGTGATAAAGGAAACTCTGTTGCCATCCTTGTATGTTGTTGACTGGGTATGCAGGGCTCTGATACCAATTGTTGGTCCCGAGATGATGCCAATTGTAGGATCTAAAATATACGTCAACACTCAAATAAAGATATTAGCATTAAATATGATAACTTACAAGTAAGGAAATTAAATCACAGAAAAGATAACAAACGTAAACACAAGTGATTTATCCTGGTTTGGTCCTCGTGACCTACATCCAGTCCCCAAGTCACCCGCTTGAGATTTTCCTTTAACCTTTAATTTTGTACACCCAAAATCAACACCTTGCACACCACTTGACAAATCCCCTTTGCCAAATGTGTACAACTCTTCTTACAACCAAGAAGACCACAACACCTTGTACAAACTCTCTTCAACCCAAAGATGCTCTTGTACAATGCTCCTCCTTGAGTGGTTACAAACACTCTTATAAGCCTTGAATCTGTATGTGATCGTGAACAAGGACTATTATAAGTGGACACTTAGAAATCTTCACTATAGAGTAGGAATTTGAATGAAGAACTGAAAGTGGAAAACAGTTTTCTGAAAACAGATTTTTTCAACAGAGTTTTTGGGCAGAAAACTATTGATTGAATGGTATTTTTAGTCTAGGATAACATCCCTATTTATACCTGAAATCTATGGTCAGTTAGGGTAGTTATCAGGACAAATTTGAATATAAAAACGTTGGATAAAACACTAGAAAATAGAAACTGTCCAACAGTCAGAAACTGCCATTAGTCGACCAGGGGTAGGGGTTAGTCGACTAGGGTAGGCAATTTAAACAGGGTTAGTCGACTAGTGTAGGGACCAAGTCGACTAGGTCAAGATTAAAACACAGGACAAGTTTCTGGAGACTGAAACTAGTCGACCAGACTAAGTTGTTAGTCGACTAGGCCAAGTATTAGTCGACTAGAAAAACTAGTAAGTCGACTAATAGTGAGTGCAGGTCAGAAACAGAGAGTGGTATCTTTACAGGACAAAGGTTAGTGGACTATAGAAATTGTCAAGTCGACTATACCATGTATAAGTCAACTACAAAAGGGTTTAAGTCGACTAAGTTGGCTAATGATGTTTGTGTAAATATTACAATATACATCCATAGCCACTCTCTTTGGGAAGTCTTGATCATATAGAACTCTTGAATAAGCTTGTTAGATAGAGTTCCAATAATATATCTTCACAAATGTATCATCAAAAGCAAGTTCCAACACATGTTTCCCGTCTTTTCATATCTGAGTTGGTCAAAGAATAGCCGAAAACTGAAAAACGAAAAGAAGGAAGAGCTTCAGGATTCAAGGGAAGTATTTTCAAGAGTGAATAGATAACTTTGTATTTTGCAGTTGGATTGTATAACCAAGATTCATGCATTTCGGTTGTAAATTTCTTTACTATTACTTTGCCCACTAGTTGTACTGAGGATGTAAGAGCCTAGGTTCTAATACCACGCTGTAATGCCCCGATCCCTAGGGTACGGAGATGTTACTATGACGTATATACGTAGGTCAAAAATACCCTTATATATACGCCAAGCATCAGTACAGGCAGGAACCTGTGTTCAAAAATACGTGGTGCATTATACATTCTAACATATGAGTACAATTATAAGGTTATCACTAGATATAATATAATATTACAAGAATATTACATCACCAATATGCGCAAATGCGAGAATATAAAGAGATATACAATTATGAAAAGTACAAAAGGCGCTCACGAGTCACAAAAAAAATCTCGAAAGCCGAGCAGGGGGCCTGGAAGGATATGGCTTTGGATGGTTAACTGCTGATCCACAACGCTATCACTGTGCACTCTAATCAACAAGGAGAATCCACAAGCTCTAATCTCCAGAATCTGGACATGAGGATCCAGGGGAGTCAGAAACTCCCTAACGAGTGGTATGGTGAATGCCAAGTGGCGTGCAAAAAAAAGCACACGTGTATCGATCGAATCAAAAGAGCATGTACTGAAAATGTGTCGTAAGCATATGCATACAGGAGCAGGCAGAAAGATAGTAAGTGATATCAAGCAGGAAATACGTATGGTATAATATAAAAAGAACAGGAGACCAGTGGAATAGAACACCAGGATGAATACATATATAATATAATAATAATAAAATTAGAAATCTGAAGTAAAACTCGATGAAAGCAAATCGACAAAATCAGCAGTACAAAGCCAGTTTATGGCTTCATGAGATAAGTACATCAAAGGAATAATCCAAACAAGGAAACCCTCATCTATATACCATATATCTCATGTCATCGTAAACTAAGTCCATACAACCCGAATTACAAAACATACAATAAATTATTAATTAACATCTTTTATTATTACTCATTCGACTCATATATCTAGGTATGTGTCCTGGCGTACGACTCAATGCATATACATCCATATATGAGTAAGTCAAGGTTGGTTATTGGAAACTGATGATGAGACTAATGAATTATGTTTACAACAGTTCCGTGCATGTCAGGAACAGCGACCCAATAACCTGACATTTAGTCAGGCTCGTGCCGCTAAGCACTTATGATGGATTGATTACAATAGCTGGGGTGTAAGAACTACACCGCCAGGACACCTGGGGCCTACAGGTAGAACCTCAAGATTTTAGTTGCACAACATCCTTATACCATTGTAAACAAAACCAAAATGCAGTCCATCAGTTTCCCTTTTACTTGATATAAGTTGTCCTTTTGTGGTTTATTATTTAATTATCAATTTACGAGAATAGTAAGAGTAGGACAGGTTCAGGAATTCAGGAGTACAAGAGTACATGTATAATAGGAGTACATGAGTACTAGGGATACATGTCACTGTATATAATACAGGATAACAAGTACAAGATTCCCATAAATGTGATAGCCATAAGTCAAGTGTTAATATGACAGGTGGCAGGTGACAAGTGATATCATAACGGGGACAGGTGTCAAGTAGTAACATAATAGGGATTGATATCAGGCAGGTGACAAGAGTTAGCATGGTAAATGATAGCACATCAAGTAAAAGCATGTCAAGCGATACAGAAATATAGTACCGATATAAGATCGGTAAAAATATTGAAAAATTATGCATTATCAGGAAAACAGTATAAGTAAGATTTCAAACTCTTCATAATAATTAATAAAAGAATAGATAAACTGGCAAGCAGGCGATTTACAAGCACGCGAACATCAAAGCAGAGTTAAACAAGCTGGAGGCGCATACATCAAACAATGTTTAATCACTAGAGAGCTTGACGGAGCTACTGGAATGACCCGGATTAAAAGGCAAGTCTAAAATCCGGGAGAGTTTCGCCTAAGCGAATCTAGTGATAAAGCGCTGTAATGCCCCAATCCCACGGGTACGAAAATGTTACAGCGACGTATATACATAGGTCAGAAATACCATCATATATATACGCTAAGCATTAGTACAGGAAAGAATCATCGTACGAAAGTACGTGGTGTATTATACATTCCAACATATGAGTATAATTACAAAGTTATCACCAAATGTGACACAATATTACAAATATATTACATTACTGATATGCGCAAATGCGGGAATACAAAGAGATATAAAGTATGTACAGTATAAAGGGCGCTCACGAGTTACAGATGGAAAACTAGAAAGACGAGTAGGGGGCCTGAAAGGATATGGCTTCAGACGGTCTGCTGATGATCCATGCTTCCGCCGCACTTCTTTGATCAGCAACCAGGAGATTCCACAAGCTCCAAGCTCCGAGATCTGGATATGAGGATCCAGGGAGTCAAAAACTCCCCATGCCAAGTGGCGTGCAGGGATAAGCACACGTGTATCGATAAATCTAAATCATAAATATGCAACGAAAATTGTGTCGTGAGTAAAGAAATATAAGAGCAGGCAAAGAGATAGTAAGTGATATCAAGTAGGGAATACACATGGTATAATATGATAAGAGCAGGAGACCAGTGGAGTAGAACCCAAGTGGTTAAGCCATGATGTATGCAATATAACATAATAATGATTATAATATAACCATAAATCTGAAGTAAAACCCGATGAAAGTAAATACGGCAAAACCAGTGTTACAAACTCAGTTTACGGCTTCATGAGATAAGTACGTCGAAGGAATAATTCAAATAAGAAAATCCTCATCTATATACAGTATACCCCATATCACCATAACCTAAGCTCATGCAACTTGAGTTGCCTCAATGTAACAGAATAAAAATGTCAGGAATAATTATAGTGTTACAGAAATCATATACAAGTAATAGATAGGATAACTTAATCATACAATAATAACAATCAGTGACGCCTGTTATTCTAATCATTTCCATCTAGTGTCCCATACCACTAGCAGTTCACACCAGATCCACACTCCAGTAGAATCCAATCCGAACTCTGATATACAGACACCATTCTTCGGATGAGGAAGTGATTAAATAACTCCCACTCTAGATTTTAATATTGTTTGGTAATTAAGAATATCTGATACAGGGTTAGGTATTGAGTCACAAGCATGCCAGTACAATTCAGTAAACAAGGGGTCAGGAAATCCAATAATAAATATCAGTACTATCTGATATTTCAATCATCTC
Source organism: Agave tequilana (assembly GCA_038442645.1). Lineage (NCBI taxonomy): Eukaryota > Viridiplantae > Streptophyta > Magnoliopsida > Asparagales > Asparagaceae > Agave > Agave tequilana. The sequence continues at coordinate 19,003 of JAVJIF010004007.1, read as the reverse complement.
CCTATCAATGTCTCACACCACTAGTAGTCCGTACTAAGATGTGTACTCAGTAGAACTCATTTGGATCTGATATGTGAGTACCAATATCTGAATGAAGGACCAGTATCTGAATGAAGGAGATACCAAATATCCCACGTTCCTAACATTATTATTGTTACGTGTCAGGTGCTGGATCAGGATAGCAGGATGTAACCCTCGGTTCCCAATGTATATATGTCAATATTGGTATCTGATATCTGATTTAATCATCATGATAGCCGAATTGAGGCCATTTCAGTTCAAGATATTATTTTCCAGTATTTTGAATTTTTTTGAATTTTTCAGAATTTTTTGAGAATTATTGGAGAAGAATCTCAATTCGGGGTCAATCGGTGTCACGGACTGACTCCGAAATTTTTAATTAATAATCAGGGATGAATTTAGAGATTTGACTTAACAACAAGGTTCAAGATGGTATTTCTATTTTTGTAAATTTTTTGAGAATTTTTCTGAATTTTTAAGAGTTAATCCAATAAAATAATAATTAAATACTGAATTATATAAAAAATGCAATTAAAATAAAAAATAAAAATAATTTCAAAAAATTATTGTGGCCATTGGGGCTTGATCACAAGTCAGCCTAGAGGAAGAGGAAAGAATTAACCATGATGCCACATTAGAGTGTGAATAGTTGCCCAAGCTCATCTATTTAAACCTCCTTTTAACTCTCTTCATCTTCTCTATCTTTCCCACTCTCTCTAACTTCTCTCACACTTTTTCTTCCTCATTCCCACTCACCACAACTGAACCCGGCCCTAAATAAAAAAAAGAAAAAGAGAAAAAGAAAGAAAGAAAAAGAAAAAGAAAAAGGCAAAGAAAAAGAAAATAAATAAATAAAATATAATAAAAATATGTAGAAAATTATTGTAGTAATTTACTATTGCAGACCCAGACCTAAACCCATTACTATAGCAAACAGACCTGTTATTGTAGCAAACAGACCCGTTAAGCATTTTATTGATTTTTATTGATTTTTAATTCAGAAAAATTTGAAATAAAATCAAAAAAATTCAAGAAAATTCACAGAAAATCACAAACTGAATTTGGGACTCTGTAAAGTTATTTTAAAAGTATTATTACTTAAAATAACATGAAATTAAATATTTTTATAATCATTATTTAATGGTTGTTTATTTAAAAATTGCCAATAAATTTCTAAATATTACTAAAAAAATGTAAAATTCATAATCTAGTAATATGTAAATATTATACATTAATTTATTAGTTTATGCATGTATTTTATCATGAAAGTATATTTTTAAATGGTTGCTAAAATTTAGAAATTGAATTATTTGGAAACATTAACCAACCAAAATTATAATAAATAGTAAAAGTTATATGCTCATTCAACTTATCACCGAATAAAAAACATGCCAAGTCCCTAATTTATTCACGTAATATTTAGGCCGCGAATCCTACCTAGTACCGGTTACAGTTAAGGAAAATTAGGTTCCAATGACATCAGGTAAGTGTACACGATTCTCTCCCCGTTGACTTCGTCTTGATCTTAATTCTGCCTCTTAATTATAAATCATGGTTATCATATCGCATGATCGTCAACACTATCCTGTGATCATAGTTACATATCAGCTATTTCTCTTCTGATTATTTGACTAATTATTCTATTCTTGATATTATTACAGTTACCGTCTCGTGATCTGTATCATTACCTTACATATCTGTTTGCATCTTGTTCCTGTACATACATGCATCCAACTTAAATTGACATTATTGCTTGTAATGATAGATTCTGACACGAGAATCTATAATGATTGATGGATAAAGTTTATATATCGATTGATATTATGATCCTGATATTACTAAAAATTAATCGAGAAAATCAACCTTTATAGTTTGAGGAATTATTCGAGGATACTTATTAGATTATGGACATATGATCATGATCGACTTATTATGACCTTTGGATTACATGAAACTGACGTCACTGCACTACTTTGCATTTATCTGACATCACTTGTACTACTTTACATTTGTTATTGCCACCATTTACATTGTCCCGTGATTTTGATACACATTATATTCACTATCTGTTAATGATATTCTCGGTACCTATTCCTGATCCTATAATACTGAGTCACACACTATTTTGTACTTACATTAATTAATAAAATTAACCAAGTCGGGGTTACTGGGGGAGACTGTAGCAGGGAAAATCCAGGGAGGTGTGCTTGAAAGTGTGACCCCTTGTGGGTTGGATGCCACACATGATCTGTTATTTATGCGTGCTCCTGTTATTACATTTTACAAGATATCTGAGTACAGTAAACTATTTCTCTCTGCTATCGGAACCACTAACGCATCACTTGTTTGATATGTAGTTGTCCTATGGGATGGGGCACAGGATGGTTGCATTAGGGATATAAAAAAACATGCTAGACATATACACTGCATCATATCCTGCATTGTCTTCAGTGATCTAGTGCCTGACATATATTTTCATGATACTGATACTTGAGACTCATGTGATATGCATTATATTGACTACATGATGTTCCTAGACTTATCATGTAATTTTATCTTGTGATCTCGTGTTCTAGTGATCTTGTGACTATATACATAATAGTTACTCATCCAGGACTTCTCATGTTCATTATATATATCTCACACCATGCATGTGCGATCTCCTTGTGCATGATCTATCGTCTCGATTTTCCTGTTATTATTATTAATATCAGTTCTCGATAATACTAATCTTATTGTTCTTATTATTTTAATACCCTACTTATGCTGTTATTACATTTTTCATATTCTTCTTTTACTGTCCCTTTGTGTACTCTTGCTAGTCCGCTTCTGACGGACATTTATTATTTTTCAGTATCTATATAAAAAGCCGGTATAGAGAGCTGATCGTAGAACAAATTCTGGGTCAGTTGTTCTCGGTGAGTTTAGTTTCTTTTCTTGACTTGTCTTAATCAAATATGGTGGATGATATTGATTATGATTCTGTATTTCATATATGTGATTTATCCCTGCTCTTGGTTGTATATGCATATATGTGTGCTATCTGCTTGTTTTTAACAGCCTAAGGTACTTATGGAAAAGATTTTACTCTTCGTGAGTATCTGCTGACACATCATGTACCTATATTCCGTATTTTGGAAAGTGGGGTGTGCTATGGTTTTGTTAGTATCAGAGCCAGGTTAGTTATATGCCATATGTACAATTAGGCTATATATATGATAATCATCCATGAAATTATCTGAGTAAACAGTCATTTGACCCCCTCCTCTGACTCCATGCTTGTACAATCGATCCTCGAGAACCCTTGAATCGTCGCCCTGATGTGACTTTTCCATCCATGTAGTTATCGTACCTACTCTGCCCTGCCTAATCATGTCTGGTAAGACTATTCTTGGTTTAGATTGATGATAGATATATTGAGAATTTTGACCTGATTATTTGGACGAAGAAGAAAAGTAAAGAGGATCATTGTCGAATTATCTATAAGTTAATTTTATGAGAAATTTTAGATCTGAAACTTTTGAGATACATGTCTACGGGGGAATCATAGTGAGAGGGTGGACTTAAGATAATAATTATGTCTGGATTAAATAATGATCAGATCACATCAATATATTAGATTTAGGGCATGGATCTTGGAGTGAATGAACTATTGTCTTGGGCGAAATATGACTATACCTTGGATCAGATTGCTTGGATTAGTTCTGAGGATTAGAATCTCGAAGTTACAGATCTACGTAATATTTTAAGAATATCTATCATACTTTGAAGTTTTAAAGTTAATCCTATGACTCTTAAGAACAGGTAATTGGAATACCTTGAGAATCCTGTGATCGTTTGATTGAGGAATCATAGATGAAAGGAAGAGATAGATATATCTGGATTCTTATGAAGATCAATGAATTTTAAACTCAACTTTGAGGATCTCAAGCAGAAATATAACATCAAGATTATAAAGATTAATCTGAACGATATATTGAGGTTGAGACAAGAACCAATTAATATTATGGCACATGTTTTGAGGACTATAATTACTGACTGTTGAGTGAGAGTTTCCATCAGTGACTTCTACCTTGACTAATGATTTTCCAGTAGTGACCTTGTGATCTGAGAATTGTGTTACTGTGATACTGTGGTCGAGTATAAAATAAGTACTCGAGGATTTAAGATTTTTTGGATTTTAATGATTTTAAGGATATAACAACCAGAGTCGATTGTGTATTGAGCAATATGTAATATTCTTAAATATAATCTAATTTGGAGTGATGTTACAAGAAAGGTAACGTAATTGAGGTATCTGAAATTTTTGTTCGATGTGATCATAATGGATCAAAAGAATTAAAAGAATAAATCAGTGGAGTACGATTACAGATAGATCTTAAGGATTTGATCTATAAATGGTGGGAATAATCTTATCAGATGAATATGACTATAGTGGATCAGAGGACTAAAGTAATATTATGGATGACCGATTATGAACTCTGGAAAGTCAATTTGACCCATGGACTTATAATGATACTCTTGACAGAAGGATACGTTGGATCATGACTCATATTTGACATGGTAGTGGGTTACATCATATTAACACGACTGCGAATCTGGGACAATCCTAACTCTCATAGATACTGTTTCGATTCATATGTCGATGCCTTACTGAATTTAGAGGACGAAATTCTTTTTATAAGATGGGTAGGATTGTAACCCTCGGTTCCAAATGTACGTATGTCAATACTGGTATCTGATATTTGATTTAATCATTCTGGTAACCAGATTGAGGCCCTTTTAGCTAAATATATTATTTCCCAGTATTTTAGATTTTGGATTTTTCAGAATTTTTTGGAATTATTGGAGAAGAATCTCAATTCGGGGTCGATCGGTGTCACAGACTGACTTCGGGATTAATAACAATCGGGGATAAATTTTAGAGATCTGAATTCACAATAAGGTACAGGATGATATTTTTTATTTTTGTGAATTTTGAGGATTTTTCTGAATTTTAGGAGTTTAATCCAATAAAATAATAATTAAATACTGAATTATAAAAAATACAATTAAAATAAAAAATAAAATAAAAATTCTGGAAAACTATTGCAGTCGCTAGGGCTTGAACCCAGGTTGGCCTATAGGGAGAGGAATGAGTTAACCATGACGCCACATTGAGTTAACCATGACGCCACATTGGCGTATAGTATAAAGGACCATGCCCATCTATTTAAACTCCTTTTAACTCTCTTCATCTTCTCTAACTTCTCCCACTCTCTCTAACTTCTCTTACACTTTCTCCCTCTCATTGCCACTCACCACTACTGAACCTGGCCCGATATAAAAAAAGAAAAAGAGAAAAAGAAAGAAAGAAAAGAAAAAGAAAATAAATAAATAAAATATATTAAAAGTATGTAGAAAATTTACTGCAATAATTTACTGTAGTAGACGCAGACCCAAACCTATTACTGTAGCAAACAGACCCGTTAAGCATTTTATTGATTTTATTGATTTTTAAGTTATTTTAATTCAGAAAAATTTGAAATAAACTCAGAAAATTTTAGAAAATTCACAGAAAATAACAAACTAAATTTGGGACTCTTTAAAATTATTTTGAGAGTATTATTCCTTAGAATAACATGAAATTAAATATTTTTTATAATCATTATTTAATGGTTGTTTATTTAAAAATTGCCAATAAATTTCTAAATATTACTAAAAAAATGTAAAATTCATAATCCAGTAATATGTAAATATTATACATTAATTTAGTCGTTTATGCATGTATTTTATCATGAAAGTATATTTTAAATGGTTACTAAAATTCAGAAATTGAATTATTGAAAATATTAACACCAAAATTATCATAAATAGTAAAAGTTATATGCTCATTCAATTTATCACTGAATAAAAAACATGTCAAGTCTCTAATTAATTCACGCAATATTTAGGCCGCGAATCCTACCCAGTGCCGATTGCAGTTAAGGGAAATCAGATTCCAACGACATCAGGCAAGTGTACACGATTCTCTCCTTGTTGACTTTCGTCTTGATCTTAATTCTGCCTCTTAATTATAAATCATGGTTATCATATCGCATGATTGTCAACACTATCCTGTGATCATATTTACATATCAACTTTTTCTCTTCTGATTATATGACTAATTATTCTATTCTTGATATTATTACCGATACCGTCTCGTGATTATGTTTCATTACCTTACATATCATGTTTGTATCTTGTTCCTGTACATATATGCATCTAACTTAAATTGACATTATTGCTTGTATGTGATAGATTCTGACATGAGAATTTATAATGATTGATGGATAAAGTTTATATATCAATTGATATTGTGATCCTAATATTACTGGAAATTAATTGAGGAAATCAACTTTTATAGTTTTAGGAATTATTTGAGAATACCTATTGGATTATGGACATTGAATGGACACATATATTGCATAAACATTATTACATTCTTACATATATTCTGTAATAAATCTTTACAAACTCACTTGTATTAATGTCCTAATCCTTGCAGGGTGATAAAGAGAATATAAAAATGAATCTTATCCAAACAAACCCAAATTTCAAATCAAACAGGGATCGACTCAAATTCAGAGAATCTTGAGTCTATCTTATCTGAGAATTGAATTTACCAGATAAGATAATAATATAAAAAGTCAAAGAAAAAATAATTTTTTGAAGACCCTATTGGGTTGCTGAAGATAAATTAATAGAGAGAAGATCAATGGATGAGATGAAGCAATTTAGATTCGGATTCAGAGTGGATATAGTTTAGCATTTTAATCATAACTTTCGTTACCAAATCTCAAATCTGATGATTCAAGATGATCCAGAAAGAAAATTTAAAGGGCTACAATGCTTATGTTGATCACTGTTTCGAATTCTATTATCTGATAAGTAATATTCAGTAATCAACGCACCAATAAGCTGCATATCAGAATTCTGGATAAATCAAATTAAGTTTGGAGATAAGGGAAGATTCATATTCAGAAATATTCAGCTCTTCTATCTCCCTACGCTCTCCCTTATCCCTATTTTCTATAAATACCTGTATTCATTGAGAGAGAGGACACCAGCGAGCTGAAAAGATAGAAAAAGAGAGTTTTGAGCGTTGTAATGGGAGATTGGAGAGGTCAAGGGCTTTGTATTTGATGCTTATTGAATAAAATTCAGAATTCTTCTCCACGATCTTGCAGCGTTTTGCCTAAGTCTTTCTTTAATTTCTCTTTATTTTATTATGCTATTCTTTTCTTGCATATTTGATTCCATGAAGTCATCACTAATCTTATGCATATTCTTTTCTTTTTCTTTATTAGCTTCTTTTATTTTCAGCATCGTTTAGAGGAGGGAGACATCATAAACAAGTTTACTAGTTCATCTTCCTCTTCCAATCGTACCAATCTCTTAATTTCTTTTTTTACTTAGTTATTCAAATCTTCGCAAAAAGGTTAGTATTTCTTTCTTTTTTGCTTTCTTCATATTTTTATTTTTCTTTTACTTTATTCATAATTTTTATTTTGCTTTCTTCTACAAGATCTTTATTTAATTATTTATTTTTAAAATAAACTTTCAACTTTCATCCAAGAGATTTCTCAACTAGAGTAAGATAAAAGTGAGATTTTTAATAACTAAATTTTTAAGAACAAGTCTCTATGATTTGATCCTATACTTACCACTAAACACTTTGTTAAAAGATTCTAGCAAGTTTAGCTTTCATAACTTGTACGTGATTCAACAATAATGGATTTTTTCATGAACTTTGAAACACAAACAGACATATGATTTGACCAACTTATTATGACCTTTGGATTACATGACACTGACATCACCTGCACTACTTTGCATTTATCTGACATCACTTGTGCTACTTTGTATTTGTTATTGCCACTGTTTACATTGTTCCGTGATCTTGATATACATTATATTCAATATTTGTCACTGATATTCTTGGTACCGATTCCTGATCCTGTAACACTGAGTCACACACTATTTTGCACTTACATTGATTAATAAAATTAACGAAGCCAGGGTTACTGGGGAGACTGTAGCAGGAAAAATTCAGGGAGGTGTGCTTGGAAGGGTAAACCCTTATGGGTTTGGATGCCACACGTGATCTTGTTATTTATGCGTGCTCCTGTATTACATGTTACATAATACCTGAGTAGAACTGTTTTTCCCTGCTATCAGGATCCACTAACACATCACTTATTGATATGCAGTTGTCCTGTGGAATGGGGCACAAGATGGCTGTATTAGTTAGGGTAATAAAATATGCTAGACATATACACTTGCATCATATCCTGCATTGTCTTCAGTGATCTAGTAACTGACATATATTTTCATGATACTGATACTTGAGACTCATGTGACATGCATTATATTGACTACATGATATTCCTGGACCTACCTGTTATTTATCTTGTGATTTCGTGTTCTAATGATCTTGTGATTATACTACACAACAGTTACTCATCCAGGACATCTCATGTTCATTATATATTTATCACACTATGCATGCACGGTCTCCTTGTATATGATCTATTATCTCGAATTTTCTATTATTGTTATTAATATCAGTTCTCGATAATACTAATCTTATTGTTCTTATTATTTTAATACCCTACTTGTGCTATTATTACATTTTTCATATTCTTCTTTTATTGTCCCTCATGTACTCTTGCTAGTCTACTTCTGACAAACTTTTATTATTTTTTCAGTATCTAGATCAGAAAGCCGGTATAGAGAGTTGATCGTAGAACATATTCTGATTCAGTTGTTCTCCGGTGAGTTTAGTTTCTTTACTTGACTTGTCTTATTCAGAAATGGTGGATGATATTGATTATGATTCTGTATTTCATATATGTGATTTTATCCCTGCTCTTGGTTCTATATGCATATATGTGTGCTATCCTACTCCTTTTTAATAGCCTAAGGTACTCATGGAAGAGATTTCACTCTTCGTGAGTATCTGTTGGCCATCTTCAACCACCCGTATTCCTTATTTTAGGAAGAGAAGCGTGACACGGGAAGCCATAGATACGGTAGTCGATGGCCGTCACAGATACCAAGAGGTGGTCCCCACCACGTGTGTAGTATGGCACTTTGCTTCGTGTGGCACTTAGCTCCACTCCCCATCCTTCTGGATTCACATTCAAGAGATGTGATACCGGTTACAAGTCAGGTATTGATCGATGGGTGATTAACAGGTCAGGTGACGGGAGACATCATGGTAAATGTTAATACATCAAGTGAAAGCACGTCAATCGATACAGGAAAACTATACTGATATAAGATATCAGTACGAATACCAAAAAACGATGCAGTTTCAAGAAAAACAATATAAGTAAAATTTCAAACTCCTCACAATCATTAATGGAAGAATCGATAAACTGGCAATAAGGTGATAAGCAAGCAAGCGAACATCCGAGTGGCGCTAAGCAAGCTGAAGGTGTGAACAGCAAATTGTGTTTATCACTAGAGCGCTTGTGGAGCTACTAGAATGACTCGGCTTAGAAGGCGAGTCTAAAATCTAACAAAGTTTCACCTAGATGAATTTAGTGGTAAAGCGTGAGCGCTAAGCATGCCTACCAGGCAGAGCATGAGAGACCTGACAGTCTAAGCGCGCTTTTCTTTTAAGGAAGTGGGCAAGAGCCTGGAGGCTAAAGTACGCTTGGGGTCTAAGCGCATTCTCGGTAGCTACCACGAAACCCATATGGGTGCAGGCCTAAAACCAATTAGGTATCTAGCCCGGGAGTGGCACAAACCCAGAGTCGGTACAAGGGTACTTGCAATATTAGTACCACACGAGCATGCATATAAGCATGATAATATCTAGACTACTGTAGAATAATAAAGCCCGGAGGCTAAACAAAGCCCGGAGGCTGGGTATAGTACATGCAGAAGTGTTAGTGTCAATTACATGCACATAATAAGGTAGTAGTAAGCAACATCACAGACATGGTACATGTACAGGAAATAAACTACCCTAATACAAACATTCGTCACAGACATATACATGTACAATCATGGACACTCAGCCACACACAAATACGAGGGCACATCCCAATAAAAAATATGAATACAATGCAAATACATAACGAAATACAAGTCGACTCGACGAAGCAGGAAAACCCAAAACGAGGCGAGGACATTCGCCTAAAAAGTCTTCACCGTAAACTCTGGAATCCCAGAAACATGTGCACGCCTCCAAAATATATATATTAAAATATTAAAATATTTTTATAATAATTTTAGAGAGAGAACTAGAGAGAAAGAGAGTTAGAGAGAGAAAGAAAGTAAGAGAGAGTAGGAGAAAGAGAGAAATGGACGGGGAGAGAGAGGAATAGAGAGAGGGATAGTAGAAAGAGAGAAGAACAGATCAGAGAGAAAGAAAGAGAGAGGAAAGAGAAAGAATAGAATTAGAGAGAGAAAGAGAGAGAGGGCTGCTGCCCTCCTCTCAGTCCACGGCCAGTGCCAGAGGCCCTAGCCTGGTGGCACCCAAGGTGGTGCCCAGGGCAGCACTAGCCAGGGGTGGCGCCGGCCGCCCCAAGGAGGAGGGAGAGGAGAAGGGGGTGTGGTTTTTTTTGGAGGTGGTGAAAGTGTTGGAGGTGATGATGATGGTTGTGATAGTGATTTTAATTTAGGTGGTGGGATGTCGAAATTGAAGGAGATGGGAAGAGGAGGAAGAGTAAGGAGTTGTAGTGGTGGAGTTGGAGTGGAGAAGATGGTGGTGGTGGTGGTGGTTGATTTGGAGAATTATAAGGTGATGGTGGTGGTTTGGAGGAGGAGGAGGAAGATGAAGATGATGGTGTTTTGATGGTGGACGTAGGAGATGAGAGAGGGAAGGTCGGAGTGGGGTGGTAGGGCTCGCCAGCCGCGTGGGGGACTCGCTGGAGGGGCTGGCCTGGTCGGTCACCATTTGAGAGAGGAGAGAGGGAAAGAAGAAGGAGAGAAGGAAGAAGAAAAAGGAAAAGAGAGAGAAAGAAAGAGAAAGAAAGAAAGAGAGAGAGAGATTGAAAGGAAGTGATGGAGGGGAGGTGTATTAATGGAGGGGAGTGGGTGGCCGGTGGAGTAGGGGAAAAGAAAAATAAAAAGAAAGACAAAAAGAAAGAAATGAATAGATTCTGAAAATAATAATATAATAATATCGGAAAATATCGACTGTTCCAAAAAATCCCTAAAAATACCTAGAGATAGAAAACATCATCCTGAGGAATTATATTAAATTGGTTTTCAGAAATAAAATCTAATTTTCAAAATAAAAATCCTGAAATTTACTAGCGATACTGGCCGACACCAAATCTGGACGAGTTCTGATAAATTCCAAAAATTCAACAAAAAATATTAAGATAGAAAATGTTATTTTAAGAGATAATGTGAAAGCAGATTTTAAAAATTCAACTCCGTTTGTAAATTAAAAATCCTGAAATTGATCAGCGACAATGGTCGACACCGGTTTCGAAGATTTGCAATTTAATTCGGAAAATTTTCAAAAAATCATGAAAAATCTAAAATATTGAAATATGAGTTTTGAAATTGAAATTAGTCAAATCTAATTACAAAAGAGGTCAAATCAATTGATACACTGGAATCGGGTTCCCGGTTCAGACTCGGGCTGATTCTAAAATCAGGAATCCGGATCCAAATACCAAATGGTGATATAAACATCATAAAACAAAATTAATTATGAAGAGAAATTGAAAGAACATGATCAGAAAATTAGAAAACGTATATGTGTATGTATTCTGGGAACGGGGTGTTGCATTCTTCCCACCTTACAAAAATTTCGTCCTCGAAATTTGATAAGGGGGAGAGTAACACAAAAGGGATAGGGACGAGGATTATACCATTAAGATATGACTAGCTAAGGGTAATCTTATAACCGACTGATCAATAACTCTGGCCCTTGACGTCTTCTGTACTTCCTACCATATAATTCTTTGGACGGTACCATAAAAATACATATCTGATAACTGTTAATAAGAGAATTCTGCTAGAAGAAGATAATTAAGATTCTGAATGGTCCGATTAGACTACTCTGTCTTTCTGAAAGTGATAAGATAAGCTGAATATAAGAAGAGTCCCTAGACTTCTCTAAAGACTTTATCAGAATCACAATTTGAGTCATGTGTCTCTGCCCGACACAATCTATGGAATATAGTGTAGATGAACTATCTCTCTCATATAATTATCTGTCAGAAGTTCTGTATACTGACTCATTCAGAATAATATAAAATATGCTAACTTCAGAACTGGCCAACTTTCACTGCTTGAATTCTGCTAGGATCAACGGAGATTACTTCTCTCAATTATACAAGACCTCAAACACGATACTTATCCTATCAGAACTCACCCTACTTTATGTGGTATAAAGTTGTTCCGACGAAGAGTCTATAATAAGATTACTGGATATTCTATCTGTTCTCTGCCATTCTGAAAATTGATCATAATATCGCAGATAAAGATAACCCGATAACTTATTGCAGATATATAATAGAGAACAACTGATTATAATAAGTTCTGAATACTGGGCGTCAATTACTTTGAGAAGCATAACTAAGAATCTATAATAACTGCCTTCTAAATGTTAACCCAACTGCAAATTAAATATCTAGAGAGTACCCAAGTCCTGTAACGTTGGCCGAATAGATCGTCAAGAAAAATTATAATAAGCTTGTTCAGACACAGCAAGAAAATCTGGTTCATTAAATCCATGAAAACAAGTCAAGTGGGGGAAATCTGGGAAACAAGGCTTGAGTGCTAAACACTGTCAGAACTAGCCACGAGCAAAGCGAAATCTAGGTGGGGGCCATTGCAAAACACAATGTCAGGCGCTAAACACTAGGGTGCGGTGGAGCTAACGCTCTGCGAGACTCGCACTTGGCGGAGCTCACGTGGCGAAGCCAGTGCATAACACATCACTAAATGTTAAGCGCCAGGGTGCAGCAAGACCCACGCCTGGTTGAGTTTGCATGGCTAGAACACGACTCTCGATTGGCGAGACTAGCGGAGTCCGTGGTACATTAAATCCATAAAAAACTGTTGGGCATTATAGCTCAGAAGGACCTCAGCTCTGTGAAGCTGACAGAAGCGATCATGACCGTTGTTGGAATAATATAAATAAAGAATACCATAGCCCTGTCTAATAGAAGTCCTGATTCTAGAAATTCGTTTTATACTGATGTTCCTTCTGCAATAGTATAGTCTATCTGTCACTACATCTTGTCTATTCATATCTTAAGTTGGTATAAAGAAGATGAGAACTGAAAAGTGAAAAGACGGAATGGAGTTCAACACTAAAAAGATAGGAACAACATGAAAAAGGAGGTAATTATGAAAAACTAATATTGAGGATAATGGTATAATAAAGTGGATATGATATAAAAATCTGCCAACTCAAAGCATGACAAAATGGGGATAATGGTTACGGGTAACACCATCAGGGTTCCTGTCCCAAACATCGACACTGCTTACTGCTCTCACTTCATCCGATACTCTGGCTTCCTCTTTGGCCGAATGATGCATTTTACTCCTTCTTCCATCTGCTATAGCTCTTGGTCTTATCTGTACTTGGCTACATGCTTGCTACTTAGGGATGAAGTGGGGCTCCTCTGCCAGCAGGTCTTGGATTCTTTCTCGAAGGTGGTACTTGATATGCTGATCAGACCGGTGTACCATTCTTTTCTTCTTGAACGGATAATCACCCTTCAAATAATCTTCGGATCCGTACACAAAACATAATCCATAGGCCTTCTGGCAGTTATGCTGTGGGTGTTCATGTTTCTGGCAGAACTCACATATTTCCTACTGAGGGAAGGTTGAAGAGGACATATGGCCAATGGGGCACCAATGGGTCTCACTGGATCCTTCAATCCATCAACTGGAAGGGCCTCTTTACTGACTTCTTCTGTATCTTATTCTGATGTTTCTTTTTCAATCCCTGTTCTACATCACGAGCGATGGTAAGAATTTGAGAACACATCTTGAGCTGCTGGGGTATAAGAAATATCTGAATTTTTATTCTCAGACCTTGCTGGAATCTACTTGCCCGATTTTCCTCATCGGTTACCATGTATGGTGCGAACCGACTAAGTCGTATAAACTCAGCAGTATACCCATCCACAGTTCGGTCCTTCTGCTGCAATCTAATAAATTGTTCATCCATCTTTTTCTGTACCATCTTTGAAAAGAACCTCTCGTAGAAACTTTCTGAAAACTGATCCCAAGCAATAGGTTTCTCCAGTCTCGCTTCTTCTGCTAACCATCAGGTCTTGCTACATCTCTTAGTTGTATCTTAGTCATTTCCACCTGGTTCTCGTCTGGGACTCGAGCTGCCCTCAGAAGATCCATCATGTCGATTAGCCACTGCTCGACATTCAATGGACTTTCGACTCTAGAAAAATATAGCTAGTTGCAGTCTCTTAAAATTAGTCACATTTCCTGGTCTCAGTTCACCCTGTACTGTCATAAGCCCTGGTGTAAGGTCTCCATCTATTTCTGCTAATTTTAAATCATACTCTGCAGGAGTCTCATCTGATCATCGTTCCTCCCATCAAGGTTACGTTGAGAAGGGTCAAAATCATCACAATTTTCCCGTCTTTCCATGTTTGAGTCAGTCTAAAGGTAATGAAAAACTGAAAATAAGTAGATGGAAGGGTTTCAGGAGTCAAAGGATGGAATATCAGGAAAGAAGAAATAACTTTGTACTTATGATTGGAATGTATAGCCAAAGACTCACGTGCTCCAGTTGCAAATTTCTTTACCATACTTTCCCGACTGGTTGCACTGAGGATGTGAGAGCTGGGCTCTGATACGACCCTATAATGCCTCGATCCCGTGGGTACAGAGACATTACTACGACGTATATATGTAGGTCAGAAATTCTCTCACATATATACGCTAAGCATCAGTGCAGGTAAGAATTAGAATACGAAAGTACGTGGTGGATTATGCATTCAACATATGATTACAATTTCAAAGTTATCACAAGATATGACATAATATTACAAGAATATTACATCATCGGTAGGCGCAATTGCGGGAATACCAAGAGATATACAAGTATGTACAGTACAAAGGGTGCTCACGAGTTACAGAAGAAAAACTCGAGAGACGAGCAGGGTTGGAAGGATATGGCTACAGATAGTCTGCCGATGATCCATGCTTCCGCCGCGCTTCTCTAATCAGCAACCAGGAGAATCCACAAGCTCCAAGCTCCGGGATCTGAACTTGAGGATCCAGGGAGTTAAAAACTCCCCAACGAGTGGGTACGAATGCCAAGTGGCGTACAGGGATAAGCACACGCGTATTGATAAATCTAAATCATAAATATGCAACGAAAATCGTGTCGTGAGCACAAACATATAGGAGCAGGCAGAGAAATAATAAGTGATATCAAGCAGGAAATACACATGGTATAATATGATAAAAGCAAGAGACCAGTGGAGTATAACCCAAGTGGTTAGGCCAGGATGTAAGCATATATAACATAATAATGATAATAATATAACCATAAATCCGAAGTAAAACCCGATGAAAGTAAATATGGCAAAACTAGCGGTACAAACTCAGTTTACGAATTTATAAGATAAGTACGTCGAAGAAATAATCCAGATAAGGAAACCCTCATATATATACCCTATACCCCATATCACCATAAACTGAGCTCATACAATTTGAGTTGCTTAATGTAACAGAATAAGAATGTCAGGAATAATTATAGTGTTACGGAAATCATACAGGAATGGATAGGATAACTTAATCGTACAATAATAAACAGTCAGTGTCGCCTGTTATTCTAATATTTCATTGTCCCATACTACTGGCAGTTCATGCCGGGTCCGCACTCCGGTAGAACCCAATTCGAACTCTGATATTCGGATACCATTATTCGGATGAGGAAGTGATTCAATAACGCCCTCTCTAAATTTTATTATGTTGGTAATTAAGTATATTTGATACAGGGTCAGTTATTGAGTCACAGCATGCCAGTACAATTCAATAAACAAAGGGTCAGGAAATTTAATAAAAACATCAGTACTGTTAATATTTCAATCATCTCCCTACCAGTGTCTCACACCACTAGTAGTCCGTACTAGGATGTGTACTCAGGAGAACTTATTTGGATCTGATGTGTGAGTTCCAGTATCCGAACGAAGGAGATACCAATATCCCACATACCTAACATTATTATTGTTACGTGTCAGGTGCTGGATCAGGAAGGCAGGAAGCCACGGAGGCGGCAGTGGACACCTAGAGGTGGCCCCCATAAATACCAAGAGGTGGCCTCCACCACGTGTGTGGTGTGGCACTTAGCTCCATACCATGTGCATCCGGGTAGCAGGGCAAAGAAGACGCGATGTGGATACTAGGGTGGTCCCTATAGATACCAAGAGGTGGCCCCACCACATATTTAGTGTGACACTTTGCTCTGTGTGATACTTAACTCCACTCTCCATCCTTCTAGTCAGGTTCAAGAGATGTGATACCGATTACAAATCAGGTATTGATTGACAGGTGATTAACAGGTCAGGTGACAGGAGACAACATGGTAAATGTTAATGCATCAAGTGAATGCATGCCAATTGATAGAGGAAAAAAATACCGATATAAGAGATCAGTATGAATACCAAAAAATCATGCAGTTTCAGAAAAAACAGTATAAGTAAGATTTCAAA
The DNA here is from genome assembly GCA_038442645.1 of Agave tequilana. NCBI lineage: Eukaryota > Viridiplantae > Streptophyta > Magnoliopsida > Asparagales > Asparagaceae > Agave > Agave tequilana. Next base: position 2,294 of record JAVJIF010004007.1, on the reverse strand, counting down.
ACTCTTCACAACTATTAATATAAGAATCGATAAACTGGCAATAGATGATAAGCAAGCAAGCGAACATCCAAGCGGAGCTAACCAAGTTGGAGGTACAGATAACAAACAGTGTTTAACACTAGAGCGCGCTTACGGAGCTATTGGAATGACTCGGCTTAGAAGGCGAGTCTAAAATCGGCAGAGTTCTGCCTAGACAAATCTAGTGGTAAAGCGCTGGGCACTAAGCATGCTACTAGGCGGAGCATGAGAGACCTGACGGTCAAAGTGCACTCTTCTTTCGAGGAAGTGGGCGAGAGACGGAAGCTAAAGTACGCTCAGGGTCTAAGCGCACTTCAGTAGCTACACGAAACTCATAAGGGTGAAGGCCTAAAACTAATTGGGTAGCTAGCCCGAGAGTAGGCAGAAATTCAGAATCGGTACAAAGGTACCTACAATGTTAGTAACCATGAGCATGCATATAAGTGTGATAATGTCTAGACTACTAATATCTAGAGGCTGAGTAGAGAGCCCAGAGGCTAAACACAGCCCGAAGGCTGAGTAGAGAGCCCTGAGGCTGAGTAGAGATCCCAGAGGCTAAACACAGCCCGGAGGCTGAGTATAGTACTGCAGAAGTGTTAATATCAATTACGTGCACGTAATAAGACAGTAGTGAGCAACATCGTAGACATGGTACATGTACAGGAAATGAACTATCCTAGTGCAAACATTCGTCACAGGCATATACATGTACAATCATGGACACTCAGCCACACACAAATACAAGGCATAGCCAATACAAAATATGAATACAATGCAAATATAGAACGTCATTATTTCCCCCTTGGGAACTTTTACTGACCGGTCAGCCACGAGTTGGACTAAACTCACACATTCTGAGTTATTGATAAACTGAGAAAGGGAGCAAGTTAATACTTGCCCCAAGTCAAGAAGTGCATGACTAATCTCGGTGTCTTAGTTCATGCAATAGTGGGACAACCCGGATCCTTGTACTTGATAGGGATCAGACCCGATAATATCTCACTAATATTAGGGGCTAAGAAGACTTTCTTGGTACATTAATCTTTTCTTCTTGGTGCATATGTCCTAAGAAATTTTGCATAAGATGAAACTTATTTGGATTGCATCAAGAAGTGGACATTTATCTTCACTTGATTGAAGATCTCAATTATCTTATTCATGTGTGCATTTTGCTTGTTATTCTTCAGCCTATTTGAAATAAGTACTATACCTTGTGCACCTGACTGGCTGACTTGTCTTTTTCAGACTCATCAGATTTGGATGGATTGGAACTAGATGAAGTGGATGCTTGTGTGTGATTGTACTGAATGGGATTGGATGGCATTGATACATTATTATCAACTTTCTTGCATCACCTTAATGTATGGACAATATTACATTGATTAAACTGTGATCCTCAGCCAGATGAACTAGGTTAGAATTTCTTGGGTCGCTAATGGTTGACTAGGCAAAGTACCCTTCGGCCTCTCACTTTGTGAATTAGGTAGTTGACTGATTTGAACCTCTAACCTTATTTTGGCTGTGTGTTGTTGTTCGTATTGTTTGTATGAGGGACTCTTAATTCCTTATATACCTTTTCATACTTTTCTCGAAGTCAGTCATTCTCTTCTCGAGTGAAGGTTTGGAAAGAAGATTGTGGAGCATGGTTAGGAAATTATTGTTGATAAATGGAAGAAGTGGATTGATGATTGAAAGAATTGTGATGGTAATTGAAAAATTGGGTTGATGATTGAAAGAATTGTGATTATGATTGGGATGTTGGAAGTAGTTTGACCTTGAGTGGTCATTATTGTTTTGGCTCCATGAGAAATTAAGCTGATTATCCACCAGGATTATACGTTTGAGCATAAGGATTGTATGGGTCTTTAAAAGGCCTTATTATGGGCTCGGGAAACATCTGTTGAGCATTGAAACTGGACAGTCCTCAAAACATGGTTCATGGATTAATAATAAGTACAGCCCGGGGTTAGAAATTGGTTGGACTGACTGGTTGACTCAAACTGGATCCTTGATTTCTAGAGCTTCCAATCTTCTAGTTAGGTTAGAAATTTTAGTCTCGACAGCAACTATGGATGATTTTATAGAGTGGAGACCTCCTTTTGAAGAGATATGATTTGTGTTCCTAGACTTTTCAGGAGATGGTTCCCATTGGATTTTTTTTGGCTTGGTCCTCAAATAAATCTCACCCTTGGTTTTCATCCTTTGCAAGAATTCCCTTGGCACATGGTTTCTAAGAGGGTTTTTTTCTAGTAGTTTAAACCATCAAAAAGAATTTG
>JAVJIF010004006.1:0-289466 GCA_038442645.1 Agave tequilana | reverse complement strand
TAGTCGACTAACTCAAAAGGCAAGTCGACTATAGGCAGTTTCTGACTGTTGGACAGTTTCTGACTGTTGGTCTTTTGTGCAACGTTTTCCAACGTTTCAAACATTCGAATTGCACCTGTAACTACCCTAACTTACCCTAGTCTTCAACTATATAAAGGGTAGTTAATCCAGAGGCCAAACACCAATCCAAATCTTCAGTTTTCCAAGTCAAAATTCTGCCAAACCAGAAAACTGAATTTTTCACTTCAGTTCTTCACCAAAAGTCAATTTTTATTGTGAAGTCCTCTGAAGTTTGTCTCTTATACTAGACTTGTTCACATACACATTCAGTACCAAGGCTTATAGGAAAGTGTTGTAATACTCAAAGCAATCATTGTACACGGTGGCTTCTTGGTGTAGAGGCAGTTGTACAAGGTGAAGTTTGTTCTCTTAGTGGAAGAGAAGGTGTTCTCTTGGTGGAAGAAAAGGTGTACACATTTGGCAAAGGGGATTTGTCAAGTGGTGTGCATGGTTGTGATTTTGGGTGTACAAAATCAAGGATAAAGGAAAATCTCAAGCGGGTGGCTTGGGGACTGGATGTAGGTCACGAGGACCGAACCAGGATAAATCTCTCGTGTTTGCGTTTGTCTAAACTTTTCTGAGATTTGATTTCCTTTACTGCAAGTTTATTTATTTGTTTAACTTAATCCTTCTTTGTTTAGTATTTGTGTTGATTTGGTATTTTAGATCCATAAGTGCCAACAGAGAAAGTTCCGCAATTGGCATCATCTCGGGACCAACAAAAACAACAAAAGATGTTCTTGATACCAATACCAACAAAAGATGCTTTTGATACTAATGGTAAAAGATAACAAATTTAAACGACCATGCATATAAACAACATATAAACAAACATGCATATATTAAACTCCAAAATATCTCTCCCCCTTTTTGTCAATTCATCAACAAAGGAGTGCAAACAATAAAGGGCATAAACAATATTTTTCTCCCTTTTGCATAAATCAAATAATAAAGGTATATATACTATATACATTCATGAAGAGGAGAGACGTGAAGTTAACTCCCCCTGCACACATGCATTTATATGAAAAGAGATGACTAAACTCTAACCACATAAAGCATAATATGCAATGTATAAAAGGAGATGTGAAGCTCCCTCTACACACGTGTACTACATACCAAAGAAAGGTTAATCACTTCAATATGACATATACTCAACACGAATCTATATATAGATAAGATGTTAAGCTTCCCTTACATATAAGCAATAAATATCAAAATGATACCAATTAAAAGATATATCAATTTAGTATGAAGGTATACATCAAAACATCATGATACCAATTATGATACTAATTGAAAATAAATAAAACACTTTGAAGAAACTAATAAAATTTTTGATATCAATTGAAAGAATAAACATATAGGTAATCTTGATACCAATTGTAAACATTAGTACCAATTGAAAATATTTTACACTTTGATACAAATTGAAAAACATAAACCAATCCTTTTAATACTAAAATCGTTTTACAATATAGATACCAAATAGAGAATAATATCAATTTAAGATTCTTGATACCAATATTGAAAATGAAACATGTACCAATCGAAAATAATTTTCATTAGGAGCATAGGAAACCAAATGAAAACTAAGATACTATTTTTCAAAATAAAGAGTGGGAGTAAGATACAAAGGTAAACAAAACCGATTGAAAGGTAAAACATGAATTTTCTCCCCCTTTATGAAATACTCATGAAAATAATGCATAAGCTTGTAAAAATACCAATTTAAAAGTAATTATCATTAAGAACTAAATCAAACTTAGCATGATAAAATTTGTGCTCAAAGATATAGAGATAAAGTAAGCACAATCAAAACACATATATATGTATGAAAAATTAAATACCAATCGAAATTGATATTATTTGAAGTTGAATATAGAAACAAATATGAGTATACAAAATAGATATCAATTGTGATACCAATTGAAAACAGAATGAGAATCAAGTGTATAATTCATACTCCCTACCACCCATTTCATGCACATGTTTAAATAGATTTTCAATAATGCATACAAGGCATGGTCGCCCAACCAACTGCCCATTAATGGGTAGGGGTTTTCAAAATAAATTTGAAAATAAGTTTAGCACAATTGAAAACTCTACCAAAATGAAGAATACGCAACTAGTTATATGATAAAATTATAAACTAGTACGAAATCCTTCAAGTAAGGAATAAAATAAGAGAATATCCATGAAACATGAAAATCACATGATCATCAAATACTCAAAGGTCTATAAGCACATATAGTCTCATGAAAACAAATCATGAGCAAACAAGAATGATGTGAGTGTACAAGTATAATGTGAAATACAAAGTCATGGAAATAGGCAATAAGCTCAATGTGAAATTTCTTTATAAACGAAAACACAAAAATCATTAAAATTTAATTATCAATAATACAACTTCAAGGCATATATATGTTTTGTACAAATTAGAGTATACATACATATCCAAATATGAACGAGTCCACAAAAATATATGCATGAAGGCAAGTGGCTCAAGGATGTATATGTATAACTATTAGTTTAGACAAAATAGACATATACATGAAGCTAAATGAAAACCTGTCAAAGATAGAGAATACAAGTTAAAATGCATGAATCATCAAAACTAGGCTATACTAGTACCTATAATAAGTACAAATGAGCAATCAAGCACAAATATATAATAATCAATTTGTGGCTCACTAATTGTACAAGTATATACTCAAGTTTTAATGAAAACTAACTTCTAAACATGTAATCAAATCATGAAGCATAAAATAAAATATAAACCAATATGATCATTATGTAAATACACATGTATTAGAACTAGGATATCCACAATAGTTAAATTAAAGTGAGTACACAAAATAATGATTCATATAAACATGAGTGTATCTCAAATATTATACATGTATGTCACAAATCTAATTATCATGGCATTTATCATAATAATCATGAAACATCAAAAACATGCTAAAATCAATAATGGAAGCATGTAAACATAAATGGGAGTTAGAGATTGTTACCAAAACCGTGAGGGTACATCTCTATGTCTCCAAAACAAGGTGGTCCTCCCACCAAACTCCCCTTGAAAGTGATGCATCCAAAATAGTCACCATTAAGTTCAGAACGCATCCACCTCAAGGCACCATCACTCTCACATTATGTGAGAGTCCACACCTACATCAAATAAAATAGGGGTGATCTTTGGTACCCATACTCTTTTGGATTCATGGGGGTTAGCTCGTTTCCTAACCCAAACAAATTTATTTGCTAAATTTATAACATGTACTCTATTATAACAAAACTTAGCAAGGTGGCCCTCACGTCCACAATGTGTACAAGTGTACACATGAGCATACATAGTGTTGTGTGTATGAACGTGAGGAGCATGTGTATGCCGTGGTTTGTGTGAATGCATAGGAGGAACATGTTTCTTTTGAAACATAGATTCCAAACGTGTGTGGTTCATGGCACATTGGCTCAAAGTGGAGCCCAAAGAATCAACACTCTTCTTAAGCATACAAATATCATTTTCAATTATAGAAGAGGTGGTGCATGTAATAGGTAAGCTAGATGATGAAGCTACACTAGCATGGCAAACATGTGAATCCATATCATTTTGCAAAGTAGTATTTTTCTATGAAAACAAATCTAGCTCTTTTGAAATAGAAGAAATTAAGTTTTATAAAGATTCATTTTCTTTTACAATAAAATCAAGTTTTAAAGATAGAACTTCATTTTTCTTCAAAACAATGTCACAATCATTTTTATTTTTCAAAATTTCATTTTCTTTTAAAGCATGTTCAAGTTGGGATTTAAGTGAGTCACGTTCACTTGAAATCTCATCCCTCTCTTGCAAAACCAAGTCAAGTTTAGAAGATAAATTTTTATTTTCTTCTTTTAATTTTGAACTATTCTTTTTAAAACTTTATTCTTTGAAATCAATCTTTCACATACAATAGAAAGTTCTTCATTTAATGCATCAAGATCAACATAATCATCACTTGAAGAACTATCATCTAGTTGAGTATCCGAATGTACCTCAAGGGAGTCATTCCCTTGGACCATGAAGCAACGTTGGTCGGACTCTTCTCCACTAGATTCCTTCTCCACTTGGATTGGCAATTGAAGATTTGAAGAGGTCAAGATGTTCCACATTACAAAGGCGGAAACACCATGAGAAACCATGTTTAAATATTCTTTCTTAAGTGATTTTCTAAGTGCCTCTAGGGCTAGTGCATTGGCCTCTATATGCATCCTGTTACTAAGGTAAGATTCCTTGGTAATGGCAAGGTAAACTTTATAACCTATGGCTTTTAAATGCCAACTCATCCTAACCTTCCATATATCAATTTTAGAGATATCAAATATGGGAGGGTTATCTATGAGTGCAAACAATATGTGTGCAAATGCAAATGATAGATTAGAAACCAAGATCTCACTCCTAGGTGGTTAAACCTAATATCATGAGCGTAGGCTCTGAAACCAATTGAAAGTACACCTAGAGGGGGGTGAATAGGTGTAAGGCTAATCTATGACAAATAATGCGAAACTTAAAAACTAAATGCAACACACTTAGTGTAACCAAAGAGTGTAGCCGAATTCCCGGTGAAGGGCTCTGGACTATCAACTAAATTCCTCTAAAAGAGTTGAGGTGCTATGTGAAACTCTCTTAGTTAAACACAAGTATGGGCACACAATCAAACCAAGCATGTATATGTGATATGACAATAAGATGCAATGCACAAAGTAAGAGAGAGTTAGAGAAAGTGGATCAACGCAAACACTGAGATATATTTCGAGGTTCGAGCACACAGCTCTACGTCCCCGCCTTCACACAGAAGGATTTCCACTAACTCGTCCACACAGGACTTCCCACACAGGGAACCTCCACTGAGGATTTGGGTAAATATAAACCAGGAGTACACAACTCTTCTCTCAACTAATACAACCTCTCACTAGAGGCAAGGCACAAACCAATACAATATCAACCTCACAAATGAGAGATAGGCACTTAGCCAAAGAACAATCCACCTCTCACTAGAGGGATTAGGCTCAAGGCCACACAACCACAATCACCTCTACACTTAGAGGGATTCCAACTCGACCTCCACAATCACCTCTACACAAGAGGGATACCACAACAAGGAAATCAGGTTTACAACACAAGGTGATCACAAACCAAATCTTTTCTCACTAAACAAGATCCTAATAGATAGGATAGATATGATAGCTCAAGTGTGAGAAATCATGGTGTTGGAAATCAAATCACAAAGAAAAATACTTGAAAAAACAACTAGAATTTGATAGAAATAAAGAACAAAACAAATATCCCAAATCTCTCTTTTTCTTTACTTTTTCCAACCCTTGAAAACAATAAAAGATAAATCTTTTGGCTTAAAAACTCTTTTGAAAACTTGAATATAAACACTAGAAAGAATGAGAATTTTTGCTCTTAGAAAACTTGTTCAAAACAAACTCAAATGGGGGTATTTATAGCCCCCAAAGTAATCTGCCCGTGGCAGCTGGAAAGGGCAGATTTGCCCTTCCGATCGACCTCCCGGTCGACCGGCCAATGGTCAGATTTTTGACCATTGTGCCTCCGGTCGACCGAGACTGGATACAGAGAGCAGAGCTCTCTGCCGGTCGACCGGCACGGTTGACCGGGGCCATTTCCAGAGAGCAGAGCTCTCTGGACGGTCGATCGCCCGGTCGACCAGCCCCCCAGATCTGGCTGTGTGCACGTTCTGTGCACGTCGGTTGACCGTACCGATCGATCGACTTCTGCCTCGGTCGACCGGCCCGGTCGACCGGCAGACAGCCTGGTCAACATTTATAGGATTTAAAAACTTGTATTTTATCTTCTATTAAATCCCATAAAATCACATAAATTCCACAAAAATCAGTTCTTTTTATATCTTTGAAATACAAATATGTATAATAAAAATTCAACACATATTTCAAACTATTTGAACCATTTTTGTGAGATTGAAAATTTGCCTTAAACTAAAAACTGTATTTTTCGAAACTTGGATTTTTGAAATGGAAATCTGATTTTTTCAAAACACATGTAAATACAAAAACATGATATTTAAACAACTTTAAAGCATATTGTATATGGATAGAATCCAATATACATGAAAGATATTATATCTATATTTTTGACATTAAATCCAAAAAAAAGTTTTGTTTAAATACAAAACTCCAAACACATGAATAGGCTTATCAAAATAAGTTTTTCTAAGTATGTGAAGTATAGATATATATAGATAAAATCTAATATACATTAAACCATGTAAACTTGTTTTGATTCTATCTATTCATGAAAAACCAAGATCGGTTAAACTAAAAAATCAAAACACATGAAACTTAAAACAATTGTGTGTGCATAGTGAACTTGATCATATCAACACTATCTAGTCCTTACAATAAGATCTAAACAATCTTAAACTAAATAAACCAAAGTCTTCTTGTAGAACTCCATCTCCAAGTCGACTCGATCCAAATGTGATCCACCAAGCTTGACTCCAACCGAGTGCTAGATGTGAACTTGACGCTCGAGCTCTTGAATCACCATGTGAAAGCTTCAAAACACCTTTGCTAAAGCTAATCACCTACTAATATCTTGATCAAATATCTGAAACTATATATCACAAGATTATTAGTAAATTATAACTACATGAGTTAATCATCATTAAAACTAGAGTGAAGGGCCTCTGGGCCAACAAAAACTCATTCTGTAGGGGTAACCTAGAGGTTCAACGGCTTGTTGCACAAGCTTAGTGCAATCGCTTGACCTGCGAAAGTGGTCTGATAATCTTTAGTTTAGTTTTTGTTTTGCGACGAGCAAAACATAGGTGTGGGGTGTGATTGCACATATTTATTACATTATTCTTTATTACATATCCACATTTATCATGTAATCAATCTGCTAAATTTCTTTTCTTAAATGTCCATTTTGCAGAAGATAATCATGGGGAGAAAGAGGATAAAATCAAATCAATATCAGTTAAATTCTGATTTAACTTGATCTATTTGGTTAGAGGAGGATGATCCCAAATTCAGTTAGTGAAATTTAGTTTTGGTGAATCAAGTAGTTAAAACTAAAGACCAACTAATGATAACGTCAAATACAGAGTCCAAATCCGAAAGGATAAATGGATAAAGAGAAGATCAATGGATGAGATGAAGCAATTTTGACTCAGATTCTGACTGGTTATATTTTAGTATTTGAATCATAACTTTTGCTACCAGAATTCAAATCTGATAATTCAAGATGATCCAGAAAGCGGACTTAAAGGGCTACAACTCTTAAGTTGATCATTATTTCTAGTTCTGTCATTTGTTAAGTTATATGTAGCAATTAATACGCTAATAAGCTGCAGATCAGAACTGAATATCCACATCAAATCAAGTTTGGAGATAAGGGGAGGATTCAAATTCAGAAATAGACAGCTTCCTTTATCTTCATACTCCTCTACCCTCTGCATTTCTCCTATAAATACATGTAGTCTCAAAGGTAAAAAAGGGAAGGACCAAGCAGAGATAGATTTTAGGCCAGTTTTTCATTCTTTTTAGTGTAGGTTTTTATTTTCTTTTTATATAATATTTTCTTTCATTGTAAGCATAGGTTAGACTGAGATTCTTATAAGTAAGAGAGAGAGAGACGTATGTTGAGAGTGACACTGATGTACCCTCCTCCTTTCTTTCATCTTTTCTACAAGTAATTAAAGGTAACATCTTTATGTTTTTTCTTGTTTATATGTTCTTCTATGTCTACTCTTCTTCTTTTGGTTTTGATGAATATCCAAGTGAATCTAGAAGCACCAATATAGCCATGCTTGTGTGAATGCCAACGATATTTCATGATGATGTTCTCCTCCTCAAGATTCCATATCATTTCATTCTTGTTCATCTTAATAATGTAATGCAAATGGGGACTGAGCTCGGTCTTATAGGTTATGCATTGATCGCCTCCGAAGTAAGGTAAAACATGCAAGGGTTCCAGGTAAGTCATCAACCAGAAGAGGTAAGTATTTCTTTTAGCTTTTCTTTTTTTCTTTTAACTTTTAGTTTAGATCACCAACACCACAATCTTCCAACTATTTTATCACTCTTTTTAATTTCTTTGTATATATCATTTTCTATTTTTCTTCACCTTCTCAATCTACCACCTTCTTCCTAACTTAACTTTAACTCTTTTTCATTTTCTTTTAAATAACTAAAAGAAGAACTTTAATCATTCTTTGTAGCATAAAAGTGAACTTGCTAAACAAAGCTTCCGTCGCTAGTCCCTCCTTGTGGATCACGACCCACATAGTCACTTGCTATTGCGGTAGAATTGAGCACCTTGCACTTCTATTTTGTAGTTCTAAAATTTTGTATTTGTGTGCAGGTAAAACCTCAATCAAAGCACCATGTGTAAAAGCCTAATACCAATTATGACGCATGGAGTGAAGAACAGAAGAAGACAATCAGTCTTGATGCAAAAGAGTAAACGCACTCTTCTATGTCTTGAACGAAGAAGAATTCAATCGTGTGTCAATGGCCATATCAGCATCAAATATGGCAAATACTACAGGTAACACATGAAGGTATAAACAAAGTAAACAAGTCTAAATTTTTATTCTTGTCCACAGGTTTGAACTATTCGAGAGAAAAGAAAATGAAACCATTGCGAAAATGGTTACAAGGTTCGCTGAAATTACAAACTCGTTAGTAGCCCTTGGAAAAGAGTATACACAAGTAATGAAAGTTAGAAAGATTCTTCAAGCACTCATATTAGATTGGGAAAAAAAGACTACTTCTATAGAAGAGGCAAATGATCTGTCAACGCTGTCATTAGAAAATCTCATTGGAAACTTGATAGCATATAAAGTTCAAATTGAAGACAGAAAGAAGGATGAACAACAAAATCAATCCAAGAAGAAAGTCCTCGCCTTCCATGCATCTTCAGACACAAAAAATTTAGATGATGAAGAAGAGGAAATGGCCATGATTTTAAGAAAATTTAAAAAGTTCTTGAAACAAGTTAAGTTTAAAAAGAATAAGAATATTAATGATAATCCTCTATGTATAAAATGTAATAAACCATGCCATATGAAGAAGGATTGCCCATTGCTTAAACCCAAAGGGAACTTCAAAAATTTCAATAAATTCAAGAAGAAAAATAAAGCTTTTCAGGCAACTTGAGATGATCGTTGCACATCTTTCTCTGATAAAGGAGAAGCCACCGAAACAGCCAACATTATTTTATGGCTCAGAAAGAAAAGATACAAGAATTTTCAAATTATAACGAATTATTAGATGTTTTTAATGAATTATATGTTGATTTCAAAATGAAAAAAATGAAAAATAAAGTTTTGACAAAAGAAAATGAAAAAATTAATAAAGAAAATTTATTTCTTATTTCACAAACATCTTCTTTAAATTCTCGAGTATCTGCTTGGGCAAAGTCATTTCATCTTTAAAAAAGGAAAATGAGAATGTGGCAAAAGAAATTGTTTTACTTAAAAAGAAAACTAAATCTTTGAATTCTAGAATTTCTATTTTGGATAAAGACATGTCATGTTTTAAGATTAAATATGAAGAAATATGGAAAAATATTACAAAATTTAATAAAGGAAAAAAATTTAATATTTTTTTATCTTTTCAAAAGATTCAAAATAATTGTTTGGTCTTGGATTGTCTAAAGAAAAATTCAAAAAGACTACAAATGTTAAGAATAAGAATAATTATACTTATTTCAAAAAAGATTATAATGCTTCATTAAAAGAACAAAGTATAAATATATTTGGATTCCTAATAATTTAAATTCCTTTAATAAAGATGCCTATCTTACATCATATATGATTCATGTTTGTAATTCAAGTAATTATGTTCATGATAATAAATAGAAAACAAATTTTAATTGGATTTGGGTTCTCGAAGGCTAATTCTTTTAAGACACCATCATAATGGGTACCATACAAAGCCGTTTATTTTTTTAGGTACCTCATAAAGATAAATGGATACTTAATAACGGTTGCTCCAAACACATGACTGGCCACATTCAACTACTTTCTTTCGCTCAAAACAAGAAAAGAGGAACAATAACATTCGAAAACAATAACAAAGAAAAGGTAATTGGTATCGACATGGTTGGTAATATATCAAAACCTCTTATTAAAAATGCAATCTTGGTAAGGTTTTAAAATACAACATTTTAAGTATCAGTCGGTTATGTTATAAGGGTTATAGAATAATTTTTGAAAAAGATACTGATCTTATATATAATTTTAATATGAACGAGATTCTATTTAAAGGAACTCGTAATATTAATATTTATGAGTTATCTATGACTTGTCTATCTTCAAATGATGATTTATGTCAATTGCCTCTAATAATGATTATTCTTTTTGGCATAAAAGATTTGGTCACTTAAATATGAAAATAATTTCAAAATTTTCAAAGTTTAATTTAGTTAAAGGTTTTCCAAAAATATCTTTTAAAAAACTATTATTTATGTGATGCTTGTCAGTTAGAAAAACAAGTTAAATTATTTTTAAATCTAAAGATTTGTTTTCTACACATAGACCATTAGAATTATTGCATTTAGATTTATTTGGTCCTGCTCATATTTCATCTTTAAATAAAAGTAGATATGTTTTTATTATTGTTGATGATTACTCTAGATTTACTTGGGTTATTTTTCTAAAAAATAAAAATGACACTTTTGATAAATTTGTAATTTTTTGTAAAAGAATTCAAAATCAAAAGTCTCTCCATTGTATCAAACAGAACTGATCATAGAGGAGAATTTGAAAATGAATCTTTTACAAATTTCTAAGACAAGTTTGGTATAAAACATAACTTTGCTTTTCCTAGAGTATCTCCTGAAAACGGTATTTTTGAAAGAAAGAATAAGACATTGCGAGAATGTGCTAGAACTATGCTTGTTAAAAGTAACTTGCCAAAGTATTTTTGGCCTGAGTCAGTTGCTTTTGCATGCTATATTTTAAATAGAGTTCTTATTCGACCTATTTTGAATAAAACATGTTATGAATTATTCTTAGATAGAATTCCAAAAAATTCTTATTTTAAGATTTTTGGATGCAAGTGTTTTCTTATTTTAAGGTTTTGAATTCAATGAAGGTATTTTTGTTGGTTACTCTAATTATAGTAAAGCATATAGAATTTTTAATAAGAAAATATCTACTATTGAAGAATCTTTACATAATAAGTTTGATGAATCGATATCTAAACCTTCTGCTATTAATTCAAATGATGATGATATAGTAGATACTTTTTCTATTGATAACTGTTGGCCCAAGGTTATAATCAACCGGTTTATGAGTTTTGATGATTACAAAACATATATAGTTATTTGTACTAATCATTTTTTAGTGTTTAAGTGTGTTTCAGGGTTCTAAAGACTCTAGTTGTGCTCTTCCCTAAAGATGACTCAATTCGAGATCGTTTGACTCAAGATGTCTCAATTCGGGTTCAAGATTTCTAGCTATGCAATATTTCATGGAGAAGCCTTTATTTTGAAGACCTTGTAGTCACCTAGAACCTTTGTAAGACTTAGTTTGTTAAAAAATGAGGTTATGTTAAGTTGGCTCAAGAAAACACACACACACCATCTTTTTCCAAAATACGGTTTTTGGCTTGGGTTTTTGATTTAGGTTCATGTCTTGTTGGTTTTACATGATTCAAATTATTTCACAAATTTACATCTTATTTATATCATGTATACCAACCTTTATAGCATGATACTTAATCATATAGCCCTACAAAATTATTTTGAAATTTTTTCAAAGTTCAAAAAATTTCCTATAAAAATCCTGTTTCAGGCCTGTCGGTCGACCGGCCGGTCGACCGGATCCATTTCAGGCTTGATCGGTCGACTGGACCGGTCGACCGAGCCTTGTGGTCAGGGCGTGCATATTTGTGCACGTCTGTCGGTCGACCGACTGAAAGCCCTTTGCTCTCGGGTTTTGTCGGTCGACCGGACCGGTCGACCGACAGAACAAAGAGAAATTTTTCCTTTGACTGCCGGTCGATCGAGTCCAACGGCTAGTTTGCCAATGGACTGTCGGTCGACCGGACCGGTGGACCGACAACCGCCAGCAGCCCCAACGGCTACTTTTCTGATTTTTGTGTCTTGGATTTGATTGGGATTTTGTGTCAGCTATTTCTGAAATTTTGGCAGCTACTTCCTGACCTAATAAGCTAGTTTTAATGATGATTAGATTTTCTTTAATCCCTATAAATAGAGGGGATTGGTCACTTGCAAAATACAAGAAAAATCCCTAGTTTTCAAGTTTCGAAAAAGAAAGAAAAAGTTTTCAAAGGCTTTCAATTCTCTAAGTGCATTCTTGGCAATTTGTTTTCAGATGTTTTTCAAGATATTAAGTACAACTTTACGACTGAATTTTTCTCTACACTTCTTGAGCCAAAATACTTTCTCATTCTATTAGAAGTTGTAAAAGAGAAGTGTGTGATCCTTTGTAGATCACTTTGTTACTTGTTCCTTCTTGTGTTGAGATCCCTCTTCGGTAGAGGATTGGATTAGTGGGAGTTCGGTACTTCAGTCTTCGGTAGACCTCTTGTAATTTGTGGAGTTCGGTACTCCGGTCTTCGGTAGACCTTTGTAATTTCCTCGGTGGATATAGTGGAAACCCTTCACGGTGGTGAAGGCGGGGACGTAGAGCGATGGCTCGAACCTCGAAACAAATCCTTTGTGTTTGCGATTGATTTCCATTTTGCCTCTTTATTGCTTTACATTTCTTTCTTGTGATATATCTTGTGTGCACTTCATTATTGCATCTATTTCATTACTTGCATTTTCGGTCATTACTCATCTCAACAAGAAAGTAATTACGCGCCTCAACTCATAATCTAGAGGAATCAAAGAGGAGAAGTTCTAGAGCCCTTCACGGGGAATTCGGCTTCAATTTCTTATTTTGAGTGACCGTTTGCATCATATATTCATACTAGTTTAAAAAGATCATTAGATTAGCATTAACACCTATTCACCCCCCTCTAGGTATTTTTCAATTGGTATCAGAGCTTTGGTCTCTAGGCTCTTGGCTTAACAACCTTAGAGAGATCCTTTATTGCTAATCATTCTTTTCATTTTTCATCCTCATACACTTAGTAAAAATGGCCGAAGGAATTCCACCCAAGTTTGATGGCCTTAACTTTCCCATATGGAAAGTTAAGATGACCGTGTTTTTGCAATCCCTAGGAAGCCGGGTTGCAAAGGCGGTGACCAAACCATTTAGTGCACCCACCGGTGATGAGGACACCTGGTCCGATATAGACACTAAAGAGTTTGATGCTAATGCTAGGGCACACTATGCCTTGCTTCAAGCCCTTAATGACGATGATATCTCTAGAGTCATTCATTGCAAATCCGCACATGAGATTTGGACTCATTTGCTTTTCACTCATGAGGGGACTTCACAAGTTAAGAGGGCAAAAATTAACCTTCTTCGTTTCCAATATGAAAATTTTTCTATGCAAGAGAATGAAACCATAGATGATATGGTTACTAAATTTACAAAGATTACTAATGGACTTTCTTCTCTAAGTGACGTCATTGACAACGACCAAAGAGTAAGGAAGATCATCCGTGCTCTCCCTCCATCTTGGGAAGTCAAAGCCACTACCTTGAAGGAACTCAATGACAAGGAAGAGATGGAGCTTATAGGTCTCATTGGGAACCTCAAGACCCATTAGATGGAAAGAAAAGTAAGAGAAGAAATGGCTCCTTCCAAGAAGAAAGTTATTGCCTTTAAGAGTTTTTCCACATGCTCCGACGAAGATGATGAAGAAGAAGATGATGAAGAGCTTTCTCTTCTTGTAAAGAACGTTCGGAGAATGTACAACAAGGCAAAGTTTCAAAATAAAAAGAGATGGCAAGGTAAAGAAGAGAAGAAAATCATTTGCTTCAATTGCGGGAAGACGGGTCACATTGTTGCGGAATGCCCGGATAAAGTCAAGCCCTCCAACTCCAAGAAGCCATATAAAAAGAAAGCTTTAAAGGCTACTTGGGACTCGGAGAGTGAATCCGATGAGGAAGTCGACACCGCCAACATGTGCTTCATGGCAAATGAAAGCACAAGCAAGGTAACTCCCAATACTTCCATTGATTGTGATCTATCCATGGATGAACTAGGAGAAGCTTTTGAAGAACTTTCTCATAACTATGATTTTCTCAAAAAGAAATTTGAAAATGAAAATGGAAAATGAATCTCTAAATCATAAAGTTTTCACTCTTTCAAAAGAAAAGGAGGAATTGCTTTCTACTCTTGTTTCTACACAAAAGGATTTTGAGAACTATAAAATACCTTGCAAAGGTAAATTTTCACAAATTAATGAAAATGAAATTTTCATGCTAAAAGAAAAAATTGATTCATTAGGAGTAGTTTTGAAAAAATGTGAATTTGATAAGAATAGACTAGAGGCTATGTTTCCTAAGAAACAAATCCCAAAGAAACATTCACATGTTATTCATGCTCATGCTCATAAATCACAACCTTTACATCATGCCAAGCACCCCAAACTTGCCCACACTCCACACACACATCATGCATTCATGTATGATAAAATATTTTCATGCACATATTGTGGCCGTAAAGGTCATTTGGTTAAATTTTGCTATGATAGGCTAAATGCTTCACATAATAATGTTTGGGTTCGGAATACTAACTTTCAAGGACCCAAGAAAATTTGGGTACCAAAGTCAACGAATTTGTTAAATGATGTAGGTACATTCTAAGGCACAACGACGTAAAGGATTGTGGTATCTTGATAGTGGTTGCTCAAGGCACATGACTTGGGATATCAACAACTTTGCAACCCTATCAAGGTACCATGAAGGTGGCACCGTCACCTTCGGAGATGATGCCAAAGGAAAAATCATTAGTATTGGTAATGTTAAACTTGGTACTTCTCCTTTAATAGAAAATGTTGTTTTAGTTGATGGCCTCAAGTATAATCTCTTGAGTGTTAGTCAACTTTGTGACAAAGGTTTTGATGTTATTTTTGATAACATAGCATGTAGAGTTATTGATAGACAATCCAACACATGTATATTTTTCGGATTTCGTGAATGCAATGTATACATGATTGACATGTCTAATATGCTAAGTGTTGACTGAGTTTTCCTGCACACAAAAGATAGTATTTTAGTTTTAAGAATAGGATGTGCAAGTTCTCAATTCTAATCCGCGGTAGCAGGGCTATGCGCGTGATCCTCAGGGAGGGACTGCGATGGAAGCGTTAAGCAAGTTTCTCTAAGGTTTTTATTTTTATTAGTTAAGTTAGAAAGGAAGTGGTATTTACAATGAATCGGAAAAGAAAGAATTGGGAGATAGTGATTTAATCTACAAAAATAAAATAAAAGAAAAGAAAAGAAAACTAACCTTGGTTGGAGAAAATATGTGAAAACCTAACACTTTCTACCTTATTTCGGAGGCGTTGAACGCATAAATCATGGGATCGATCTCAGTCCGCTGTTCGCATTAGATCATCAAGCCTTGGGCAAGTATGAATTGATACGCCTCGAGGAGGAGAACATCTCCATGGAATATCGTTGGCACCACCAAGATTTGTTATACTTGTGGTTCGGTAATCGCTTGCATGCTCATCAAAGATCAACAGAAAGAAAGTAGAAAAGAAAAAGAGAACAAAAGGAAAAGTAAAGCAATGACATAAATAAAAATAAAAATTACCTTCATTACTTGAAACAATGGAGAAGAGAAGCATACATCAGTGTCACCCTCAACAATGCCATCTCCCTCTCTTGAAAATAAAAAGAAACCCTAATTACAAAACTAGAAGAAAGAAGAGAAACCCTAAAAATCCTAACTTTGGCCCTTTGCTGGACGCTGGACGACCCTGTACGTTGCACTGCAGGGGGTATTTATAGGTGCAGAAGGTAGAGGAGTCCCGGATGAAGTTGCCCACGAAAAATGGTCTCTGGATAAGCTCGGATTGCCGCGGAATCTTGGATTTTGCCGCGAATTTGCGGCATTTTTGTGGAATCTGGCCACGCGCTTTGGCGCGTGGCTTCTCCTGGTCCGTCCATGTGGGCGCCTGCTTCTGAAAGTATGATCCTGGCTCTTAATATTGGGATATGGATATAACTTGGAAATCAAGTTATCTAGAATTTGTATTCTCCCAATCTCTTTTAAACGAATTTCCTTCTCATCTTTGGCTTTTATGCTCATCCTGCAAGAGTTTAGGGTTGGGTAGAATTCTATCCTTCCCTCATCTTTAATAATTGCAACTTTAGCCCTTGTGTATTTGCAATTTTGACAATTGATATTTGCACTTTTACACCTGGGCTTCAAACATGGGCTTGGATCTGGGCTTTGGGCTCTTTAAGCTTTATTTATTGTTAAAATAATAATTCGAGGCCTACACACAATAAATTACAAATTATTAATAAATGTGCAGAATTAAATGAATAAATATGAAAATGTGATGGTAAATATGATGATAAAAATGCACTTTTCACTACCAATCACACCCCCACACTTATCTTTTTGCTCGTCCTCGAGTAAAAACAAAGAAAAAGAAAAAGAAATGAAAAGTTAATCTAACCTAACTCACTTTCGTAGGAATCACGATTGCACTTAGCACGTGCAATAAGCCGTTAAACCTCTAGGTTACCCTAGAGGACGAGTGTTGTCTCGTGAGGGTTTTCAGCGGATTACACCCACAAAATCCATAAAAAGGAAATATTTGAATTATTATTGAAGAGACTAAGTAGTCTATAAGTTTTAGGATCCTCATTTTTATTCATTCTTAGACTTAGTCTTTATAAAGTAAATTGTTTTCATTTTAGGTAAGAATTAAAATTGAATTTCTAATATAGTCTTTTTCATTACCAAAAATCATATGCATCCTTATGAATTTATACTAGGAATTCCTTAACTTGGACTCTTATGCCTCTATATATATATATTTTTTTTCTTTCTTTTTTTTTTAATATGTATAACGCATCTAATTTTCTTTCGTATAAGCATTAAGGCTTCTTGAGGCCCTCATACCTAACTAATTGACTATTAGATGTGTTAATACATATATAAGTAATTTTTCCTTAATTTTCTTAGGCTTTCTAATCCACCCATGTAACGAACTTAAAGTCGATGACTCCCAAACCGGTTGGCTTTAGGGTACCAGGTGAGAAAACACCCCGCGGACTCAAATTCGAATGAACTAGGCCCCAAAACTAAGGACTTTATTTTATTTACTCACCTTTAGGCATGAATACTTATGCTTCTTGAGGCACATGTATCAGCTTAATTGGTGATATTTTTTTTTTTATATGAGGCACAAGGTCTTTCTCTTAGAATCCTAGATATGCATTTGGTATGCACATTTCATTAAGGTAAAAATTAAGACTAACTACTTATTCAATTTCTCCTCCTATACTCAAAAATTTAAACAATTTATTTATTTTGACCAAGTTTTTAGAAATCCTAATCATGATTTTCCTAATCCTTAAAACTAACTTAGGTTTCTTTCAAAAAAAATAAGTCAAAATACTGTCCTTTTTATAACATTTTTTTTTAAATTTTTTTATTATCAAATTTTGTTAGTGTCTACTTATGTTAGTATGTTAGTAAAGCCCACCCCCACACTTATCTCATGCATTGTCCTCAATGTATGAATGAATGCATATATGCATGAAACAGAACAAGGGAAGGCGGAAGTTACCTTAGGGTGGTGGTTCCGGAGGTGGTCTAATTGGTCCACGAAATGCGGCCCAAACAAGATAACGTGGTAGTTCACGGGACCTACCTTTATTGACCTCTTTTTTATTTACATATTTACAGTCCCCAGAATGAATAGGATCATGGAAGATCCTCTCGTGAAACTTACTCCCTTTACATGACCAGTCCTGAAAAATCATCACAGAGTCATGGTCTATACCTATGTCCAACAAAAGAATGTGACTTGGTAGAATGGTTGACTTGGACTCAAGAATGATAGGTTCAGGAACTAATACCGACTCAGGAAAGAAACTTAAATCAAGTAAGAGTTCAAGAGTCGAGCATGGTTCAAGAAGTGGGTCCAAGTCAAGAAATGGAAACTCAAGTCCACAATCATTTTCCCACAATGGAATGTGACTCAATGTTGGTGATTCAAGTTCAGGAATGATAGGTGTGGGAATCAAAACTGACTCTAAAATATTACCTAAGTCGGGTAACAAAACAGGAGTCAATAATGATTCAGGAATTTGAACTTGATCATAGATTTGGGAATCTAGGTCACATATCTCATTAGTTTCAATCTCATAAAAATGGGAACTTGCCAATTTTTCCATGGGACTTTCAAAATTGCACAATTGGTCAAGTTCAATATGATCATCAAAAATGGGTGATTCAATTTCATGATCTATGGGTATGGGAATAAATGTTGGCTCAGAAAATTGGTCCAAATTGGGTAAGGATACTGGAGTCAACATAGATTCGAAGATGGAAACTGAATCGCAAAGTTGGGGATCGGGTTCACATTCATAATCTAATTCAATCTCATTGAAATTAAAACTAGCCAATTTGTCCAAGGATTGGGATTGAGCAAGTTCATATTGATGTGATGAAATTGAATTTTGATCAAGGTCTTCTAAACAGAATGATTCTTGGTTCCTATCAAGATGCTCAAGAATGTTTGAAAGTCTAGAAATTTGATCATTCATTGTATCTTGCAACCGATCCACTTTTTCTTCTAACCCATCGAATAGATCAATGGAGGACTGAAACCTTGGTGATGTGGGAAAAGACGTATATGAAGATAATGGTTGAACATGTGGTTGACCATATGGCTCAGGGGTGTTGAATCCCCATTGACTCTGTAAAGAGTAGTGATAATTATTTCAATCTTGTTCATAGTATTGGGACTGGGGCATGTAATGATTCGGATAAGACCAATCTGGCACACTAGGTTGGTTAGAGTTATGATATGCCGGGTTGGTAATATCCGAAAAAGAGGTTGGTGTATAATATGGATCCTCATTAAAATTGAAAAAATTATTATTATAGGCCATATCACACAAAGCAAACAAAAGAAAAAAAAACAAACAAAAAAGAAAAATTTCTAACCTAAGTTAGGGTAGACTTAGACCTAGACGACTCCTAACTGGTTAGACTGTCCACGGGAGGTAGAGTGTAGACTTTGACCACAAGTTAATCAGCCAGGTCGGGGCAAGAGTGGTGGGAGGTTTTCCGTCAAAGACGTTCCTTAATTAAATAACCACCACACTTCGGGCTTTCGGTCCTCAATCCCCTTCCTAGACACTGATTTGGCAAGAGTCAACTTCCAGCACTGTTCCCCCTTAGGATAATCTCCTATTGAGTCCGAGATGTCCCTAGGGCCAACGTCTACTAATTTTTATGTTAGGCTTGGGTTAGTGAGTGCTTTGGATATGATTTTTGGGCTAAGGAAGGGTGATGAAATCCCCACCTTATCTTGTTAATGGGTTATGCCCTTAAGAAGAATTAGTGCAAGTGTACAAGATAAATAGATAGAATTCACTCACAGCAGAAAATCAACCAAGAGATGAGTCCTATTCTACATGCAATGCGTACGTACCTTGCTCCAGCACTCTTCAACAGTAAATTAAAGTAATTGAAAAGACACGTGCCTAATATGCAAACGTCTAATCAATTTTTATTTTTAACAACAAATAATTTATTGTTGAATTAATTAGCAGTTGCAGAGTGATCACAGAGAAATATAATCACAGCAGAAATCAGAATTTTGCAATGCAGAGCAACCTGCAGAAAAGCAGGTTAGTAGTTCACTACTATTGCCGCGGATCCGCGGCAAATTAGTAGGTCCAAGTGCTCTGCCTTCGAGGGCAGAGGCACTGGATTGCTGTATGTCCTTGCTGCTGCTCTGTTTTTGTTTCCTGTTCTCTGTACCTGCAACAGAAAAGAATAAAGAATTAGTTAAAAATTAAATTTTTTTTTATTAGAGAATAACTTACCGTCCCTCCCCGGCAACGGAGCCAAAATTTTGTTGACTGAGTTTTCCTGCACACAAAAGATAGTATTTTAGTTTTAAGAATAGGATGTGCAAGTTCTCAATTCTAATCCGCGGTAGCAGGGCTATGCGGGTCGTGATCCTCAGGGAGGGACTGCGATGGAAGCATTAAGCAAGTTTCTCTAAGGTTTTATTTTTATTAGTTAAGTTAGAAAGGAAGTGGTATTTACAATGAATCGGAAAAGAAAGAATTGGGAGATAGTGATTTAATCTACAAAAATAAAATAAAAGAAAAGAAAAGAAAACTAACCTTGGTTGGAGAAAATATGTGAAAACCTAACACTTTCTACCTTATTTCGGAGGCGTTGAACGCATAAATCATGGGATCGATCTCAGTCCGCTGTTCGCATTAGATTATCAAGCCTTGGGCAAGTATGAATTGATACGCCTCGAGGAGGAGAACATCTCCATGGAATATCGTTGGCACCACCAAGATTTGTTATACTTGTGGTTCGGTAATCGCTTGCATGCTCATCAAAGATCAACAGAAAGAAAGTAGAAAAGAAAAAGAGAACAAAAGGAAAAGTAAAGCAATGACATAAATAAAAATAAAAATTACCTTCATTACTTGAAACAATGGAGAAGAGAAGCATACATCAGTGTCACCCTCAACATAGCCATCTCCCTCTCTTGAAAATAAAAAGAAACCCTAATTACAAAACTAGAAGAAAGAAGAGAAACCCTAAAAATCCTAACTTTGGCCCTTTGCTGGACGCTGGACGACCCTGTACGTTGCACTGCAGGGGGTATTTATAGGTGCAGAAGGTAGAGGAGTCCCGGATGAAGTTGCCCACGAAAAATGGTCTCTGGATAAGCTCGGATTGCCGCGGAATCTTGGATTTTGCCGCGAATTTGTGGCATTTTTGTGGAATCTGGCCACGCGCTTTGGCGCGTGGCTTCTCCTGGTCCGTCCATGTGGGCGCCTGCTTCTGGAAGTATGATCCTGGCTCTTAATATTGGGATATGGATATAACTTGGAAATCAAGTTATCTAGAATTTGTATTCTCCCAATCTCTTTTAAACGAATTTCCTTCTCATCTTTGGCTTTTATGCTCATCCTGCAAGAGTTTAGGGTTGGGTAGAATTCTATCCTTCCCTCATCTTTAATAATTGCAACTTTAGCCCTTGTGTATTTGCAATTTTGACAATTGATATTTGCACTTTTACACCTGGGCTTCAAACATGGGCTTGGATCTGGGCTTTTGGGCTCTTTAAGCTTTATTTATTGTTAAAATAATAATTCGAGGCATGCACACAATAAATTACAAATTATTAATAAATGTGCAGAATTAAATGAATAAATATTAAAATGTGATGGTAAATATGATGATAAAAATGCACTTTTCACTACCAATCACTATGCAATGCTACTTGTTTGAAAGCCCTCGATGATGACTCTTGGTTGTGGCATAGAAGATTATGCCACATCTCTTTTGACCATCTATCTAGGTTAAACAATAAGGAAATGGTGAAAGGTATTCCTTGCTTGAACTTTGAAAAGGACTGCATTTGCGATGCGTGCCAACTTGGGAAACAAACCAAGTCCTCTTTCAAGTCAATCAAGGATATCATGACATCACGTCCCTTGGAGTTGATCCATATGGATTTGTTTGGTCCTACTCAAACCAAAAGTCTAAGTGGGAATCGTTTTGCTTTTGTTTTAGTTGATGATTTCTCGTGTTTTACTTGGGTTTTCTTTTTAGAACAAAAAAATTAAGCCTTTTCATATTTTTAAGCCTTTAAGAAAAGAGTTGAAAAGGAAAAAAGATTCTTCCATTTTAAGGATAAGAAGTGATAGAGGTGGTGAATTCAATAACCAACCCTTTACCACTTTTTGTGAAGAACATGGAATTAAGCATGAACTATCTTGTCCTAGAACTCCACAACAAAATGGAGTCGTTGAGAGGAAAAATCGGACATTACAAGAGATGGCTAGGATAATGATAAATGAATATGGTCTCCCTCATTATCTATAGGCCGAGGCCGTTAACACATCTTGCTACATATCAAATAGAGTTTTCTTATGCAAAAATACTTCAAAAACATCTTTTGAGATCTATTTTTCTAGAAAGCCAAATGTTTCATACTTTAAGGTTTTTGGTTGTAAATGCTTTGTTTTGAATACTAAACATAATTTAGGAAAATTTGATGCAAAGTCTTATGAAGTAACTTTTGTTGGTTACTCTAATACTAGTAAAACTTATAGAGTTTTCAATAAGTCATCCTTGACTATTGAAGAATCTATACATGTAAAGTTTGAGGAATCTAATGTGTTTGTTAAGAATGTTGTAGAAACAGATTCCCTAAATGAAGACATAGAGAGAGCTACTTTGAAGGACTCACCTACTATTGAAGACATGCCAAAGGATGATGAAGGAAATGAAGTTCAAGAAAATGAGGTTCAAGGAAATGAAATTCAAGAAGTTGAAGTGGAGACTACTCAACCACTTCCAAAAGATTGGAGATACAATCCACATCATCCCAAGGATCTTATTATAGGTGAAGTATCAAAAGGGGTAACTACTCGTTCTAAACTTCATGATCTTTGTGGACACTATGCTTTTATTTCTCACTTTGAACCAAAGAACATCCTCGAAGCCGAGGGTGACTCATATTGGTTGCTAGCCATGCAAGAGGAGCTCAATCAATTCGAGCGCAACCAAGTTTGGCATCTTGTTCCTAGGCCCACGATAGACCAACAATTGGTACTAAGTGGATCTTTAAGGATAAGTTGGATGAGTCGGGAAATGTTATTAGAAATAAAGCTAGGTTAGTGGCCCAAGGTTACACTCAAGTCGAAGGTATCGATTTTGAGGAAACCTTTGCACCCGTAGCACAGCTTGAAGCCATACGGATGACACTTGCATTTGCCTCTTATAAAGATTTTAAGCTTTTTCAAATGGATGTAAAAAGTGCCTTCTTAAATGGATTTATTGAAGAGGAGGTGTATGTTGAACAACCCCTCGGGTTTGTTGATCCTACACATCCGGATTTTGTTTTCAAACTTGACAAAGCTCTTTATGGTTTAAAACAAGCTCCTAGGGCTTGGTATGAAAGACTTTCCTCTTTTCTAATTTCTAATGATTTTAAGAAAGGAAAAATAGATACTACTTTGTTCACAAAACATGTTGAAAATGATATACTTATAGTTCAAATAAATGTGGATGATATCATATTTGGTTCTACTAATGAAAATCTTTGCAAAGCTTTTGAATCATGCATGAAGGAAGAATTTGAGATGTCCATGATGGGTGAGCTTAACTACTTCCTTGGTCTCCAAATCAAGCAAAGGAACGATGGGATCTTCATCAATCAAGCCAAGTATACGAAGGAACTTATCAAGAGATTTGGCCTTGAAAGTGCTAAGACAAGCAAAACTCCCATGGCAACTACCACAAAGCTTGACAAGGATGAACAAGGTACAAGTGTAGATATTAAGCTTTATCGTAGCATGATTGGTAGCTTGTTGTATTTAACGGCTAGTAGGCCGGATATTATGTTTTGTGTATGTCTTTGTGCTCGATTTCAATCGTGTCCTAAAGAGTCCCATCTGATTGCGGTAAAACGCATTATTAGATACCTTAAGGGCACAATTGAAATGGGTTTGTGGTATCCGAAGACCGGACAATTTTCCATGACGAGTTTTTCGGATGCCGGCTATACGGGTTCTAGAGTGGATAGGAAGAGTACAAGTGGAACATGTCAATTTCTTGGTAATTGTCTTATTTCTTGGTCTTCTAAAAAGCAAAATTCGGTAGCCCTCTCAACCGCCAAGGCAGAGTATGTTGCGGCCGGAGCTTGTTGTGCACAAGTTCTTTGGATGAAACATACTCTCCTTGACTATGATTTGCATTTTGACCATATTAAAATATTTTGTGATAATACTAGTACTATTCATATGACTAAAAATGCAAATCAACATTGTAAAACTAAGCACATTGACATTCGGTATCACTTTCTTAGAGATCATTATGAGAAAAGTGATATTGATATAGATTATGTTTCTACCGATTTTCAACTTGCCGATATTTTTACAAAACCACTAGACTATGCTAGATTTTCCTTTATTTGTGGTGAATTGAATGTTTGTGTTATGGAATTATGAAGAAATTTTTTTAACTATGTTTACCCTTTTTTAATGTATGACAAAAAGGGGGAGAAAAAGTTAGCTTAATTTTTTTTTGGAGTTATGCTTTTTAAGTTTTAAGTTATAACAAGTTAGTTTTGAGTTTTGAAGTTTAAGTTATAACAAGTTAGTTTTGAATTATGAATTTTAAGTTATAAAAAGTTAGTTTTGAATTTTTGAGTTTTAAGTTATAACAAGTTTTTGAATTTTGGATTTTTAGTGTTTGAGTTAAGAGTTTTGAGCAATATGTGTTGAATTCATATGTCTCTCTTATGCCAAAATTCTTAGTATATAGCCATTCATTTTTTTATATAGCATGTTTTGAGGGGAAGCTTCCAAGCTCTTTTCCCATATTTTTGTTAAACAACTCATATGTTTTGTCATCATCAAAAGGGGGAGATTGTTGGCCCAAGGTTACAATCAACCGGTTTTTGAGTTTTGATGATTACAAAACATATATTGTTATTTGTACTAATCATTTTTTAGTGTTTCAGGGTTCTAAAGACTCTAGTTGTGCTCTTCCCTAAAGATGACTCAATTCGAGATCGTTTGACTCAAGATGTCTCAATTCGGGTTCAAGATTTCTAACTATGCAACATTTCATGGAGAAGCCTTTATTTTGAAGACCTTGTAGTCACCTAGAACCTATGTAAGACTTAGTTTGTTAAAGAATGAGGTTATGTTAAGTTGGCTCAAGAAAAACACACACACCATCTTTTTCCAAAATACGGTTTTTGGTTTGGGTTTTTGATTTAGGTTCATGTCTTGTTGGTTTTACATGATTCAAATTATTTCACAAATTTACATCTTATTTATATCATGTATACCAACCTTTATAGCATGATACTTAATCATATAGCCCTACAAAATTATTTTGAAAATTTTTCAAAGTTCAAAAAATTTCCTATAAAAATCCTGTTTCATGCATGTCGGTCGACCGGCCGGTCGACCGGATCCATTTCAGGCATGATCGGTCGACCAGACCGGTCGACCGAGCCTTGTGGTCAGGGTGTGCACGTCTGTCGGTCGACCGACCGGTCGACCGACTGAAAGCCCTTTGCTCTCGGGTTTTGTCGGTCGACCGGACCGGTTGACCGACAGAACAAAGAGAAATTTTTCCTTTGACTGCCGGTCGACCGAGTCCAACGGCTAGTTTGCCAATGGACTGTCGGTCGACCGGACCGGTCGACCGACAGCCGCCAGCAGCCCCAACGGCTACTTTTCTGATTTTTGTGTCTTGGATTTGATTGGGATTTGTGTGTCAGCTATTTCTGAAATTTTGGGGGCTACTTC
Source organism: Agave tequilana (assembly GCA_038442645.1). Classification (NCBI taxonomy): domain Eukaryota; kingdom Viridiplantae; phylum Streptophyta; class Magnoliopsida; order Asparagales; family Asparagaceae; genus Agave; species Agave tequilana. The sequence goes on along the minus strand of JAVJIF010004006.1, from coordinate 263,950 downwards.
CTGACCTAATAAGCTAGTTTTAATGATGATTAGATTTCCTCTAATCCCTATAAATAGAGGGGATTGGTCACTTGCAAAATACAAGAAAAATCCTTAGTTTTCAAGTTTTCAAAAAGAAAGAAAAAGTTTTCAGAGGCTTTCAATTCTCTAAGTGCATTCTTGGCAATTTGTTTTCAGATGTTTTTCAAGCTATTTAGTACTACTTTACAACTGAATTTTTCTCTACAGTTCTTGAGCCAAAATACTTCCTCATTCTATTAGAAGTTGTAAAAGAGAAGTGTGTGATCCTTTGTAGATCACTTTGTTACTTGTTCCTTCTTGTGTTGAGATCCCTCTTCGGTAGAGGATTGGATTGGTGGGAGTTCGGTACTCCGGTCTTCGGTAGACCTCTTGTAATTGGTGGAGTTCGGTACTCCGGTCTTCGGTAGACCTTTGTAATTTCCTCGGTGGATATAGTGGAAACCCTTCACGGTGGTGAAGGCGGGGAAGTAGAGCGGTGGCTCGAACCTCGAAACAAATCCTTTGTGTTTGCGATTGATTTCCATTTTGCCTCTTTATTGCTTTACATTTCTTTCTTGTGATATATCTTGTGTGCACTTCATTATTGCATCCATTTCATTACTTGCATTTTTCGGTCTTTACTCATCTCAACAAGAAAGCAATTACGCGCCTCAACTCATAATCTAGAGGAATCAAAGAGGAGAAGTTTTAGAGCCCTTCACGGGGAATTCGGCTTCAATTTCTAGTTTTGAGTGACCGTTTGCATCATATATTCATACTTGTTTAAAAAGATCATTAGATTAGCATTAACGCCTATTCACCCCCCTCTAGGTGTTTTTTATTATATCTCATACTAATACTGATATTTCTAATAAGAATGAAAGTTCTACTAATTTACCTAAAGCATTTATTGAAGTAAGGATCATTCTCATAATTTAGTGATTGGAGATATCTCTTAAGGTGTTCAGACTCGATCCAAGTTGAATTATATGACAAATTTTGCTTTCATATCTTTGATTAAACCAAAGAATGTGAAAGAAGCTTGTGTTGATGAATTTTGGATCATTTCGATGTAAGAAGAATTGAACCATTTTGTTAAAAATGATGTATGGGATTTGGTATAACGACCCACTGATCATCCAGTTATCGGTACCAAATAGATTTTCCAGAGCAAACTTGACGAATCAGGTCAAGTTGTAAAGAATAAAGTAAGGTTAGTTGCACAAGGTTATAATCAAGAAGAAGGTATTAATTTTGATGAAACTTATGCACCTGTAGCTAAATTTGAATCTATTCGTATTTTACATGCTTATGCATGTTATATGGATTTTAAACTTTACCAAATGGATGTAAAAAGTGCATTTTTAAATAGATTTATTAAAGAAATAGTTTATGTTGAACAACCTCCGAGTTTTGAATATGAAAAATTTTCAAACCATGTATTCAAACTTAAGAAAGCTCTATAGAGTCTTAAACAAGCACCCCGTGCTTGGTATGATAGACTCAAAAGTTTTCTTTTAAACTCTGATTTTGAAATTAGTAAAGCAGATACAACTCTCTTTATTAAATATAAAAATAAAGATATTTTAATTATCCAGATCTATGTTGTGATATCTTATTTAGTTCTACTAATAAAATTTTTTGTCAAAAATTTTCTGAGACTAAGCAGAGTAAATTCGAGATGAGTCACATTGGTGAACTAAATTATTTTCTTGGTCTGCAAATCAAGCAAATGAAAGATGGAAGTTTCATCAATCAATGTAAGTATGCAAAGAAACTTCTCAAAATATTTGGTATGGAAAATTCCGGAAGCAAGAGAACTCCAATGAGTGCCACTACATTTCTGGATAAAGATGAGAATGATAAGAGTGTTGATCAAAAAAATATATTGGGGTATGATTGGCTCACTCTTATATGTTACTGCCAGTAGACTTTATATTATGTTCAATATTTGTTTATGTGCTAGATATCAATCTAATCCTAAAGAGTATCATCTTAAAATGGTAAAAAGGAATTTTAGATATATTTATAACATTGCCAATTATGGTTTATTTTACCCGAAATTAAGCACATTTAATTTAATATCATATAGTGATGTTAATTTTTCTGGCTGTAAATCTGATCGAAAAAGTACTAGCAGTACTTGTCACTTTTTGGGACATTCACTAGTATCATGGTTCAGTAAAAAGTAAAATTCTGTATCATTGTCTACAATGAAACAAAATATATTGCTGCTAGTGTTGCATGTGTACAAATTTTATAAATGAAAAAAACCCTACCTGACTGTGGTATTTCAAACACAAACTCGCCTATAATGTGTGATAATACTAGTTCTATAAACTTATCTAAAAATCCTATTAAGCACATACATACAAAACATATAGATATCTGACATCATTTTTTATATGATTATGTTATTATGGGTGATATAACTTTATGTTTTATATCTATAGATAATCATATAACATATATTTTCACAAAGCCTCTTAAAGAGGATATTTTTATGAGATTTCAAAGAGACTTGGGTATTTGTACAATTTCTGATATTTCCCTTTCTTAAATATTATATGCATCTCATTTTTTGTGTTATTAGTCGACTTATGACATTATTAGTCGACTTATAACCATATATAGTCAACTAATTACAGTATAGTCGACTAATCATCTTTAACAGAAACTTGATATTTTTGGGTCTTCACATCAGTCGATTAGCTTAGATATTTAGTCGACTAACATAAGTATTAGTCGACTATCTTCTGATATTAGTTGACTAGTTTCAAAAATTGTGTTTTTTAAATGGGATATTTGTTTGCAAACCCGACCCGTTTGTCTTGATATATGGATCCGATCTCTTCCATTTTCAATTTTCACCATTAATTTCTTTTTACCCTAGCCAAATTACCCTTTCCTCTCCTCAAAATTGAGTTTCTACCCTATTTTCCCAAACATTGTTGATGCTGCGTTTTCAGTCGACTTGGGTTTTCTCCTCTTCAAGCTCTGCAGATTACAGCCTCCATCCCCTATATAAGTCTCTTCTTTTTTTTGTTCCTATGTCTAGATCAAAGAAGACTAAGTTTTCAACTTCAACTTTTCTTCGCAAACTGATTTTAGGGCATTTCTAAAAAACCCTACATTAGAAGATGATTATCTCTGATTATCTCAATTAGAGATCTTACCTCGTCATTTTGTCAATTATAATGACTTTACTGAGTATGATATCTCTTCATATTTACTTCAAACTAGTCTTCATGACATGTTCTCCTTTGATTCCAGACAAGTTTATTATCCTTCCTTGATTTATCTATTTATACTAATCTTAGCTATGAAGATAATGATGACAATGTTATGTTATCTACATTAGTTAAGGGTGTAGAAATGCAGTCACTCCTAGGTCATTAGGCCATATTTTACATATTCCTTCTCATGGCTTAAATCTTAGTGAAATTAAGATGACCGATGGTGAAGTCTTTTCCCGAATCTATCTTCCCGGTCAAGGTCCACCTATGTTAAATAATAAGCAGCAACCATTTTCACGACTTATTGGTCGTATTTTAGCTTACAATATTTGTCCCAAAACTAATAGTTATAACTATTATTCTTATGATTTAGCCTCTTGTGTTTATGCCATTATGGCTGGACTAAAAGTTAATTGGGCTAAATTCTTGTTTGACCTAATGGTGAAGGAGCACTCTTCATTCTTCCATATGATGCTTTCCTCAGCATGTGTTTACAAGTTTAAGATTGATCTTGTATCTGAAACAAATGTTCTCAAACTTTTTGAACCTTTTAATTGCTATGTACTACTTCATATGAAGTTACTTGAAATCTTCCACCACAACCTACTCTTTCTTCTCAAAGTTCCCAACGTCCATCTAACTGTTCTTCCCACCAATGTCCACCTCATTTTTCTAATGCTTATTACAATACTCTAACTGCTGAAAGTATCTGAGATCAAAACTAGCAACCTTCAATGATGGAATCCCAAACTGCTCTTACTCAACAATCATAGTATGCTCATGGAACTTTTCTTAAACAAGCAAATTAAGATGGATTCCTTTGAAGCCACTCAATAGGAAATACTTGGGATTCTCAAAACTCATTTTCCTTCTCCACCCCCTCCATCTGGATCCAATATGTAATGGTCAGAAGTGTTAGCTCAGAGGCCTTTCACCTTAGTTTTAATGATGACTTACTTATGAAGGTTAGTTTACTAATAATCTTGTGTTTATATAGTTTTAATTATTGATCAAGATATTAGTAGGTGTTTAGCTTCAACAAAGGTGTTTTGGAGCTATCTCATGTAGATTCAAGAGCTCGCGCGTCAAGATCGCATCTAGCACACGGTTGGAGTCAAGCTCGTTTGATCGTGTTTGGATCGAGTCGGCTTGGAGAAGGAGATCTACAAAAAGACTTCAGTTTGTATTTAGATCTTGTGTAAAGATAGATAGTGTTGATATGCTCAAGTTCACACACACACACACACACACAAAGGTTCACTAAGTTTGGATTTTGGTTTAACCGGGTTTTTGATTTCGAATATACAAATATATGATTTTCATGAATAGATATAATCAAAACAAGTTTATATGGTTTAATGTGTATCAGATTTCATCTATATACATATGTGCTTCATATATTTGGAAAAACTTATTTTGATGTTCTATTTCATGTGCTTGGAGTTTTGTATTTAAACAAAACTTATTTTTGGATTTCATGTCAAAAATATAGATATATGTATTACATGTGTATTGGATTATATCCATATACAATATGCTTTAAAAAGAGTTTAAATATCTTGTTTTTGTATTTATACAAGTTTGAGAAAAATCGATTTTCCATTTCAAAGTTTCGTTTTTGGAAAATACAGTTTTTATGTTTAAGCCTAATTTCAATATCACAAAAATAGTTCAAATAGTTTGTAATATGTGTTGAATTTTAGTCAGGCATATTTGTTCTTCAAATATTTACAAGAACTAATTTTTGTGGAATTAATGTGATTTTATGGGATTTTATTAAAATTAAAAAGCCAAGTTTTTCTATTCTATAATCCCAGCCAGACCATGCTGGCCGTCGACCGGACAGTCGACCGATATGCACGAGAGACGTGCATAGGCCAGCCAAGTAGGCCGACTGACCGCGCGGTCGACCGACTGAAAGCACCCAACTCTGGGCGCTGCCGGTCGACCGGGCGGTCGACCGGAGGCACAACGGTCAGAAATATGCCTGTTGGGCCGGTCAATCGGGCGGTCGACCGGAAGGGCATTTCTGCCCTTTCCAGCTGCCAACAGGGAAATTTTTTGAGGGCCTATAAATAGGACCCCTCTTGGGCTGTTTTCAAAAAAAATTTGAAGAGCTTATTTTCCCATCTATACAAGTGTTTTAGCAGCAAGTTTTTAAAGAGTTTTGTGGTTAAAAATTTTATCTATTATTTGCTTTTAAGGGTTTAAAAAATCAAAAAAAATAGAATATCTGGGATATTGGTTTTGATCTTCATTTCTATCTTCTCCTAGTATTTTTCTCAAGTATTTTTCTTTGTGATTTATTTTCTAAACACCTTGTTTTCTCACACTTGGGCTTTCATATTTATCCTATCTATAGGATCTTGTTTTATGAGAATTATAGTTTGTGATTTATTGTAATCACCAAGGTTGTATGTGGTCTTTGAGATCACCAAGGTTGTATGTGGTCTTTGATTCCTTCCTTGCTTTGGGTTTGTGCCTATTCCTCTAAGTGTAGAGGAGGTTGTACTTTGGGTTTGTTGCTATCCCTCTTTGTTTAGAGGTGATTATGGTAGAGTTTGGCTTTGTGCCCATCCCATTTTATGTAGAGGTGATTGTTGTTTGGCTTAGTGCCTTATCCCACTTGTGTAGAGGTGATTATTATTTTGGCTTTGTGCCTTGCCTCTTATGTAGAGGTGGTTGTGTTGGAGAGAGGAGTTGTATACTCCTAAGTTTGTAATTGTAATTCCTCAGTGGAGGTTCCCTGTGCGGGGATCCTTTGTGGACATAGCTGAAATCCTTCTGTGTGAAGGCGGGGACGTAAAGCAGTGACTCAAACTTCGAAACATATCTCAGTGTTTGCGTTTGATCCACTATCTCTAAACTCTCTCTCTCTTATATCTTGCATTACTTTATATTGTTCATATCATACATGCTAGATATTGTTTGTGTGTGCTCATACTTGTGTTGAACCAAGAGAGCCTCATACAGCACCTCAACTCTTATTTAGAGGAATTTAGAGGAGATAGTCTAGAGCCCGTCACCGAAAATTCGGCTACACTCTTTGGTTACGCTTAGTGTATTGTAATTAGTTTTTAATTCCACATCATTTGTCATTAGATTAGCCGCACAACTATTCACCCGCCCTCTAAGTATATTTTCAATTGGTATCAGAGCATATGCTCCTGGTATTAGGTTTAACCACCTATGAGTGAGATCTTTGTTAGCTAATCTTGTATTTGCATTTGCACACATATATATACTCATAGATCGCCTTACACCTCCCATGTTTGATGTTTCTAACATTGATATATGGAAGTTAGGATGAGTGTTTATTTAAAAGCCCTAAGTTTGCATGTCTATCTTGCCACTACCAAGAAAACCTATTTTGGTAATGCCAAGTACATTGAGGCTAATGCACAAGCCCTAAATGCACTAAAAGATACACTTAGTAAAGAACATTTGTCTATGATTTCTCATTGTGATTCTGCTTTTACAGTATAGAACACATTGACATCTCTCAAGCTACAACCGACAAACATTATGGAGAAAGAATCTAGCAGAGATGAGTCCGATGATGCTTGCTACATGGTCCAAGGGAATGACTCCCTTGAGGTAAACTCGGATACTCAACTAGATGATTGTGCTAGTTCTTCAGGTGATGACATTATGGATGCCGATGTATTAAATGAAGCACTATCTTTAGTTTGTGAAAACTTGCTTGAAAAGTACCAAGTTTTGAAAAAGAAAAGTTTTAAATTAAATAAAAAATAAGGATTTGTGTTCAAAATTAGACATGACTTTACAAGAGAGGGATGAGATTTCAAGTCAAAGAGATTCCTTAAAACCCCAACTTAACCTTACCTTAAAGAAAAATGAAATTTTGAAAAATAAAAATCATTATGATGATGTTTTGAAGAAAAATGAGGTTTTGTCTTCAAGTTGTTATAAAAAAGAACAATTCTTTGAAAAATAAAATTGCCTTGACTTCAAAAGAATTGGAATTTGTTTCAAAAGAAAACATCTCTTTGAAAAATTATTTTGATGCTCATGTTTGTCATACTATTATAGAATCACCATCTATTGATAAGATTGCATGCTCCATTTTTTCTTCTAATGTTAAAAAAATGATATAATTATGTTAAGGAAGAGTGTAGATTTTGGGCTCCACTTTGAGCCAATATGCTATGGGTCACAAGAAATTGAAATCCATGTTTCGCAAGAAACATGCACCACATATTCATACACACCATTCACGACATAAACATGCTTCTCATGTTCACACACATGACACTATGTATACTCATATGTACACTTGTACACATTGTGGACGTACGGGCCACCTTGCAAAATTTTATTATGATAGAATACATAATTTAAATTTTACAAATAAATTTGTTTGGGTTAGAAAAGGTGCTAACCCCCATGGACCCAATAAGGTATGGGTACAAAAATTCACTCCTATTGTATTTGATGTAGGTGTGGGCTCTCGCTTGACATGAGGGTTTTGGTGCCTTGATGGTGGATGCGTTTGAGCTTGATGGACACTACTTTGAATGCATCACTTTCAAGAAAGTTTGGTGGGAGGACTACCATGGTTTGGAGACCTAGAGATTAGCCCTATTAGTTTTGGTAACTATCTCTAAATCCTTTATATTGTTTATATGATTTTGTATTATTGATTTTTTTTGCATGTCATGTTTGAATGCTCATTATGTTAAATGTCATGTTAATTAGACTTGTGATATACATATGTAGTATTTGAGATACCCTCATATTCATATGGATTCATATATTGTGTTCTCACTATAGTTTAGCTATTGTGTATATCATAACTCTAAATCACATGCATTTATCTTAACGATCATATTTGTTTATGATTTTTGCACTTCATGTTCTGATTACTAGTTTAGATGTAGTTTTCATCAAAACTTGTGTTTATACTTGCACAACTGATGAGCCACATTTGATTATTATATGTTTGTGCTATGTTGCTCATTTGTACCCATTAGATGTACTTGTATAGCCTACTTTTGATGATTCTTCCATTTTTAACGTGTATTCCCTATTTTTGTATATGTTTTCATAATAATGTATTTAATTTCATGTATATGTCAATTTCCCAAAACTTTAGATATACATGTCTATCCTAGAGTCACTTGCTTCTTATGCAATATTCTATTATGGACTCGGTTATGTTTGGTTTATGATGCATACTTCTAATTTAGACAAAACATACATATGCCGTAAAGTTTGTATTGTTTTGATGAAAATTAAATTTTTATGTTTTTCATATTTATAAAGGAATTTCATATGAGCTTCAATGTGTTATTTTCATGATTTTGATGATTACTTGATTCATACGCTTTATGTTTGGTGTTTACTCATAATTTTGTTTCATGAGCATATATGAGTTTTATTGCTATATGAGTATCCATGACCGTGTGATTTTTATTTTTTTCATGGATTCATTCATGTTTTATTTCTTACTTGAAGGACTTCTATTTCTGTTTTCTATTTTTGTACTCCACTTATGTATCTTTTGCATGAACTCCTTTGTAATAACTATCACTTTTTTAATTTATCTCTGTCTTTTTCTTTGTTGTTATTTGTCTTTTTATTAATGCCAAAGGGGGAGAAATATGTATCTTCATGTGTTATCATGTTGTGTATCTGTGTATCATGGTGTGTTATCATGTTGTGTATCATGTTATGTTATATGTAGGGGGAGAACTTGACATACATATTTATTTTATATACGGTTCTCTGCAAAGGAAGTAAATGACCAATATTGATCCCTGTTCTCCTTGTGTTATATATATATCCTCACACATGAATACATACTTGCGTGTCATCATCAAAATGGGAGAGAATGTTGGAACTTGGCCCTATTTATATATCATATCAGATTTTGATGATAACAAACTTGTATATACATCATATCCTTTACATATATATACATCCTTATACTTGTGTTGCTGGTTTTTTTATGTAAGTCTCTGAAGATATGACTTTATCATGAAGCTAATGAAGCACAAGTTTGTAGAAGGTTGTTTACTAATTTTTCTATAATTTTTACTATTTTTTTAGAAATTTGTGAAAGCCTTGAACACACATTGATACTTAATCTAGTCGACTTATACCAAAGGACTAGTCAACTAACACCTTTTCTTAGTCGACTGATTATTGACCTAGTCGACTAAGTGTGTTTAACAGAGAGTTTAAATTCCTCTGTTAGTCAGATTAGTAAACTATAAAACCTTATTAATCGGCTATATATTTTGATAACTGATTTCTTATTCAAATTTATCACAGTTAATTTAGTGTCCGTTAAAAATATTCTGGACCTAGTCGACTAACGCCCTTTTATAGAAATATTCATATCTGATATTTGTCAGTACCAGTTGACTACAACTACCTTCTAGTCGACTACCTTAAGCAAATATCCTATGGCTAGCCGACTATAATCCATGATCCTAGTTGACTATAAGAGCAGTTTTTGACTGTTAAACAGTTTTGATTTTCTAGTATTTTTTCTCACTCTTTCCTATTCAAATTTGAATTACATAACTACCCTAACTGTCCTATTTCTTTAGCTATAAATAGGGGCATTGTCCTTGGGTTCAAACACTACTCTTATTCACATAATTTTCAGTCAAAAATTGGAAATTTGTGATCTTCAGAAAATAGTCTCTACTTTCTATCTTTCTTCACCCCATTTCAAACTTTAGTGAAAAAAATCTGAAAGTCTCCCTATAAGATTCTTTTAGATTCACCCACATACAAAAGGCAAGCCTTATAGGATAATTTGTATTCATTCAAAGAAAGGTCTTCTTAGTGATAAGAAGAGATGTACAAGTTTGGTGAAGGAGTTTTTCAAGTGGTATACTGTATTTTGATTTTGTGGGTTTCGAAATCAGGATAAGAAAATTTTCAAACAGACTGCTTGGGGACTTGATGTAGGTCAAGAGGACTGAACCAGGATAATAGTTCTTCTATTTATGTTTGTATTTTCTGAGATTTATTATGTGCATCATTATTTTCTTGCAAGTATTTAATATTTCTTGTCTACATTTTTAAAAAATACTATTCACCCCCTCTAGTGTTTGTGTTATCATATTTTTAGATCCTACACCTGGCTGATTAACTCATGGTCAGACTACTGCATTATATCTCTCCTGGATAATAGACCAGTTAGGAGTCATCTAGGTCCAGGTCAACCCTAGGATAGGCTTGATTGATTTTTCTTTCTTTTTGTTTGTTTGTTTTCCATTTGTTTTTATTGTTTTCTTATGAAGTGGATTCAAACCTAATTTTCTCCCATTCTAAGATGAATCCATTTCTCACTCTGACCTTATTTGACTTAGATATCCCCAACCTGGCTCTAAACAACATGAACTAATCAAATATGCCAGATTGATTTTATCCGATTCAATATAATCCATATCCTCAGACTTATGATCATAATTGGCAAAATTATCTCAACTCTTCATGGAGTCAGTTTGGATACGCCTACCTTGAGCCAAATTTTCAAATATCTTTTCCACATTTTTTTCAAAATCTTTCTTCATATACTCCATTTCAAGAAAAACTAATTGAAGAAAATCCAAATTAGAAAAGAGTATTGAAGCCTATAGTAGAAGGTGACAGCTATGGTCCTCTCCCCTCTCTATAGTAGTTCAAGAATAGGAACCAGAGTAGCCTAGTATACTTGTATATTGTACTCTTGTTACTGGTTTATATGAAATTCACTCATTTTTCAAAAAAAAAAAAGAGAGTATTGAAGCCTTGCTTAAGTCCTAACAACAAATGCAGAATATGATTGACTAACAATTTCCCCAAAATTTTCAAAACTGAGTTTCGTACTCACCTTTTCTGAAATCACCTAGAGGGGGTAAATAGGTGACTAGCTAATCTAATGATGAATTAATGCGGAATAAAAACTATTTATGCAAATTAAAAGTTCTTAAGCACAACACACCAAGTATAACCTAAGAGTGTAGCCGAATTCTCCGTGAAGGGCTCTGGGCTATCTCCTCAAGATTCCTCTAGATAAGAGTTGAGGTGCCGCTTTGGTTCTCTTGGTTAAATACAAGTGTAAGCAAACAATCCCCAAGCATATAATAATATAAGCACAAATATATCAAGCATGTAAAGATATTAACAATAAGCATAAGCAAGATATAAAGAAAAGTGAGAGATAGAGAGAGCAATCGCAAACATGGGAGATTTGTTTCGAGGTTCGAACACACTTGCTCTACGTCCCCGCCTTCAACACTATGAAGGATTTCAACTAAAAATGATCCTACCGGATCACTCGGTGCCGTAACACCCACAAGTGAGTTCACACTAGAACTCCTTGGACTCACTAGTCTCCTCACTTATTCTCACAAGAACAAACACACGCAAGCTTGCCGAGACCGCACCTTTATAATGAGCTCTTACTAGAACTCGAAACACCGCGAACCCGCAAGTTCGCCTCCTCAAATTAAGAATGAAGACTTTGGTGATCACAACACTTTGATCACCTAAAAGCAATCTCAAAACAACTCTCCTATAAGAATGATATAGCAATGGATAGCTCAAGTATGTGTGAGAAAAATGAGGATTGATTTGGTGGTGAAAAACTCAAAGGAAACTCTTTTACAAAACACTCTTTAAAATCTCTTCTTTTGGTATGACAATTTTGGCTCTTAAACAAGTGGAGATAAACACTAAAAGATGTATCAAAAATTAGCTTGAAAACCCACTTGAAATCTTGTAGAAAACAGTCTATGGGAGTCCCATATAAATAGGCTCTAAAATATGGCCATTGGAGGCCTAGTTAGCAGTCTGCACTGCTGCCGGTCGACCGCCAACGGTCGATTTTTCGACCGTTGGGAAGGTCGGTCGACCGGCCGGTCGACCGCCTTCAGGGCAATGGCCCAGCGGTCGACTGCCCGGTTGACTGGGCCATTTCCAGAGAGCAGACACTCTCTGGCGGTCGATCGTGCGGTCGACTGGCCCTGGCCGTGCACGTTTTGTGTACGTCAGTTGATCACCCGATCGATCGACCCCTTGCTCGGTCGACCGTGCGGTCGACCGGCAGAAGGCCAAAAACAAACTTTCTAGGGAATAAAAACTTGTTATTATTCCTTCAATAAAATCCCATAAATTCATAAAAAAATCTACAAAAATAAGTTCAGTATTATACTTCGATATACAAACATATTTGAGTAAAAATTAAAGCATGGTACAAACATTTTGAACTATTTTTGTGACTTAGAAATGTTGGCTTAAAACAAAATTCATATTTTTCCAAATTGATTTTTTTTCTAAAACTTCTCCAAATACGAAAACAAGATATTTTAAACACTTCTGAAGATTAGTGTTTATGGATATGATCCACTACACATATATGATGAAATATCTATGTTTTTGACATTAAGCTCTAAAATAGTTTTGGTTAAAACATATGTATATATGAAAGTTCAAAAACTAAAACGGTATTTTTCTAAAATGAAAACTCTTTTAACTCTTTTATGTAAACTCATATAAATCTTGTGTGTGAGTGTATGATATACTTGAGCAATCCACCAATTAATCTATCCTTTATATTTATCTAAAAACAAATCTTACTAAAAAACAAACCTAGACAAGTCTTCTCTTGAAGGTCTTCACTTGAAAATCTTCTTCTCCTTCTTGACTTGGTCCAAACCTTGATCCAAAGCGCTAGACTCCTCTTGAGTACTTGATGTGGTCTTGATGCACAAGCTCTTGAATCGACACGTGCTAACTCTAAAACTTGATTTGAAATCTTTTGTTGAAGCTAAACACCTACTAAGATTTTGATCATATATCTGAGACTAATTAAACACAAGATTATTAGTACTATAACTACATGAGTTAATCATCATCAAAACTTGAGTGATGGGCCTTTGGGCCAACAATCTCCCCTTTTTGCTGATGACAAAACTTATGGAGTTATATATGCATGGATTAAAGTTAAGCTTCATAGAAGCTCCCCCTTAACTCATGCATAGCAATAAACAAATAGATATTCAATGAAGTACATAAAACTAAACAAATATATATGCATCAACAAGGTGAGAGAAACATGCAAACATCCAAAATCCTTTTTCCAAGAGCCTTCTCCCCTTTTTGTTTAAACTTTCAAAATCATTCTCCCTATTTTTGTAAAACATAAGATGCATAAACTCAATATATGCAAAAACTCAAATATGCATATATAAACTCAAAATCTTTCTCCCCCTTTTTTGTCAATCACCAACAAAGGGGTAAAATCAAATAAATCAAGAATAAGGATATATATATGCGATATACATTCATGAAGAGGAAGACGCTAACTTAGCTTCCCTGCATACATGCATTATATGAAGAAGGGATGACAAGCCCTAACTCACATAACGCATAATATACAATGCATAAGTGGAGATGTTAAGCTCCCCCTACACACGTGTATCACATAAAGAAGAGATGTCAACCTCTACAATATAAGATACACTCAACATGAATCTATATATAGAAGAGATGTTAAGCTCTCCTTGCATATAGACAATACATATCAAAACATTTTAAACACAAATTATTATAATACTTAAACAAATTTTGAGATATCATTTGTACAAAAACAAAATTTTAATATACCAATTGTAACTAGACAATACAAATTTTGATTTTTTTTCTTAAATCAACAAATCAAATTGAGATATCACAAGATTTTTGGTACCATATGAAATTGGAAATTTGTGATATACCAATTGAAATAGAAACACTTGTACATTTTGATACCAATGAAAGAAAATATTTTATATATATATCAATTGAAATATATGGTAAATTTTTGATACCAAATAAGAGGTAAAATATTTTTGATACCAATGAAATTTAAACCCAATTGGAAAATGAAACATATTGATACCAATTGAAGTATATGGTAAATTTTGATATCAACAAAAAACTACCAATTGAAAATAATGCATAAACTTATTAAAGTACCAATTTAGATACCAAATAAAATCAAGATTTAATTCAAGCTTAGCATAAACATATTTTGTACTTTAAACATGTAAATATATTGTAAATCAAGCACAAGCAAATCATATATATGCATGAAAATGAGAATACCAATAAAAATTGATATTATTTGAAATTTAAAGCATACATATATAGAAAACAAAATATGAGTATACAAAAAATATCAATTGTGATACCAATTGAAAATATGATGAGAAGCAAGTGTATAACTCATAAAGATCTACCCTTTTCATGCACATGATAAAAGATATGTAATATGAGCATACAAGGCATGGACGCCCATCCATCTGCCCTTAAAAGGTTGGTAGGGATTTTCAAAAATAAGAGTTTGAAAATAATTTAGTATAGTTGAAAACTCTACCAATTTGAAGAATAAATAGCTAGTGTAAAGTAGTTTTTAAAAAACTAGTTAAAGATCCTTCAAACATAAAAACAAATCATATGTATCTCATTAGTCATACTAAATACACAAAATTCGACGCTCAAAATCTATAAAGCTCAAAAATTCTCATGAAAATAATGTCATGAGTAAACAAATGAAGTGTGAGTGCACAAGAATCATGTAATTAGCATTTTCATGAAAATAGTCAATGAGACTCAAAAAAAAACATGAATATCATTTTATCAAACAAATATGAAAATCACAAAGATTTTATTTTTCATTTAAAAACAAACTTCAAGGTATATGTATGATTAATTCAAGGCTAACAATATGCATACATATCCTAAACTAAAATGAGTCCATAAAGTAATTTGCATGAAAGCAAGTGACTCAAGGGTATACATATGTATATTTATTAGTTTTGGACAAAGATTACATATACATGAAGCAAAAACATGAAAATGGCAAAATAAGTGTAAATGAGGAGATCATCAAAACTGGGTCATACATGTACATGTAATGAGTACAAATGAGCAATAAAGTGCAAACATATAGGAATCAAATGTTGCTCACTACTTGTACAAGTATATACACAAGTTTTGACAAAAACTTCATCTAAATAAGTATTTACCACATAGAGCACAAAACATGATTATTTTAACAAACACTAAAACATGCAAAAAAAATTCATCAAATGCAAAAGCATGTAAATAAAATAGGAGTTTAGAGATAGTTCCCAAACCAAAGAACTATACTCTAAGTCTCCAAAACATGGTGGTCTTCCCACCAAACTTTCTTGATAGTGATGCATCAATTTGTAGTGTCCATTAAGTCCATGTGCATCCACCACCAAGGCACCAACCTTCTCACGTCATGTGGAGCCCATACCTACATCAAATACAAATGGTGAGAATTTTGGTACCCATTTTCTTTTGGGTCCACGGGGATTAGCATTATTTGGAACCCAAACATTTTTATTAGCAAAATTGATAGAATTTATCTTATCATAATAAAACTTTACTAAATGGCCTTTGCAGCCGCAATGTGTACACTTGTACACTCTAGCATGCACATGTGAATGAGTATGATCATGACGTGCAAAATGTGCATAAGTATGTTATGGGTGATGTGCATGAACATGTGGAACTTGTTTCCTTTGAAACAAAGTTTCTAATTTGTTATGATTAAATGCATAATTGCTCAAAGTTGAGCTCAAACAATCTATTCTATTTTTCAAAAATTTTATTTCATTTTTTATCAATGGTTGCATTAAAAGCATGATGAGAATGAGAATCATTATTCTTTTTCTTTTTAGAAACATTTTCTTTTTCTTTTGAAATAACTTTTCTTTTTAAAGAGTTATTTTCTTGTAAAGCAATTTCTTTTTCTTTTCCACCAAAATAATTTTATTTTTCAAAGAAATATTTCCTTCACAAAGATCATTTAATTTTGAAGATAAGGAAATATTCTCCTTTTTCAAGAAATCATTTTCTTTAGAAATATTTTCCAATTTATTTTGAAGAGAATCCTTTTCTACTACAATGGAATCAAATTTATTTTTCAATTTCTTATTGTCCTTTTTAAGCATGTCATACTTTTCAAGAAGTTGTTGACAAAAAAAAGAAAGTTCATTATAAGACATGTCAACATCCTCATCAAGCTCGGATTCGGAGTTTACCTCAAGGGGGTTATCCCCTTGGACAATATAGCACACGTCGGAAGCTTCACTTCCAACATCCGAGTCACTCCACGCATAGTATTGTTCTATTCACCAAGAGAGACAATAATGTTCCATACTACAAAAGCCGAATCAAGATTAGCAACCCTAGATAAATATTCATCATTTAGGGTACTCTTTAAAGAATGGATGACTTTTGCATTAGCCTCAATATTTTTGCCATTTAAACAATAAGAATTTTTAATAGTGGCAAAATAAACATGAATGCCTAGGGCTTTGAGATACATAGACATCTTAACTTTTCAAGTTTGGATGTTAAGAATGTCAAAGTGAGAGGTGACATAAAATCCATGTGTGTGTATAAATATTGTGACTAGCTATAAATAAGGATCTTTAACTCAAGGTGGTTAGAACCGAATCAAGAGCACTTGGCTCTAATACCTAATGAAATCATCTAGAGGGGGGGTGAATAGGTGACTAGCTAATCTAATGATGAATTATTGCGGAATAAAAACTATTTATGCAAACTAAAAGTTCTTAAGCACAACACACTAAGTATAACATAAGAGTATAGCCGAATTCTCTTTGAATGGCTCTGGACTATCTCCTCAAGATTCCTCTAGATAAGAGTTGAGGTGCCGCTTTGGCTCTCTTGGTTAAATACAAGTGTGAGCAAACAATCCCCAAGCATATAACAATATAATCACAAATTTATCAAGCAAGTAAAGATATTAGCAATAAGCATAAGCAAGATATAAAGACAAGTGAGAGATAGATAGAGCAATCGCAAACACGGGAGATTTGTTTCAAAGTTCGAGCACACTTGCTCTACATTTCCGCCTTCAACACTATGAAGGATTTCCACTAAAAATGATCCCACCGGATCACTCCGTGCCGCAACACCTATGATTGCTAAAATTAAAGAACAGTCAAAGAGTTAAGAGATTTACCGTGTAGCTTCGGGCTAACGAGTCGTGTCCACGAGGAGGAATCCGATGAAAGCTTTTCGGTGTTCTGTTTAATAACAAAGATTGTGTTTGTTTTTTTATTGAAAAGAGAATGGAAAGAAGGAGATGATTAAAAGAGAAATTGCAACTTTTGAGAAGGCTTTGGAGAAGGTGATTTAAAAAGCTTGAAAATTGTTTGGTTGATTTTAATAAGGAAGAAAATCTGGGCTCACTATCTCACTACTCAACCGTTTATTCTTCTATTGAAATCCTTAGTGCCTCAACTTGATCATAGGAAAAACTTAAGATTGACTTTAGAAAGTTTGAAGTAAAACATATAAGATGGTTGGAAAAGTTCACTCTTTTTTTTAAGAAACCGTTTTGAATCGAATGTTAAATCATCAAGCGCGAAGAAGCAAGTATGAAATAAAAACAGTTCAAAAAACGTTCTTAAAAGAAGTAGGAGTTTAAAGATCCAAACTCATCCTCATGTGCCTTCAAGAACACTTTCAAGAAGAAAGGCTTTAAGTTAGGCATGCAAATGATTCATTGGGTCTTTTGCATTAAAATCAGAAGAGAAGAAAAATTGGAGAGAGGTACAATAGTGATTTAGCTACTCATGGAAAACAAGAAACAATGCAAGTAATTAAAGTGAAACATACCGTAAAATGAGTAGAAGAAAATGGAGCTCGACTCTTGTATTGTTGTCACTTCAATCTTCAAGTTACAAGCACTCAATTCCTCTCTCTCACAAGTATTTATACTGAACTACAAATTGCAAAACAAAATATAACTTTTACACTATCTAATAAAGAGCCTAAATCCTTAAAGAAATAACAAAAATTTTAATCCTAGTCTTTGCTCCTTTTTGCCCTGTTGAAACTGGTATTTATAGGGAAAAACTAGAGGGGGAATCATATGAAGATTGGGGGAGCAAACGCTCCCCCAACAGAGGCAACAAACCCGGCCTGGTAGGTTGAATTTCTCCCCTCGCTTCTTCCGTCCGAACGTACGTTTCGTTACCTGCTTAGGTTTCATCCTGACGAGACCATCTTTTCTTCATATACGACATTACAAACTCATTTTCGTTTTTGTTAAAGCCTGCAGGTGAGACCGGTCTTACTCTCCGCAATGAAATTGTCCCTCGACTCTTTCAACCGCTCAGACATCCATCCCTTCGCGCTTCGCCCGCCCTATCCATCTGCGCACTGGCAGGTAGGGGCAACTCTATGTGATTCGCTACGCTTGCTCTTCCCCACCACGAAAACGCGGCTAAGGCCGCGTTTTCGCGGCCCTGGTATGGCCAGTTGGCCACACCCAATTGGTGGGAGCTCCTGGTTTGGTGATTCTCCTGTATCTTCTTCTAGTTTTCTCATTTCTGCTCCATGATTTGACGAAACAGCCTTTGATTGTTGGTTTCAACTGTTTGATTTTAGAGGATTCTTTTCAACCGGTTTTCAACCTCTCTGATATACCAAGATTTTGCCCTAATTCCTTGATTTCGAATTTATTCTGAACTAAATCAGAATTTGGTGGGCTTTTGGGCTAGTTTCTCTTTCCTTTCTTTTAGCAATTGGGCCTACATTAAACAAAGAAAAAGAAGACTTATTAATAGGATTTATTTGCTAAAAAGTATAGTAAGGTGACAATGTATATGCAAAATATGTGAATGATCACACCCCCACACTTATCTTTTGCTCGCCCTCGAGCAAAACATCAGACTAATTCTAATCAATTATTAGACCACTTTCACAGGTTACTCGATTGCACTGAGCATGTGCAACAAGCCGTTAAACCTCTAGGTTACCCCTAGAGGACGAGTTTTGTCTCGTGAGGGTTTTCAATGGATTGCACCCACAAAATCCATAAAAAATGTTAGTATTTTCGAAAAGCATTTTTAAGGAGAAAATATTTGAAGTATATTTGTATGGTTTTAAGTAATTTATAAGTTATAGGAATATCAAATTTTTCATTCCGAAACTCAATCTCTATTCAAAAACATGTCATCAATCAAAGTAAGGCGTCAAATTGTACTTCTCATCTAGTCTATTAATTTACCCTGAGTCGTATGCACCATCGTGATTGTGAAGTTTGACTAAGGGTTCTTTAACATTAACTTCTATGCCTTATTTTATATTATTTTTGGTAAAATTTATTCCTTAACTTCATTAGGCTTTTTAATCTGCCCATGTAACGAGCCTTTAGTCGGTGACACCCAAACTGGACAGTTTTAGGGCATCAGGTGAGAAAACACCCCTAAGGACTTAAACACTCAAGCAGACAAGGTCACGAAACTAACGTTTTATTTATAAAATGGACCCCTTTTAGGCATGAATACTTATGCTTCATGAGGCACAAATACCCAGCTTAATCAGAGGATTTATATCTATATTTTTTTTCAAACTTATCTAATTATCTTTTGCATAAATACCAAGGCTTGCTTAGGCCAAAGCACCTAGCTAATCAATAATTAGATTTGTTTATTATTTTTTTTATACATGTATTTTTTATAAGGCATAAGAGTTTTTGTTTTTAAACCCTAAGTGTGTAAGTGTATTTAGTGTGCATATTTCATCAAGGTAAATATCAAGGCTAAATTACTTTCATAAATTTTCTTCCAAACTCTAAAAATCAAACAAGTTATCTGACTTTGACAAAGTATAAGAAATCCTAATTATGATTTTCCTATTCCTTAAAATTGACTTAATTTCTTACAAAAAATATATCAAAATATTGTTCTAACCTTTCAAAAAGTTTTTTTTTTGTTATATTAGTCATGTTAACCCTCCCCCACACTTATCTCATGCATTGTCCCCAATGTATGAAAGAAATGCATAGATGCATGAAATAAAATGGAAAAGAGGGAAGTTACCGATACACGGGGTCAAAAAGACCCATAACCGTTTCATTTACCGGCACCGATTCCAAGAAAGGTTTAAGACGTTGACCGTTTACCTTAAAGTCATTTCCATTCTTGGGGTCACTGATCTCAACTGCACCGTGTGGAAACACAGTTTTTACAATGAATGGCCCAGTCCATCTTGATTTCAATTTTCCTGGAAAAAGATGAAGCCTAGAATTATAGAGTAAGACTTTTTGTCTAGGGATAAAGGTTTTTCTTATGATGTGTTTATCATGAAAAATCTTAACTCTATCTTTAGTGATCCTAGCATTTTCATAGGCCTCATTTCTTAACTCCTTTAATTCGGAAATTTGTAACTTTTGAAGGTCATCGGCCTTAGTCAAGTCAAAATTCAACTGCTTGATCGCCCATAAGGCCCGGTGCTCTAACTCAACGGGCAGGTGACAAGCTTTATCATAGGCTAACCTATAAGGAGACATTCCTAGAATCGTCTTGAAAGCGGTCCTGAAGGCCCATAGGGGATCTACAAGTTTGATGGTGCAATCTTTTCGATTTTGGTTCACAGTTTTCTCCAAGATAAGCTTGACTTGTCTATTGGAAACCTCAACCTGCCCACTGGTTTGAGGATGATAAGGTGTGGATAACTTGTGAGTTATGGCATACTTTCGCATAAGAGCTTCAGAGGCTCTATTACAAAAGTGAGTGCCATTATCACTGATAATAGCACGAGGGGTTTCGAAGCGTGAAAAAATGTTCTCTTTCAAAAACTTTATGACAACTTTGTTATCATTAGTTTTACAAGGAATGGCTTCTACCCACTTGGACACATAATCCACAGCAACCAATATGTATTGGTTTCCAAATGAATTAGGAAATGGACCCATAAAGTCGATGCCCCAAACATCAAAGAGTTTTATTTGTAGAATTGGGTTGAGGGGCATCATATTTTGTTTTGAGATCCTTCCTACCATTTGGCATCTATGGCACGTCTTGCAAAATTCATACGCATCCTGAACAAAGTGGGCCAATAGAACCCGCTTTGTAGTACTTTTTCAGCAGTCTTGCGGGGACCAAAGTGTCCACTGCATGTAAGTTCGCGACAAAAGGATAGAACACTCTTAACCTCCTCATCAGGAATGCATCTCCTAATAATTTGGTCAGAACAGTACTTAAAAAGATACGGTTCCTCCCAAAAGAAATACCGGACTTGGGATAAGAACCGGTATATATCGTTTTTTGGACAAATGAGACGGAGTTTAGTTTGTGACTAAGTAATTCACTATATCAGCAAACCAAGGTTCCCTAGAGATAGCTAAGAGATTTTCATCAGGAAAATCCTCATTTATGGGTAATTCGTTGCATGGAGAATTAGGGATTCGTGAGAGATGGTCAGCAACGACATTTTCTACGCCTTTCTTGTCTCGAATCTCGAGATTAAATTCTTGAAGAAGGAGGATCCAACGAATGAGTCGGGCCTTGGCATCCTTCTTCATCATGAGGTACCTAAGCGCAGAGTGATCGGTGAAAATGGTGGTTTTGGACCCTAGCAGGTAGGGACGAAATTTCTCTAAGGCAAACACTACTGCCAAGAATTCCTTCTCAGTCGTAGTGTAGTTCACTTGAGCATCGTTGAGAGTCCTACTAAAGTAGTAAATTACAATCTGCTTGTTATCAATGCGTTGTCCTAGGACAGCGCCTATGGAAAAATCAGAAGCATCGCACATGATTTCGAATGGCTTAGACCAATCCGGAGCAGATATGATTGGTGCAGAAATAAGTTCTCTCTTAAGCTTCTCCCAAGAATTCATGCATTCAGTATCGAAAGTGAAGTACACATCCTTAGCTAACAGATTAGTCAAGGGCCTAGCAATTTTGCTAAAATCCTTGATAAATCTTCGGTAGAAACCAGCGTGTCCTAAGAAGGATCTAATGTCCTTAACGTATTTGGGCATGGGAAGCTTAGCAATAACCTCAATTTTAGCTCTGTCCACTTCAATTCCTTTCTTAGAAATTCATGACCCAAGACAATTTCATGTTTTACCATGAAGTGACATTTCTCCCAATTCAGTGTCAGATTTTTCTCAGCACAACATTGGAGGACAAGTTCTAAATGGTGGAGACATTGAGTGAATGAATCTCCGTAGATGGAGAAATCATCCATAAAGATCTCTAAGAATCGTTCTACCATATCAGAGAAAAGACTCAACATGCAGCGTTGAAACGTTGCTGGGGCATTGCATAAGCTGAAAGGCATTCGACGATAAGCAAATGTCCCAAATGGACATGTGAACGTAGTCTTTTCTTGGTCCTCAGGAGCAATAGGGATCTGATTTTACTCTAAGTAACGTCCAAGAAACAGTAATACTCGTGACCCGCCAAACGTTCAAGCATTTGATCAATGAAGGGAAGTGGAAAATGGTCCTTACGAGTTGCAGCATTAAGCTTCCTATAGTCAATGCAAACTCGGATCTTCGTGGGAAGTCGAGTTTGGACCAACTCTTTGTTCTCGTTTTCCATTATGGTGAAACCGGATTTCTTTAGAACCGTGTGGATAGGACTGACCCATTGGCTATCAGAAATAGGATAAATTATCCCATTGTCTAAGATTTTACAATTTCAGCATGAACAGCCTCTTGCATTATAGGGTTTAACCTACGCTGCGGGTCTCTTTTAGGTGTGGCATCTTCATTAAG
The DNA here is from genome assembly GCA_038442645.1 of Agave tequilana. Classification (NCBI taxonomy): domain Eukaryota; kingdom Viridiplantae; phylum Streptophyta; class Magnoliopsida; order Asparagales; family Asparagaceae; genus Agave; species Agave tequilana. The sequence goes on along the minus strand of JAVJIF010004006.1, from coordinate 241,132 downwards.
ATGAATGCGATGTTGAACGATGGTTGGATTTAATCCCTTCATATCAATCATAGTCCAACCAATGACTTCCCTATGTTTTCTTAGAATTGCTTTAAGATCTTCCTCTTCCCCGTCATTTAAATGGGAGGCAATGATGACAGGAAAGGTCTCTTGTTCGCCTAGATAGACGTACTTGAGATGCGCAGGTAAGGCTTTCAATTCTAAGGAAGAGGAAGGCTCACTGGAAGGACTAATCAAATTTGTTGGCTCCATTATTGGTGAAATAGGGTTCGAGATCCAATTCACATCAGAATCTACAACCTGATCAAGATTAAAGTCGTCAGACTCTAACCCGAAGTCATACTCAGTTTCTAGTTCCAATTCTTCTCTATGTTCACTTGTTAAGTTCTCAATTAGGTTGACTTCAAATGTTTGATCCTCAAAATTGCAGGGTTGTTTTTCTAGATTAAAGACATTGACTTCTCTAGTCATGTCCCCAAAGGTTAACCTCATGGACCCATTCCTACAATTGATGATTGCATTGGCAGTAGCAAGGAATGGTCGCCCTAGGATAACAAGAGTTTGAGCCCTATGATTGGAGTTGGACACATGTTGTGTCTCCAGAACTATGAAATCGACAGGGTAAATAAACTCCCCCACCCGGATCAGGACATCATTAATCTCTCCTTTTGAAACTTTTACTGAACGGTCAGCCAGTTGGATAGTGACTCGAGTTGGACTAAGATCGCCCAACCCGAGTTGTTGATAAACTGAGAATGGAAGCAAGTTGATACTTGCCCCCAAGTCAAGAAGTGCACGACTAATCTCGGCTTGTCCTATTGTGCAGGTAATGGTGGGACTACCTGGATCCTTATACTTGACAGGGATCGAACCCGATAGTAGCTCACTAATGTTAGTGGCTAAGAAGACCTTTTTTGGTACATTAGTCTTTCTCTTCTTGATGCACATGTCCTTAAGAAACTTAGCATAGGAAGGGACTTGTTGGATGGCATTAAGAAGTGACATATTTATCTTCACTTGATTAAATATCTCAATTATCTTGTCCATGTGTGAATTTTGCTTGTTGTTTTTCAGCCTATTAGGAAATGGCACCATAGGCTGGTGCACCTGACTGGTTGACTTATCTTTTTCAGATTCGTCAGATTTGGAAGGATTTGGATTAGATGAGGTGGATGCTTGATTGTGCTTGTGTTGAATGGGATTGGTTGGCGTTGACACTTGATTATCAACTCTCTTTCCTGACCTCAATGTATGAACATCATTACATTGATTTAATGAATGATCCTCAGTCAAATGAGCTTGTTGAGAATTCCTAGGATTGGTTATTGGCTAACTAGGCAGGGTACCCTTCTGTCTCTCATTCTGTGGAGTGGCTAGTTGGCTCATTTGAACCTCTAACCTCTGTATAGTTTGCATGAGAGAATCTTAGTTTTTCATGTATCTTTCCATGTTTCTTTCAAAGTCAGTCATTCTCCTTTCTAGTTAAGGATTCTGGAAGGAGGATTGTGGAGCTTGGTTGGAAAAGTTTTGTTGATAGTTTGAAAAGTTAGGTGGATGGTTGGGAGAATTATTATGAAAATTGGAAAAGTTGGGTTGATGATTGGAAGAATTATTGGCATGATGGAAGTGGCTAGCATTATTTGACTGTGAGTGGTAATGGTTATTTTGGCTCCATGAGAAATTAGGGTGATTTCTCCAGCCAGGGTTGTACGTTGGTGTGTAAGGATTATTGTTCGGCCTTTAAAAGGCCGCATTCATCGGTTCATAGTATTGTGGCTGAGCCTGAAACACAGGGCACTCCTCAAACACATGATTCATGGCTTGACAGTAAGTGCAGCCCGGAGTTGAAAATTGGTTTGGGCTGACTTGATTGACTGGACCTGGTTCCTTCATTTTTAAAGCTTCTAGTCTTCTTGCTAGGTTAGCTAACTTAGCCTCATTAGCGATGGATGATTCGATAGAATGGAGACCTCCTTTTGAAGAGATGGAGTTTGGATTCCTAGAGGTCTCACTAGTAGGTTCCCTTTGGATGGTCTTTTCAGCTAGGTTTTCATACAAATCCCATCTTCATTTTCATCCTTCTGCAAGAATTCCCCTTGGCACATACTTTCTAAGAGGGTTTTAGTAGAATAGTCTAAACCATCATAAAGAATTTGGCATTGTCGCTATTTCTCTATTCCATGATGTGGACATTGGACAAGGAGGTCTTTAAAGCGTTCAAAGTACCTCCAGAACGGTTCACTCGGTTCTTACTTAAATTGCATGATTGTCTTCCTAATGAGAGCGGTCTTATGAATTAAATAGAATTTCTTCAAGAAGACCTTGATGAAACTATCTCAAGATGGATAGAACCGGTCGCTATGCTGTAAAGCCATTTCTTTGCTAGGTCCTTAAGTGCGAAAGGGACAAATCTCAACCTAATAGAATCGTCTACAAGGTGTGGGATTTTCATCATTAGACATACTTCCTCAAATTCTCTTATGAAGAAGTAAGCATCTTCGGACTCTAAGCCATGAAACTTGGAGAGTGTGCTGATGAATTGAGGCTTGAGCTCAAAATTGTATTCACCAACCGATGGAATTAGAATGCAAGATGGAAGTGAGGTTCTAATGGGATAGAACCTATCCTGCGATGATGTTGATTGAGCCATTACCGGATCTGGTCTTGGTTCAAACTTGGGTGGTGATGTGTTTATAGTCAACCTTGATGAATTAGGGTCTCTTGACCACACTTGCATACACAAATACAATCACAATCACAAACAAGTTTACCAACAGTCAACAAGAGTAATCAACCAAGCCTAATCTAAGGTAACCTCGACCTAGACAACTCCTAACTGGTTGATTGTCCACAGGAGGTATAATGTAGACTTTGACCACAAGCTAATCAGCCAGGTCAGGGCAAGATTGATGGGAGGTTATCCGTCAAAGACGTTCCTTAATTAAGTAACCATCACCTTCGGGCTTTCGGCCCTCAATCCCCTTCCTAAACACTGATTTGGCAGGAGTCAAATTCCAACACCTTCCCCCTTAGGATAATCTCCTAGTCAGTTCGAACGTCTATCAGATTTTACTTAGGCTTAGGTTGTGCGTGCTTAGAGATGGTTTATGGGCTAAGGAAAGGTAATGACTTCCCCACCTTATCTTGAATTGGGTTTTGCTCTTAGAGTTAATTGTGCAAAGTGTGCAAGATATAGAAAAGTAGCATTCAAAAGCAAATATCACCCAAGAATGTTTCCTAAACTATATGCTATGCATACGTACCTTGTCTCCATCTCTCTTCAACAGTAATTGTAAAATAAACGTAATTAAACAAATGCCTTAAGTCTAAACGTTTTTTAAGCAATTAACAATCACTCAAATTACTGTTAGATTAAAACAGGGATGGTGGATAGCAGAAATAGCAAGAATATAACGTACAAAAACTTAATTTTTTGGCGAACAATATGTCCTGCAAAAAAGAATTTTAGTAGTCCAATGAAATTTTTAACTTTTGCAACGCAATTTCTTGAAATTCTGTTTCCTACTTTCGAGAGTAGGGGCACAAAATTTGCAAGTCTTCTCTTGTAAAGTTTGAATGCTAGATCTGAATCTTCAAGTCCCTGAAACAACACACCAAACTTGTTAAAAAAACAAATACACCGTTCCCTCCTCGGCAACGACGCCAAAAATTGGTTGCTAAAATGAAAGAACAATCAAAGAGTTAAGAGATTTACCGTGTAGCTTCGGGCTAACGGGTCGTATCCACGAGGAGGAATCCGATGAAAGCTTTTCAGTGTTCCGTTTAATAATAAAGAATTGTGTTTGTTTTTTTATTGAAAAGAGAATGGAAAGAAGGAGATGATTAAAAGAGAAATTGCAACTTTGGAGAAGGCTTTGGAGAAGGTGATTTAAAAAGCTTGAAAATTGTTTGGTTGATTTTAATAAGGAAGAAAATCTGGGCTCACTATCTCACTACTCAACCGTTTATTATTCTATTGAAATCCTTAGTGCCTCAACTTGATCATAGGCAAAACTTAAGATTGACTTTGGAAAGTTTGAAGTAAAGCATAGAAGATGGTTGGAAAAGTTCACTCTTTTCTTTAAGAAACCATTTTGAATCGAATGTTAAATCATCAAGCGCGAAGAAGCAAGTATGAAATAAAAACAGTTCAAAAAATGTTCTTAAAAGAAGTAGGAGTTTAAAGATCCAAACCCATCCTCATGTGCCTTCAAGAACACTTTCAAGAAGAAAGACTTTAAGTTAGGCATGCAAATGATTCATTGGGTCTTTTGCATTAAAATCAGAAGAGAAGAAGAATTGGAGAGAGGTACAATAGTAAGCCCAGAAAACTGATTTAGCTACTCATGGGAAACAAGAAACAATACAAGTAATTAAAGTGAAACATACCGTAAAATGAGTAGAAGAAAATGGAGCTCGACTCTTGTATTGTTGTCACTTCAATCTTCAAGTTACAAGCACTCAATTTCTCTCTCTAATAAGTATTTGTACTGAACTACAAATTACAAAATAAAATACAACTTTTACACTATCTAACAAAGAGCCTAAATCCTTAAAGAAATAACAAAAATTCTAATCATAGTCTTCACACCTTTTTGCCCTGTTGAAACTGGTATTTATAGGGAAAAACCAGAGGGGGGAATCATATGAAGATTGGGGAAGCAAACCCTCCCCCAACAGAGGCAACAAACCCGCGGAAACGCGGCTAGGGCCGCGTTTCTGCGGGCCTGGTGTGGCCAGTTGGCCACACCTAATTGGTGGGAGCTCTTGGTTTGGTGATTATCCTGTATCTTCTTCTGATTTTCTCGTTTCTGCTCCAGGATTTGACGAAACAGCCTTTGATTGTTGGCTTCAACCGTTTAATTTTGAAGGATTATTTTCAACCAGTTTTCAACCGCTCTGATATGCCAAGATTTTGCCCTGATTCCTTGATTTCGAATTTATTCTGAATTAAATCAGAATTTGGTGGGCTTTTGGGCTTGTTTCTCTTTCCTTTCTTTTAGCAATTGGGCCTACATTAAACAAAGAAGAAGAAGACTTATTAATAGGATTTATTAGTTAAAAAGTATGGTAAGGTGACAATGTATATGCAAAATATGTGACTGATCAACCTACAAGCGAGTTCACACTAGAACTCCTTGGCCTTACTAGTCCCCTTACTTGTTCCCGCAAGAACAAACACACGCAAGCACGCAAGCTTGCCGAGGTCGCACTTCTACAATGAGCTCTCACTAGAACTCAAAACACCGCGAACCCGCAAGTCCGCCTCCTCAAAACAAGAATGAAGACTTTGGTGATCACAACACTTTGATCACCCAGAAGCAATCTCACAACAACTCTCCTATAGGAATGATATAGCAATGGATAGCTCAAGTATGTGTGAGAAAAACAAGGATTGATTTGGTGGTGAAAAACTCAAAGAAAACTCTTTTACAAAACACTCTTGAAAATCTCTCCTTTTGATATGGCAATTTGGCTCTTAAATAAGTGGAGATAAACACAAAAAGATGTATCAAAAACTAGCTTGAAAACCCACTTGAAATCTTGTAGAAAACAGTGTATGAGAGCCCCATATAAATAGGCTCCGAAATATGGCCGTTGGAGGCCTAGTCAGCAGTCTGCACTGCTATCGCTCGACCGCCCGGTCGACCGCCAACGGTCGATTTTTCGACCGTTGGGAAAGTGGTCGACCGGCCGGTCGACCGCCCTCAAGGCAATGGCCCAGCGGTCGACTGCCTGGTCGACCAGGCCATTTTCAGAGAGCAGACACTCTCTAGCAGTCGACCATGCGGTCGACCGGCCCTAGCCGTGCACGTTTTGTGCACGTCGGTCGACCGCCCGGTTGACCGACCCCTTGCTCGGTCGACCGTGCGGTCGACCTGCAGAAGGCCAAAAACAGACTTTTTAGGGATTAAAAACTTGTTATTTTTCCTTCAATAAAATCCCATAAATTCACAAAAAATCTACAAAAATAAGTTCAGTATTATACTTTGATATACAAACATGTTTGAGTAAAATTCAAACCATGTTACAAATATTTTGAATTATTTTTGTGACTTAGAAATTTTGGCTTAAAACAAAATCCGTATTTTTCCAAATTGATTTTTTTCTAAAACTTCTCCAAATACAAAAATAAGATATTTTAAACTCTTTTGAAGCTTAGTGTGTATGGATATGATCCACTACACATATATGATGAAATATCTATATTTTTGACATTAAGCTCTAAAATAGTTTTGGTGAAAACATATGTATATATGAAAGTTCAAAAACCAAAACGGTATTTTTTCCAAAATGAAAACTCTTTTAACTCTTTTATGAAAACTGATATAAATCTTGTGTATGAGTGTATGATATACTTGAGCAATCCACCAACTAATCTATCCTTTACATTTTATCTAAAAATAAAATCTTACTAAAAAACAAACCTAGACACAAGTTTTCTCTTGAAGGTCTTCACTTGAAAATCTTCTTCTCCTTCTTGACTTGGTTTAAACCTTGATCCAAAGAGCTAGACTTCTCTTGAGTACTTGATGTGGTCTTGATGAACAAGCTCTTGAATCAACACGTACTAACTCCAAAACTTGATTTGAAATCCTTTGTGGAAGCTAAACACCTACTATGATCTTGATCATATATCTGAGACTAATTAAATAAAAGATCATTAGTACTATAACTCATGAGTTAATCATCATCAAAACTAGAGTGATGGGCCTTTGGGGTAACATTTTCAAGTCTCACCTCCCAAGTGACTTGAAAAAGAGTATTGAAGCCTTGATTCAAGCTCAAAATACTTTCAAATAGGACATCAATAGGTTAGAAGAACAAATGAGTGAATCAGTCAATACAATTGCTTATAAGAATGAGAAAACTGTTGGCCCAGAGGCCTTCCACTCTAGTTTTGATAGCGATTAACTCATGTAATTATGTTTACTAATAATCTCGTGATGTTTAGTTTCAGATCTTTATTCAAGATATTAGTTGGTGATTAGCTTCAACAGAGGAGTTTTGAAGCCTTTCACTTGGTGATTCCAGAGCCCGAGCATCAAGATCATATATAGCACTCGTTGGAGTCAAGCTCGGTGGATCACGGTTTGGATCGAGTCGACTTGAAGACGGAGTTCGTCAAGAAGACCTCGGTACATAGTTTATAGTTTATTTTAGATCCATTTGTAAAGATTAGAATAGTGTGATATGCTCAAGTTCACAACACACACACGTTTCATGTTTTGGATTCGGTTTTTCGGTTTTGGTTTAACCGATATTGGTTTTCATGAATAGATAGTATCAACACAAGTTTAAATGATTTGAATGTATATTAGATGTGTTCTATATACATGCATGCTAAATTTCCTAGACAAGCTTATTTTGATATGCCTATTCATGAGTTTTGGTGTTTTGGTATTTTAACAAAACATATTTTCGTATTTAAAGTCAAAAACATGAATATATATATGTTTCTTGTATATTGGATTTCTATCCATATGCAACATGCTTCAAAGTGTTTAAATATCATGTTTTTGTATTTGGATAAGCTTTGGACAAAACGAATTTTCATTTGAAAAATCCTAGTTTTGAAAAAAATACGGTTTTTGATTTTCGGTAATTTTTCCATAACACAAAAATGGTTCAAAATGTTTGAAATTTGTGTTAAAATTTTTCACACAAGTTTATATATCAATGTATTATGCTAAAACTATTTTTGTGGATTTTTAAGGATTTTATGGGATTTTTTAGAAATAAAAATACCAAGTTTTTTTGACCCAGAATGCCTTCTGCCAGGCTCTGGCGGTCGACCGGGACGGTCGACCGGACCCAGAGTCGGTCGACCGGACCGGTCGACCGACGTGCACAAACTTGTGCACGTTGGGCTGGTACTTGAGCCGGTCGACCGACTGCAAGTCCCCCACTCTCGGGTGGGGGCGGTCGACCGGACAGTCGACCGTAAGCAAGGCACGGTCGATCGGGCGTCGACCGACCAGAGAACAAAGTTGCTCTCTGGATTTGGGCGGTCGACCGGGCGGTCGACCGATGCTCTAACGGTCAAATTTTTGACCGTTGGCGGTCGACCGGGCGGTCGACTGCCAGCCGCCATGGCTGACTTTTCAGCCAACGGCTAGTTTTTGTTTGTGGGTTATATAAACCCCATTTGTTTGAGTTTTTGGCTAAGATTTTAAGAGCAAGATTTACACAGTTTCTCTAGTGTTTTAAATAAGTTTTCAAAAGTGTTTTAGTGCCAAAAAGATCCATCTTATTTGTTTTAAAGTGTTTTATTTATTTCAAAGAAAATAGGTTTTTGGGAATTAGTTTCTTGGTCTAAAATTTTATATCTATTTTGTATTTTCCAAGAGATTTTCTTTGATCAAAATACTTAGTTTTTCACACTTGAGCTATATCTCCTATCCTATTCTATAGGATCTTTATTTGTGGGAAAATTGTTTGTGGTTGAGGAAACCACCAAGTTGTAAACCCTTTACTTGTTGTATCCCTCTTTGGTAGAGGTTGATTTGGGTTGTGGTTAGCTCCCTCTTTGGTAGAGGTTGAGATTGTGGTGTGCTCCCTCTTGTGTGAGGTGGAGTTGGATTTGTATCCCTCAAGTGTTGAGGTGATTGGTTGTTTGGCTACGGGCCTACCCCTCTTGTGTGAGGTGGTGTTTGTGTTGCCTCGGTGGAGGTTGTATTGGTTGAATTGGTGGAGTTCGGTACTCCGGTCTTCGGTAGACCCTTTGTATTGCCTCGGTGGAGGTTGTCTTAGTTGAGAGAGGAGTTCGGTACTCCTAGTGGATTGGAAATCCTTCTCGGTGAAGGCGGGGACGTAGAGCTCGGTGCTCGAACCTCGAAACACATCTTATTATTTGCGTTTGATCCATTGACTCTAAACTCTCTCTCTCTTTATTTGTGCATTGCTTTACTTTGTCATATCATATACATGCTTGTATGTTTGTGTGCCTCACTTTTGCTTAACCACGAGAGCTTCATATAGCGCCTCAACTCCTATTCAGAGGAATCAAGAGGAGTTAGTCAAAAGCCCTTCACGGGGAATTCGGCTACACTCGTTGCTTGCACTAAGTGTTGTAGCAATTAGTTTTTAATTTTCGCATTTAGTTCATTAGATTAGCGGTACACCTATTCACCCCCCCTCTAGGTGTATTTTCAATTGGTATCAGAGCCTACGCTCCTGATATTTGGTTTAACCACCTAGGATTGTGATCTTGATTTGCTAATCTATCATTTGCATTTGCACGTATATTGTTTGCGCACACTCATGGATTGCTTGTCACCTTCATGTTTGATGTTTCCAACATTGACATGTGAAAATTTAGGATGTCCATGTACTTAAAAACCTTAGGCTTGCATGTTTACCTTGCTATTATCAAGAAATCTTACTCTAATGATAGCAAACATATAGAGGCCAATGCACTTTCCCTTGAGGCTATCAGAAGCACGCTTAACAAAGATTATCTTATGCTTGTTTCTAACTATGATTCCGCCTTTTCAGTGTGGAACAAGTTGACTTCCTCTGAGCTACAAACGCCCAACATCATGGAGGATGAATCTAGTGGAGAATCCGAGCCACGATGCTACATGGTCCAAGGGAATGACTCCCTTGAGGTATATTCGGAATCTCAATTAGATTGTGATGATGCTAGTTCTTCAACTAATGATCATATTGATGCCAATGCCTTGAATGAAGAACTCTCTATTGTTTGTGAAAAATTATTGAAAAAATATAATCTCTTAAAAAATAAGAGTTTTGAACTTAATAAAGAAAACAAGGTTTTAAGTTCAAGACTAGATTTTGTTTTGCAAGAGAAAGTGGAGATTTCTAATGAGAGGGATTCATTGAAGTCTAAACTTGATCTTGCCCTAAAAGAAAATGAATTTTTGAAAAATAAAAATGATTGTGAAATAATTTTGAAGAAAAATGAAAACTTGTCTTCAAAAGTTAATTTTGTTTTAAAATAAAATGATTCTTTAAAAATGAAAATTGCTTCTATTTCAAAGGACTTGGAAGTTTGTTTAAAGAAAAATGAATCTTTGAAAAATAATATGGATTCACATGTTTGCCATGCTAGGATAGTTTCACCTAGTTCACCTATTGCATGCTCCACTTCTTCTCTAATAAAAAGGATATAAAGTTGCTAAAGAAGAATATGGATTGTTTGGGCTCCACTTTGAGCCATTGTGTTTTGAGTCATACACGTTTGGAATCTTTGTTTCGAAAGAAACAAGTTCCATCTTTGCATGCACACCCTCCACGGCATACACATGCTCCTCACGTACACACCCATCACATGTATGTTCATATGTACACTTGTACACATTGTGGACGTAAGGGCCACCTTGCTAAATTTTGTTATGATCGTATAAATGATTCTAATTTAGCAAATAAATTTGTTTGGGTTAGAAAAGGTACTAACCCCCATGGACCCAAAAGAGTATGGGTACCAAAGACCACCCCTATTATATTTGATGTAGGTGTGGGCTCTCGCATGACGTGAGAGCGATGGTGCCTTGAGGTGGATGCGTTCCGAGCTTAAAGAGGATTATTTGGATTCATCACTTTCAAGAAAAGTTTGGTGGGAGGACCACCTTGATTTGGAGAGCTAGAGAGGTGCCTTCATCGGTTTTGGTATCGATCTCTAACTCTCGTTTATATTTGCATGCTTTTCATGTCTTAGATTTATAGCATGTCTTGTTTTATTGTTCATTATGCTTATGCCATGTTTATTAGATTAGTGATATACATGTTTAGTTATTTGAGATACCAATGTTTTAGATGGACTTATATCTTTGTGTTCTAACCTTATTTTAAACTAATATGTATGTCCTAGATCTAATGCATATGCATATACATAATGACCATATGGATATTTATGATTTTTGTTTTGATGATTTTTGTTTTGATGTTTAAAGATTATTATGTTAAATGCCATGATTATTAGATCATTGACATGCATGTATAGCATTTGAGATCACCCATGTTTATATGGACCCATATGTTGTGTTCTCACCATTGTTTAGCTATTATGCATATCATAGTTCTAATAGCATGTGAATTTACATAATGATCGTTTTTATTTTTATCATGTTGATTTATGTCTCGTTTTATGCTTCAAGCTTTGGATATATCTTTAAATGTTAGTTTTCATTAAGACTAGGATTTATACTTGTACATATAGTGGGCCACAAATAAATTTTTATATGTTTGTGCTTGAACGCTTATTTGTACCCATTAGATGTGCTAGTATAGTCTAGTTTTAATGATTCATGCATTTGACTTGTATTCCTACTTTATCCATGTTATCATTTTTATATGTTTAACTTCATGTATATGTCCATCTTGTCCAAACTATTGATTATGCATATAAATGCTTTGAGCCACGTGCCTTTATGCAAATACATTTGTGGACTCGTTTATATTTGGATATGTATGTATACTTTAGTTTGTATAAGACATACATATGCCTTGAAGATTAATTAGTTTTGATGATTTTCATGTTTTAAGGAATATTGAGCTTATTGTCTATTTTCATGATTATGTGTTTCACATATATCTTGAACACTCACCTTTATTGTTTACTCATGCTTGTTTTCATGAGTTTGATATATGCTTTATGGACCTTGAGTGTTTAGTGACCATGTGATTTACATGTTTTTCATGAAAATATTTTTGTTTTATTCCTTACTTGAAGGATTTCGTACTAGTTTTCAAGTTTTTCCATTTAACTAGTTGCGGGATTCTTCGTTATGGTAGAAGTTTTCATGCATACTATATTTTTGAAAACCCCTACCTTCCACGGGCGGTTGGTTGGGCGACCATGCCTTGTATGTTTTTTATTGAAAATCTATTTTAAACATGTGCATGAAATGGGTGGATAGGTATTATGAGTTATACACTTGATCTTATTATTGTTTCAATTGGTATCATTGGATTTTTTTCAATTGGTATCAATATTGACATTCTTTTGTATACTCATATATTTTTATGTATGTATGCTTTCATTTCTAAGAGTATCAATTTCGATTGGTATCTAATTTTTCATACATATATATGTTTTATTTGTGCTTACTATATCTCTATATTTTCGAGCACAAATTTTGATTATGATAAGCTTGTTTTTTAAATGATTATCATGTTTCAATTGATTAGTTTTCAATTGGTATCCTAATACAAGCTTATGCATCGTTTTATTTGGTATTTCATAAAGGGGGAGAAAATTCGTATTTTATCTTTCAATTGGTATTTGGTTTACCTTTGATTTCTACTCCCACGCTTTATGATTGAAAAATTGATTTTAATTTGGTATCATATGTTCAAAATGAAAATTTATATTGGTATCTTAAAATTTGATTTATTAAGATATCTTAAATTTTGTTTTTACTCAAAATGTTAAATGTTTTGATGTGTATTGCCTATATGCAAGGGGAGCCTAACATCTCTTCTACATATAGATTTTTGTTGAGTGTATCTTATATTGAGGAGCTTGACAACTCTTCTTTATGCGATACACGTGTGTAGGGGGAGCTTCACATCTCCTCTTATGCATTGCATATTATGCGTTATGTGAGTTAGGGCTTGTCATCCTTTCTTCATGTAATGCATATATGTAGGGAAGTTAACTTTGCGTCTTCCTCTTCAAGAATATATATTGCATATATTGATTATCTTTCAATTGATATCATGGTTCACTTATATTGATATATATTTTTTAATTGGTATCATGTTAGAAGAATAAGTTTTATCGTTTGCTTGGACCCCTTTGTTGATGATTGACAAAAAGGGGGAGAAATATTTGAGTTTATATGCATGTTTTTATGACTATGCATGTTTTTATATTGGTATCAAGTATTGGTATCAAGAGTATTTGATTTAAGAACATAGTTTGGTTAGTTTGATTTTTTATTGGTATCAAGAGCTTGTTTTAATTGGTATCAAGAGCTTGTTTTATTTATGCATGTTGATGCATTTCATGTTTGGTATCAAGAGCATGTTTTTAATTGGTATCAAAAGCTTATTTTATGCATGTCTATGCATTGTCATGTTTAATATTCATTACATATATTTATTGTTTATTTCTATGCATGAGTTAAGGGGAGCTTCTTTGAAGATTAACTTTAATCCATGCATATATAACTCTATGAGTTTTGTCATCATCAAAAAGGGGGAGATTGTTGGCCCAGAGGCCTTTCACTCTAGTTTTGATGATGACTAACTCATGTAGTTATGTTTACTAATAATCTTGTGATGTTTAGTTTCAAATCTTTAATCAAGATATTAGTTGGTGATTAGCTTCAACAGAGGAGTTTTGAAGCCTTTCACTTGGTGATTCCAGAGCCCGAGCATCAAGATCATATAGCACTCGTTGGAGTCAAGCTCAGTGGATCACGATTTGGATCGAGTCGACTTGAAGACGGAGTTCGTCAAGAAGACCTCGGTACATAGTTTATAGTTTGTTTTAGATCCATTTGTAAAGATTAGAATAGTGTGATATGCTCAAGTTCACAACACACACACGTTTCATGTTTTGGATTCGGTTTTTCGGTTTTTGGTTTAACCGATATTGGTTTTCATGAATAGATAGTATCAATACAAGTTTAAATGGTTTAAATGTATATTAGATGTGTTCTATATACATGCATGCTAAATTTCCTAGACAAACTTATTTTGATATGCCTATTCATGAGTTTTGGTGTTTTGGTATTTTAACAAAACATATTTTCGTATTTAAAGTCAAAAACATGAATATATATATGTTTCTTGTATATTGGATTTCTATCCATATGCAACATGCTTCAAAGTGTTTAAATATCATGTTTTTGTATTTGGATAAGTTTTGGACAAGACGAATTTTCATTTGAAAAATCCTAGTTTTGAAAAAAATATGGTTTTTGGTTTTCGGTAATTTTTCCATAACACAAAAATGGTTCAAAATGTTTGAAATTTGTGTTGAAATTTTTCACACAAGTTTATATATCAATGTATTATGCTAAAACTATTTTTGTGAATTTTTAAGGATTTTATGGGATTTTTTAGAAATAAAAATACCAAGTTTTTCTGACCCAGAATGCCTTCTGCCAGGCTCTGGCGGTCGACCGGACCGGTCGACCGACGTGCACAAACTTGTGCACGTTAGGCTGGTACTTGAGCCGGTCGACCGACTGCAAGTCCCCCACTCTCGGGTGGGGGCGGTCGACCGGACGGTCGACCGTAGGCAAGGCACGGTCGACCGGGCGGTCGACTGACCAGAGAACAAAGTTGCTCTCTGGATTTGGGCGGTCGACCGGGCGGTCGACTGATGCTCCAACGGTCAAATTTTTGACCGTTGGCGGTTGACCGGGCGGTCGACCGCCAGCCGCCATGGCTGACTTTTCAGCCAACGGCTAGTTTTTGTTTGTGGGTTATATAAACCCCATTTGTTTGAGTTTTTGGCTAAGATTTTAAGAGCAAAATTTATAGAGTTTCTCTAGTGTTTTAAATAAGTTTTCAAAAGTGTTTTAGTGCCAAAAAGATCCATCTTATTTGTTTTAAAGTGTTTTATTTATTTCAAAGAAAATCGGGTTTTGGGAATTAGTTTCTTGGTCTAAAATTCAATATCTATTTGGTATTTTCCCAAGAGATTTTCTTTGATCAAAACACTTAGTTTTCCACACTTGAGCTATATCTCCTATCCTATTCTATAGGATCTTTATTTGTGGGAAAATTGTTTGTGGTTGAGGAAACTACCAAGTTGTAAACTCTTTACTTGTTGTATCCCTCTTTGGTAGAGGTTGATTTGAGTTGTGGTTAGCTCCCTCTTTGGTAGAGGTTGAGATTGTGGTGTGCTCCCTCTTGTGTGAGGTGGAGTTGGATTTGTATCCCTCAAGTGTTGAGGTGATTGGTTGTTTGGCTACGGGCCTACCCCTCTTGTGTGAGGTGGTGTTTGTGTTGCCTCGGTGGAGGTTGTATTGGTTGAATTGGTGGAGTTCGGTACTCCGGTCTTCGGTAGACCCTTTGTATTGCCTCGGTGGAGGTTGTCTTGGTTGAGAGAGGAGTTCGGTACTCCTAGTGGATTGGAAATCCTTCTCGGTTAAGGCGGGGACGTAGAGCTCGGTGCTCGAACCTCGAAACATATCTTGTTGTTTGCGTTTGATCCATTGACTCTAAACTCTCTCTCTCTTTATTTGTGCATTGCTTTACTTTGTCATATCATATACATGCTTGTATGTTTGTGTGCCTCACTTTTGCTTAACCACGAGAGCTTCATATAGCGCCTCAACTCCTATTCAGAGGAATCAAGAGGAGTTAGTCCAGAGCCCTTCACGGAGAATTCGGCTACACTCGTTGGTTGCACTAAGTGTTGTAGCAATTAGTTTTTAATTTTCGCATTTAGTTCATTAGATTAGCGGTACACCTATTCACTCCCCCTCTAGGTGTACTTTCAAAAACTCTCCTTTCCTAATTATTAACCATTCCTGATATCTCTAAAGCCATTGATCTAACTCAAGAATCATGGTATTCTGAAAGTTTTAACCAAGATTCAGTTTCATCACAACCACTTGAACTTGACCAATATCAAAGCTTTGAGAACCACATTAATAATTTGACAAGTTATCACTTTTATGAAATTAAACTTGAGCATGAATGTGAACCTGAGCCTCAATTTAGTAATTCAGTTCCAATTTTGAATCAATTTTGAGTAATGTATTGTTACCTAATTTGAACCACATTTTCGGGCCGGTTTTGACTCCCATGCCTATAATTTTTGAACTTGAATCACCAATCTTTTAAAATCACATTCCATTAATAAAAAATGAATGTGAATCAGAGTTTCATTTTTTTTAATTTGGATCCAATTTTTGAACCAATTTGAACTTCCGAACCTTTACTTGATTTACATCATATCCTTGAGTCAGTATTAGTTCCTGAACATTTAACTCTTGAGCCCAAATGAACCATTTCACCAAATTATGGACAAAAGTGTGAAACAGTATGACTCAGTGATGATTTTCTAAGATTGGATGTTATACGGGGATAAGTGTCAAAATAAGATCTTCCAGATCATCTCCAAATTTTTGGGTTATAAAGGGATAGAGGTAAACGGTAGTCCCAGCGATATCCAAATCCACTTCATTGGACAGCAATTCCTGCACCAATCAGACCTCACCGGAACCACCACCTTGAGGTGAAATCTTCCTTCCCTCTCTATTTTCATGCATACATAAATTCATGATGCATTGAGGGCAATGCACGAAATAGGTGTGAGGGAGGGTTTTACTATCTTAGAATTTATCTTTCTTTCAGGGATTTTTTTTTCTTTTTAGAGTAGGACTTTTTCTTTTGTATAACAATTTTCCCTTTTCATTAAAATTTTCGAAATAAGAGAAAAAAATGATCAATTTTCCTGTAAAAATTAAGTTGATCTTAGAAAATAGGGAAACCATAATTATGATTTTTTAATTTTAGTCAAAGTAAGAGGACTTATTTGATTTTTTGGTTAAAAAGAACTATTGAAAAGATGATTTGATCTTGAAATTTTTTACCTTAGAGAAATATGCATCATACTTACACATTTTTAGGATTGAAACAAAAACTTGAATGCATAAAAAAATGCCTATTAATTAAGCTTGGTAATTATACCTCAGGAAGCATGATTATTTACCCTAACAGTGGTCAAAATAAATAGGCTCCTTAGTTTTGTGGTTTGATTTACTCGAGTCCTTAAGCCCTAGGGATGTTTTCTTATCTAGTGCCCTAAAACTGTCTGGTTTGGGAGTCATCGGCTAAAGGCTCACTAGCCGGGTAAATTTAAAAGCCTAATAAAGCTAAGAGAAGAGCATTAAATAAACTAAATAGTTTGAAAGTTAGAGTTGAAATCCCAAAAAATTTACACTCTTACAAAGTGCATATTATCTAGGGTTTTATGAAAGATCAAGTGATTGGCTCAATTTTATTTCTTGCCTTGATTGATGACAAGTTTTGCATGGAGACTAAGTTAGGGATGAATAGTTAGGTAAACCTATGACTTTTTGATCACTTAAATTTTTACAAGAATTTTTAAAGATGTTCTCTCTTTCAAAGTGAATTTTCAAATACTAACACTTTATTTTCTTTCCTTTTGGATTTTGTGGGTGTAATGTGCTGAAAATCCTCAGGAGACTATAACACCTCTTGTAGGGTAACCTAGAGGTTTAAAGGCTTGTTGCACATGCTCACTGTAGTCGCGAGACCTGCAAAGGTGGCTTAATAATTTTGTTTAGTATAGTTTTAATTTTTTTGTTTTGCTCGAGACGAGAAAAAGATAGGCGTGGGGGTCTGACTTGTCATCAATTTTGCATCTTTTATCGCATTTTCCCATCTAATTTATAAATAAAACTCTGCTATTACCCGATTTCAGTCTCGTATGTACATATTACATTGGATAAGGAAAAAATGGAGAAAATAAGCTTAATAGACTCTTTTGGGTATTTATTAGAGTTTTCTTGAAGCCCAAGTCAAGAGCCTTCTAGAAGCTACATTGGAGCCCGAATTGAACCCTACTGTGAGAAATGCGTGGAAAATTATAAAAATACTTATAGTATCTGGAAGCTTCTCTCAGCTAATAGAGAAAGTGACAAAAAGATTAGAGTCGATGGCTCTGATCTTGCCGCGCAAGCACGGTTGGATCAAGGTCTTTGGCCCTGATTTTGGCACATGGCCTAGTTTCTTGGGGCTCAAGTTTTCAATGCCTATAAATAAAGGTGCAAGGGACTAGAAATCGAGGAGGAGAGAAGAAATTAGGGTTCTCTCCTAGTTGTAGGTTAGGATTTTATTTTCTAGTTTTTCTTTTACTTATATTTTCCCTTTCTTTATAGACTTAGGATTAGGCTAGAAAGAGATATTCATAAGAAAATGAAAGAGAAATTGTAATAGAGAGTGACAACCTAATGCAAGTTTCTTTCCTTTTCTTCATAGTTCCTTAATTTAATCTAGTTGCTTTTGTTTTGTTTTATTTCTTTCTAGATGAGTAGCGAATTTTCATTCCATGGCTAATTAACTACTAACTCACTAACACAATAACTCTTGGTTGATTGTGACTACATGAATCTCTAGCATCAAATATGCCTTATTCTTACAAGAGTCATTGATGACTCATGATGATGAGTTTCTAACTTCTAACTTGATAACAAGCTAACTTACGAATCTTATTTTATTTCATGCTTGCTCATGTAATCTTGATGATTTAATATTAGCTTGCACCTTGTTTGTCAAGTTTAGATGATAATCTCTTCTTATGTGTCATGCTTTGTAAAGCTCCTTGCATTCAAGCGCAAGATTTGCTAATCATATCTTGAGACACTAACACCCAAAGAGGTTAGTATGATTTGTGGTTGTAATTAGTAGAAAGTTAGCCCTAGGTTTTTTTTTTAATTTTTGTTTTCAAATATACTTTTCCAAATCACAACACTATGTTTTCATCTTTTCTCCTTGAAACAATGAACTTGTTCATGATTTCATGAATTACCGGTAAAGCTTCTATCGCCTCCCATCCTTATGGATACGACCTGTATACTCACTATTGCTATCGTGGAATATTGAGAGAAGCCAAAGCACACACGGACATGACCACTGATTTCAAAATTACTAGTTTCGGTGCTCGATTTTACCTCAACCAATATGTGTTCTAAACACAATTTTTATTTGTGAGTCTTAATAATAGTTCCCTAGTGTTTTATCAGTTTATTTGTTGTCACAAAATAATCATGAGATTATTATAATCTATTACCCCTGTAAATTGCTAATCGTTAATATTGAATGTATAATTGTGTCATTGTATATTAGTACCTGCATTAATTTATTTGAGATTAGCACAATATAATTGTGCCTACATTTTTTTTGGTGAATTCATATGTTCAACATTACAAGTTTAAATTATTTTCCTACTCACGATCGTAATTCTGGTGAAATGTTGCAAATTTCAGTTACAACACTGATTTCTGTCTTGCATGTATACAAGTTTCACATTAATTTGGTACCAGAGTACATTTAGGATAAGATTTGCATCACTTAGGCACTTGCAAGACAATTTTATCGCTTTCTTGTATTAAAATAGAACTTGAAAAATATTCACATCTAATTTAGAATTACATCTTCTCATCCATTTAGATTTTGTTTAGGGCATGTCCCTCAATAGTGTAACGCGTATCTTCTATGAGAGTCTAATAAGTTCTATGGATCCCCAACTTGCCACGACACTCGCCGTCGTACAAACTCAACTTGATGCCATGACTCAAATCATGAATCAAACATAGGAGAGATTAGGTAGGGTAGAGACGCACCTCAAAAATCACAATGAACGTAAAGAAGAACCTAATCCAAACTGCGATAAGCATGAAGAAGAACGTGATCCGTCGATATCATTCTAGGTGAAATGTGCAAGACCTGGATGACCAATACTTAAAGAGCATCAAGTTGGATATTCCCACTTTTAACGGTCGTCTCGATCCTCAACTCTTCCTGCTTCAACACATGAACAAATATTTCGCATGGTACGCCCTTTTTGAAGCTAGAAAAGTAAAGTTTGCTACAATGAAGCTGACTGGTCAAGTCAGCCAATACTTGACCAATATGTAATCGATGAGAGCATCCTTATGTCAGGATCATGTAGAGACTTGGTTTGCTATGAAAGACAAGCTTAGGGATAAATACGTGCTTGCATCTTACTACGATCATCTTCTTAACAACTGGCAACGATTCACCCAAGGCACTAAGTCTGTCAAGGACTATGTTGCCTAATTTGATGACTTCCCTATTTGTTGCAATGCCCTAGGCACAGAAAGTGACACCCAAGTCTTTTCCCCGATTTAAAGCTGAACTTAGAGAAGACCTAAAAACTAAACTTTTGACTCGCGGAGTCACAGAGCTTGAAAGACTTATGCCTTGATCCAAGACTTTTGTCAAGTTTAGTTACATCTTTAGGAGTCAAACTCAAATGCCCAAATCCAATTCGAGTCAGTACCCAAACCAATTTCAAGCTCAGATGTTAACACCCAAAATGAATACCAATGGTATGAGTGTTGCAAAGGACACAAACGGAAAGGGCAATAAGAAGGAATTCTCCAAAGTTAGTCTCACAACCAAATATTACAAGTGTCAAGGCTATGGGCATATAGCTACTAACTGCTCACATCTAGTCAAAATCACCTTCGTCAATAAAGTACTGTATCATAGTCGAAATAAGATTTAGATGAATTCATTTACCAAGAAAAAGAAAAAGATTCTGACGTTGACGAAAAGATCACAGGTGATGATATTAATTCAATGCATTAGGCCAACACTATCGACCCACTTGTCCATCATTAGGTGTGTTTCCTCACAACCAATAAAAAAGGATGATTTTAAAAAGCTGCAACCTTCCACACATTGACCAATATTAGAGATAAGAATTGTAAGGTGATTGTGAATAATGAAAGTTGCATCAGCGCTATATCGTCCAAGGTGACTGATTTTCTTAGATTAAAGGTTGTATCCCATCTCCACCCGTACAAGGTGTCTTGGATTAACTCCACGGCCCTTAAAGTAAAGCAACAATGTCTTCTCCCAGTAAGCTTAAATCTTTATAAGGATAAGATTTGGTATGATGTAGTTACTATGAACGTGGGTCAAATTATCCTAGGTAGATTATGGTTATTTGACAAATATGTCACCATCTACGGTCAATCTAATATATGTCAATTTGAGCTTAAGGGTAAGAAGATTAAGTTATTGCCCTTGAGACCCAAGATTAAACAACACAAGCAGACGCCTAACGCATCCAAGAAATCTAAAAGAATTAACCTAATTAGTGCAAAAGTTTGATAAAAATTGAAGAAAGAAGCCCCTCCTTTTCCTTCCTTGGCTTTGCTACCAACTCCACTTCCCTGCCGCCACTACCGCTCCCTCCTTTTTTCTTACTGGCCTTGTCGGCCGCCAACCCCTTTTTCCTCTACAACCAGCCATCTATTATAAAGTTTCTGAGTTTGTATTTGCATCACACGTGCATAAACTACACAAAGAGATCAGTGATCGAATTGAATATAGCAATGTTAAGTATAAATTATGAGCTGATGATAGAGAGATTTCACTCTACGTTTTAATTAACTGCAAGTGCATGATCATTAGATGTAGCACTTGAGGGTCGGTCCATAGGAACCGTGACTTTTAGATATTCCTAGCACGACTAAGTCGGATCAAAAGGAAAGAAGTTGGGAATTTGATGTTTAACTAAAATGATCTGTCAATCTAGAGAAAGCTAAGTACCTATGTTCGAATTCTCTAAACCAATTCTCAAGCAGTATTACTAATCTCTCGTTGTTAGCAATTGATTAATGATCATCAAATTATTCCATCTAATGTAACTAAATTGTAACTAAATTTTAGGCATTAGATCTATGCACAAATCATAATGTCCACATCCATATTCCATCAAAGATAAACTGAAAACAAGAAAGAAAGCTAATGAAAAAGCAATAAAAATCTAAGCATGGAATAGAAGCCTTAGTACATGACGTGTTGAATATCTAATTACTCCTCGATCTTTAATTACCACATAGAATAAAATAATCCGATGTAAACTTTTTACCCCTAAATGAGAGATCAAGTTATTGCTCGATTTTTAGCCTAAGTTCATTTCTCCCAGATACTTGCAAGAAATCTAGCTACACATGATAGACCTACTAACAAAACAATCTACTAAATAAAACATAATTAATTTACTAAACATTAATTACAGAAAATAATCAAGTGAACTATTAACAAACTAATCAAACAAACTAAATTAATGTAACCTATTAATTAAAATTAATTACCGAAAATTTGCCGCCAACCAAGCGTGGGCCCTACCTCTTCTCCTCGTGTGCATACACACCGAGCGCGCTTTTTGACGCTCGCGATTTCATGGCCGAGGGCGACAACTAGGGGTGCCATCGGATCGGATACGGATCGGATATTACCTCTATCATATTCATATCCGCACCCAACCTTCGGATACAGATACGAATACGGATATTGACGGATGTGGAAAAATGATATCCGTATCCGCCAAAATCGGATATCAGATATAAATCGGATATTAGCGGATCGGATGCGGATACTAATCGGATATGTAAAAAATGGATATGGCTAAAGATAAATTAAACAGAAATACTTATATTACTTTTTCATGTACAACAATATTAAATGTGATACATACTATGATATTACTGTGTACATATCAATACATTCATCATATTCATTGTCATTCAACTTCTATAACAATAAATTACACGTCCTCCGGTGCTAAATGCTGATTCAGATGCCATGGTTGATGTCGAAATACTCAAAATATCTTGTGGTACTCTTGCAAGAGTCAAATACTTTCCACTATTATTTTTTCACCAACTCAAAATATCAAAATTTAATGCCTTATTCCATTGAAGAATAGTCTCCTCCATACCGATATCATTATGAAGCACGCAACATTCGGATATCGGATCGGATACGAATAAGATATTACGTTTACCATATCCGTATCCGCACCTACATTTCGGATACGGATACGAATACGAATATTGACGGATGTGAAAAAATGATATCCGTATTCGGATTGGAGGCGGATTCGGATGCGGATATCCGCGGATAATCCGTATCCGGTGGCACCCCTAGCGACAACACACTCCATCGCGTTTGCCTCAGGCGCACAGATTGAGGCGAGTCTCGTGTGGGACTCACAGGATAAGCGAAGTGCAGATCTACTTTCCTTTGAGCATGGAAATCAACGAGCAAGGAAAGCACAGGGATCTCGTAGTGATTGACAGTGGTTACACAATAACTAAAAGGGAACCTAAGCAAAGAAAGCAGCCCGCTAAAGTAAATTTTGTTAGCCGAAAGACCCGTCACCGTAGTTCTTTGTTTTGATGATAATTATCTCATGTAGTTATTATACTAATAATTTTTTAATTTAAATTAGAGGGTTATAAGAACTATTTTGTTTATGTTTACCTTCTCCAAAAGACTCAAAATTCAAGTTTTGAAGGCAACATCAAAGTGAGTCAAGAGTTTAAGCATCAAGAATACATCTAGCACTCAAGAATGAAGTCAACTCAAGAGATCACGAAGAGATGGAAATTGAAGAGAAACTATTTTTCTTTTTAAACAATGTAAAATTTAATTTTGTTAAAATCAAGTTTACATATTTTGATTGCTCATGAGATTCACACACGCACACTAAAGAGTTATTGTGTTTTGTTTTCAAAAATACTGAATTTTTTTTTGATAGTTTAGATCGTTTACAAAATCGTAGTTTGGATCTATGGATTTGAAAAAGAATATTTTGAAAAAAATATTTCATGAGTTTACAAAAATAATTTCAAAACTTTATTCTTTGTGTTGATGGAGGAGCACACGTATTTGAGCTTCAAAGATTTACGTGAACTCTTTTTTATAAAGAGATTTTAAAATATTTAAGTGTAAAATCAAAAAGCATTTCAAAAATTAATCCAAATATGTTTTTGACCCTTTGTTGGTCGATCGCACGATCGACCGATATGCAAAGTTGATTGGTCTGTCGATCAACTTAGCCATCAATCAATTTTGCATAGACATGCATAAGTGTAGCTTGTGCACGTTGGTCGATCGTCCAGTTGATCACGTGTAAGAGCAGTGATCTCTGTTTTTCAACATTGGCTGAACGATCAGCCGACTGACTGAGACACAAAGCTCTCTATTGGGCTCGGTTGACTGCCTTGTCAACCATTATCCTCAATGATCAGAAATTTGACTGTTGGCGGTCGACCGATAGGCTTGTTGTTTGGTTTACACCGAGTACTTCCAAAATTTACGAGGTGAAGTAAAGAAGTAAAAGCGAAGAGTCATATGTGGTGGCTGGATTAAAATGTACGTATAGCCTAGGGCTAACAGGTTATGTCCACGAGGAGGTATACGATTCAAGCTTTTCTGTATTTTATTCAAAAACAAGTTATATTTTCTTTTTCAAGAATAAAAAGAAAGAAGGTAAAGAATACGGTTTAGTTGAGAATTAGGTTTAAGTATTTAGATTAGGAAAAAAAAGAAAGTTTCGAAAGAGGATGAATTAGGGTTTAAGGAAAAACAATGAAAACTCGAGCGAAGAAGATGAGTTTTTTAGAAGGAGGAGAAATCCAGGCTCACTAATCTACTACTGCACTACATATACTTCTCTTGAAAGTTTAGTACCTCAATTGGATCATCAGTAAAATTAAGACTTGAGTTTTAGAAGCATTCAAGTAAAACAAATAAGATGAGTCTTTGAGAAATTTAACTTCCTCTTAACACAGTTTTGAAGAATGAATATTAAACCATCAAGCAAGTAAGAATGGAATAGAAATGATTTCAAAAGTTGTGAATTTAATGAGAAAGTTAAAATCCGATACCCATCCTCATGTGCTTTCAAAAGCACTCGCTAATAGCAA
Organism: Agave tequilana; assembly: GCA_038442645.1. NCBI lineage: Eukaryota > Viridiplantae > Streptophyta > Magnoliopsida > Asparagales > Asparagaceae > Agave > Agave tequilana. The sequence goes on along the minus strand of JAVJIF010004006.1, from coordinate 216,707 downwards.
GGCTTGATTAAAAGCATGTAAATGATTTAGGGCCTGTTTATTTCGTTGCAAAACGTCGCAAGTCGTAAGTCGTAAAATGAGAATGGAAAAAGTGAACTGTAGCAGAGAAAATATATTGTGTTTTACGGTGTTTGGTTGATAAAGTGAAGTGTAAATGGAAAAGTATATTGTATTTTACGGTGTTTGGTTGATAAAGTGAAAGTGTAAATGGTAAAGTATATTGCGTTTTACACTGTTTGGTTGGTAATGTAAAAGTGTAAGTGGAAAAGTTGACCACAAAATTAACAGTAGTAGTGATTTAAATATTATAAATACTATTAAATTAAATCTACTATTACAAATTAAATTGTATTAATAAATTTGAGATAAAAATTAATAATCTTAATATTTTATTTATAACAATAATATTAATAAAATATTAGTATCAATAGTAAAATATTACTAAAATATTAACTAAATAAGTAATATAAAATTTTAAGAAAATCTAAAGAACATTAATAAAATTTTAAGAATACTAATAAAATATAAATATTAAAAAATCTTACAACAATAATAAAATATAGTTATAATATTATAATAATAAAAATACTTGAAAATTATTATAATATAAATTTTAATATAATATTATGATAATATTATAGAAATATAAAATTAACAAAGTAAAATATAATTATAATTTAATAATAAATTATCATTATAGTATTATTATGCTCAATTATTATTACAATATTAACATAATAAAATATTAATATAATAATAAAATATATTATGATATTAATAAAGTAATTTTTTATATTAAAAAATAAATAAATATATATAGTAATTTTATATTAAAGTATAATATTGTTATATTAATAAAATATTAACTCTAAATAAAATAATAAAAAATGGAATAAGTATTAATAAAATAATAAAGTATTAAATAAAAATATTAAATTAAAATAGTAAAATATTAAATATTAAAACAATATTAAAAACAAAAAAAATAAAGATTAAAAATATAAAATAATTAAATAATTAAATAAGAAATTGAACACTATTTAAAATATTAAATATTTAATAATATTAAATTATATATTGATTATCAAGTAACTGTTTTGAACTGTAAGTGTACTACAAGTGAGAGTTACATGACCACAAAATTAACTGTAGCAACTGCAAGTGGGAAAATATGAGTGTAAAAGTGAGATTTACATGACCACAAATTTAACTGTAGCAACTGCAAGTGGGAAAAGAAGAGTTGCATTTTGCAACTTGTTTTTCAGCGAAACAAACAATGGAAAATGGAAAAGAAGTTTTACGACTTGTGTTTTGCGGCGAAACAAACACGCTTAAGTCCTATTGCTTAATTATAACTGGGTTTTCTTTGTAAAATTGATCAATAAGAAGAATGAGTAGAGGAGATAGACTAGTGAGTGCAGAAAACAGATTTAGCAGCTCATGGTAAAACTTAATCAATAGGACTTAAGAATTAATCCTTTCTCCTTGCGTTGTAAAATCATTGGGTTTTATTGGTTCTACCTCCTCTTTTTTTTTTGGAGAATGAATCTTTTTATCGAAGGATCAAAAAAAAATCGGTCCAGATCTACTGCGAACGAATAATCATTAAGTCCTCCTCTTTCCGGACAACATATACAAAGAGACCCACCAACAGTCAAGTTTTTAGTGAACCTCTAAAAGATAGATATTTTATTTATGCCCCTTCAATCTTGTTTATGTAGCATCTTAAGTCATCAAAATTAGACTTCTGTAGCGAAAGTTATGATCAAAATATTAAAAGGTGTACAGTCTAAATCTGAATTGAATCTGAACTGTGTTCTCTGTTGAAAAGTATTCGGCTGCTTAGCCAAAAATTCGGCTAGCTAGTCGAATTTTGGCTGGATTTGACCTTAAATTTTGGTAGATACTTTCTGATTGATCACTGATATTGCATATGTATCATCACATTCCTTTATTTATTGTATAATAAACTCTGCTTTTTAATAGTATTTTTGTCTAAATGAATATACAAGCCTTTACTAAAGGAGATAGAAGAGAAAACAGGCCCAAAAGCTCACTGAAAATTCAGATTAAATTAAAATTAAGAATTAGGGCAAATGTTCAAGTGAAGATCAGAGTAAATCAGAGAGATAACACCAGAAATAGGTTCAATTCAGTTTTTTATGAATCTATTTCGGTTAGCTGAAGATCAACAGTGTATCGACGAATTCAGGATCCAAACTAAAAATCCTTCAGGATATAAAAAAAGGATAATGCAATCCACGAAAAAGCCACATATCCGCGGTAATCCAGTAAGATATAGGGGGCATTTTCTCCCCCTATCGTCGTACGCTCTCATATCTTCTATTTTTCTTATAAATACTGCATATTTCAATGAAGAATAGAGACGATTCAACAAAGAGTATTGACTAGGTTGTTCTTTAGTTCTAACTTAAGATTTTTGATTTTCTTTTATGTAATTTTTTATTTTTATTTATGTAACTGAGATCAGAGAGAAGTTTCATGAGAGAAACCAAGAAGGTTGTATCGAGAAATGACACGTGTGTAAGTATTCTTCCTTTCTTTCATTATTATTCAATTAAATCAAAAGCTGCATTTTCTTTATTCTTGTTTTTATTTGCTTTCCCTTAAGTGCTTGTAAATCCAAGTGATTCTTATAGCCTCAAAATTGTCTTGCCATTGCAAGTGCGATTGACGGCTTATGGCGATGGATAACCACTCTTTTGTTATTTTCCCTGCTTGCCTTTTAATTCATACTGTAGAGCGGTAATGGTATAGATCCATGCTTTACTCGCCTTCAAAGACAAAGTCATCGCGACAGATTCAAGATAAGCGAGCGCTGAAGAGGTAAGTAAAAGTTTCTTTTCTATTTTAATTTTTTAGTTTAGAAAATAATTTCAAAAAACCAACTCTTATTTTCATTTCTTTCTCTAATTCTTAAACAACACCATCATATTCTTCTTCTATCTTCACATCTTCTAACTTAATCTTTTCATTTTATTTTTCTAAAAACTAAGAAGAAACATCCTAAATTGTTTTTATAAATTAAAAGAAAAAGAACTTACTTAAACGCTTCATCACCGTCCTCCTTGTGGATCATGACTCATATAGCCACTGGCTATTGCAATTGTAATGAGAACATTGCACTTCTATTCTTTATTTTTGAAATTCTATATTTTCTGTATACAGGTTGAACTCGATCAAATTTGGCGCCGTTGCCGGGGAGGGACGGTAACATTTTTCTTTTAGTTCACTTAAAGGTTAAATTTTTCTTCTTTGTTTTTGTGTGTAGGAGGAGACATCAAGAAAATATTTACTGCAGTGGACATATAAGTGGCCCTTGACTCTGCTCAAGAAAGATGAGCCCAGAAGCCCTTAGATTTGCCGCGCAAACGCGGCAATCTGAGTGAACTACTAACCTGTACTTTTTGCAAGTTAGTTAATTTGTAAAGTTTAAGTTTTTACAGCTATTTATTTTCTTGTTTAACTCACTGTACATATTTCTCTAACCTCAATAATGAAGTGGTTACTTTGTAAATGCTAAAAATATTTAGACTTGCATTTAGGCATATGTCTAATTTGTTGCATTTCATTACAGTTAAAGTGTGCTAGAGCAAAGGTATGTGCGCATAGAATGCAATATAGGAATACATTTTGGTTGATATTGCTTGAGTGCATTCATTTTTGCTATATACTTATACACTCGTACTAAAACAATTTAAGGACTTGTCCAATAAATAAGATAATGTGAGAAAGTAATTACCCTTCTTTAGGCCAAAAACAATCTCCTCACTCACTAACCAAGAGGAATTTAAAACTAAGTAGATGTTAGCTCTAGGGACATCTCGGATTCAATAGGAGACTGACCTAAGGAGGAAGTTGTTAGAGTTTGACTCTTGTCAAATCGGTGTCGAAGGTTGGGGATTGAGAGGTGAACCCTCGAAGAACAATAGTTTGGCATAATTAGACCCGTTGCTCAGGCGCGGATACCTCCTACTGGTCTTGCCCCTACGTCGCCGATTAACTTGTGGTTAGATTCTGCAATATACCTCCTGTGGACAGTCAAACCAGTTAGGAGTCATCTAGGTCTAAGGTTTATCCTAACTTAGGCTAGATTTTTCTTTTGTTTATTTATTTGTTTGTTGTTGTTTTTGACATTTTTTATAATATGAATTATAACTACAAATTTTCCAATGCATATAGTAATCATATGTCACCCTGACCTCCTTTGGCTCAGATATTACCAACCAGACATTTCATAACTTTAACCAACCAAGTATGCTGGATGGGTCTTATCCGGATTAACATATGCCCTAGTCCCAATATTATGAACAAGACTGGAATAATTATCATCTCCACTCTTTACAGAGTTAGTGGGGATACAACTCCCTCGAGTCATATTATCAACAACCTTACCAACATTCAGCTTCATATATTTCTTTTCCTGAAAAACCAATAGAAGAACCAATTGACTGGGAAAAGATGATGGAAGCCTTAGAAGAGCTCGAGCGATGAATTCAAAATCTAGAAGACTCAAAATTCTATCAAAATTTTTAAATCCAAAATCTTGACTCCATTTTCCATGTCTCACAACAAGAAGAAGAACCTACCGACTTAGAAAAGAGTACGAAATCAACGATTCAGTCCCAAAATGATTTCTTTAATAGGTTAGAAGCACAAATGGATCATTTGAACCACCTACTAAATGCTAAGAATGAGAAAACTCTACCTAACACATTTTCGATCATTCCCGATTGCCTTAGCCAAATTAATTAGGAATCAAGAATCATAGTGTCTTGGAGACATTGACCAAGATTCAATTTCATCACATCAACTTGAACTTGACCAATCCCAAATCTTGGACAAATTGATAAGTTTTCACTTCAAGGAAATTGAACTTAATTGTGAATGTGAATCTGATCCTCAACTTTGTGATTCAATTTCAACTGTTGAATCTATGCTGACTCCGGTATCCTCATCTGATTTGAACCCCATTCCTGAACCAACGCTGATTCTTGTATCCATAGAGCTTGAAATTGAACCACCGATTTTTCATAGCCACATATATTGATGGGAAAAGAATGTGACTTTCAATTCTTTGATTCGGACACCATTCTTAAACTAAAACTGACTCTTAAACTTAAACTTAATTTTCTCGAGTTGGTATTGGTTCCCGAACTTATCTCTTTTAAGTCCAAATCAACTACTCTATCAAATCTCATTCTATTGTTGGACCAAGGTATGAACCATTATGACTTTGAGATGATATTCCAAGCTTGGCCATATAACCTGAATGATTTTAATGTTAGGGTTTTGCATGATCCTATTCACTTAGGGGGTTGTAATACTGTAAATAAAAAAGAGGTCATCGAAGGTGGGTTCCATGATAATGCATAATATTTAGATTGGGTAGCAACGCTTGGCCCAATCCGATCACCACCGGAACCACTACCTTGAGGTAACATTTTCCTTCCCTTTCTTCCTTTTCATGCATATACGCATTCATTCATACATTGAGGACAATGTACGAGATAGGTGTAGGGGAGGGTCCTAACATAACATAGGTTTTTCTTTTAATTTAAAAAAGAAAAAATATAATATTTTCTTTTCTTTTAAAAGCTTTTTGAAAAGAAACAATTTTTGACTTACTTTTGTAAAAAATTAAGTTAATTTTAAGGAATAGAAGAATCATAATTAGGATTTCTTATACTTCATTAAAATAAGATTATTTGTTTGATTTTTAGGGTTAGGAAGAAAATTTAGAAAAGTAATTTAGTCTTGATTTTTATCTTATTGAAATATGCACACTTTATACAGTTGCACACGTAGGGTTCTAAAACAAAGATTTTTATGCTTTATATGTGTGTGTGTATATATATATATATATATATATATATATATATATATATATATATATATATATATATATATATATATATATATATATATATATAATCTTCTAATTAAGCTGAGTATTTGTGCCTCATAAAGCATAAGTATTCACGCCTAAAATGAAATCACCTAGAGGGGGGTTAATAGGTGACTAGCTAATCCAATGATGAATTAATGCGGAATTAAAACTATTTATGCGAACTAAAAACAATTATGCAAAACACACAAGGTGTAACCTAAGAGTGTAGCTGAATTCCAGGTGACGGGCTCTAGACTATCTCCTCAAGATTCTTCTAGGTAAGAGTTGAGGTGCCGCTATGGTTCTCTTGGTTGAATACAACTGTGAGCAAACAATCCCCAAGCATATATTAATTTAAGCACAAGTATATCAAGCAAGTAATGAATATGAAGAATAAGAGCATGCAAGATATAAACACAAGTAAGAGATAGGAAGAGAGAGCAATCACAAACACATGAGATTTGTTTTGAGGTTCGAGCACCCTTGCTTTACGTCGCCTCCTTCAACACTATGAAGGATTTCTACTAGAATTGATCCCACCAATCACTCGGTGTCGCAACACCTACAACGATTCACACTAGAACTCCTTGGACTCACTAGTCCCTCTCTTGTTCCCGCAAGAACTACACACGCAAGTACACTAGCTTGCCGAGGACACACCTCTGCACCGAGCTCCCACAAGAATTCAAAACAACACGAACTCGCAAGTTCGCCTCCTCAAATACAAAATGAAACACTTTGGTGATCTCAACACCTTGATCACCTAAAACTCTCTCACAACAAAGATCCCTATAGGATTGATATAGCAATGGATAGCTCAATTATGTGTGAGAAAAACTTAGATAGAATTTGTGAAAAACTCAAGAAATCTCTTTTTCAAAACACTCTTGAAAAACTCTTCTTTTGATATGAAAATATTTGGCTCTAAAACAAGTGGAGACAAACACTTAGAAAGGTAGGAAAAACTAGCTAGAAAACCCACTTCAAATCTCATTCCAAATAGCCCAAAATAGCTCCATTTTGTAAGCTTAAAAAATACAGCCGTTGGGGTCCAACTCAGCAGGATTCCCTGCTGTCAGTCGACCGGCCGGTCGACCAGCAACGATCAGATTTTTGACTGTTGTTCCACCGGTCGACCGCCCGGTCGACTGAGGTCTGGATACAGAGAGCATAAGCTCTCTGCCGGTCGTCCGCCCGTTCGACCGGGGCTAGATCCAAAGAGCAGAGCTCTCTGGCGATCGACCGGGTCAGTCGATCGGCCTACAAGCCAAAGTGGCTATGCACGTTTGTGCACATCGGTCGACCGGACCTATCTACCGACTTCTGTCTTGGTTGACCTGCGGTCGACTGGCAGAAGGCCAGGTCACCAATTTTTAGGGATTAAAACATGGTCTTTTTACCTTCAATAAAATCTCATAAATTCTCATAAATTTTACCAAAATAAGTTCATTAATATTCTTTGAATTACAAACATGTTTGATTAAAAATTAAAATATATTACAAATATTTTAAACTATTTTTGTGATAAGGAAATTTTGACTTAAACAAAAATCTGTATTTTTCAAAAATGATTTTTTCAAAACTTCTCCAAATACAAAACAAGATATTTTAAACCCTTTTGAAGCTTGGTCTGTATGGATTTGATCCACTACACATATATGATGAAATATCTATGTTTTTGACAATAAGCTCTAAAATAAGTTTTGATAAAACACATGTATATTTTGAAGCTTAAAAACTAAATCGGTATTTTTCAAAATGAAAACTCTTTTATGAAAACACATTTAAATCTTGTGTGTCAGTGTATATGAACTTGAGCAATCTACCAACTAATCTATTCTTTATATTTTATCTAAAAATAAAATCTTGACACTTACAAACATGACACAAGTCTTCTTAGAAGTCTTCTCTTTGAAAATCTTCTTCTCCTTTTTGACTTGGTCCAAACCTTGATCCAATAAGCTAGACTCGTCTTGAGTACTTGATGTGATCTTGATGCGTGAGCTCTTGAATCAACATGTGCTAGCTCCAAAACTTGACTTTAAATTCTTTGTTGAAGCTAAACACCTACTAAGATCTTGATCAAATATCTGAGACTAATTAAACACCAGATCATTGTACTATAATTACATGAGTTAATCATCATTAAAACTAGAGTGATGGGCCTTTGGGCCAACAGTGTCCCCCTTTTTGATGATGACAAAACTCATGAAGTTATATACGCATGGATTAAAGATAAGTTTCATAGAAGCTCCCCCTTAACTCATGCATACTAACAAACAATAAGATATTCAATGAAGTGCATACAACTAAACAAATATATATATGCATAAACAAGGAGATAAACATGCATAAAGTAAAAATCCTTCTCCCCAGAAACCTTCTCCTCCTTTTTGTTATAAAACAAGAAAATGAAATAAACATACATATATAAATCATCAAATATTTCTCCCCCTTTTGTCAATAAATATGCGAATAAACTTGCATATATATAAATCAAATACCTCTCCCCCATATTGTCAAATCATCAACAAAGGGGCGAAAATAAATCAAACAATAAGGATATATGTATGCGATATACATTCATGAAGAAGAGAGGCGTGAAGTTAGCTCCCCCTACATATATTCATTACATGAAGAAGGGATGACAAAATCCTAACTCACATAAAGCATAATATACAATGTATAAGTGGAGATGTTAAGCTCCCCCTACACACGTGTACCACATAAAGAAGAGATGTCAACCTTCTCAATATAAGATATACTCAACATGAATCTATATATAGAAGAGATGTTAAACTCCCCTTGCATATAGGCAATTCATATCAAAAATTTTAAAATCACTTTAAATCAAATTTTGAAATCTCCTAAGGCAACAAAATAAATTTTGAGATACCACTTGTAAATAAGCAAAATTTTAAGATACCAATGAAAGTAAAACATGTAGTAATTTTTGATACCAATTGAAATATATAGTAAATTTTGATACCAAATAAAATGTCAATTGAAATACCAATTGAAAACTATGCAGAAGCTTATAAAGATACCAATTAATTTTTAATTTTAAGTCAAGCTTAACATAAGCATAATTTGTGCTTTAAACATGTAATAGATATTGTAAATCAAGCACAATCAAAACACACACACACACAAACACATATGTATGTATGAAAAGGAAAATATCAATTGAAATTGATATTATTTGAGATTTTAAGACATACATATATAGAAAACAAATATGAGTATATAAAAATAGATTTCTATGAAGAATATGCGTATAACTCATACCGATCTACCCTATTCATGCACATGTTAAGAGATTTTCTATTTAGAGCATACAAGGTATGGTCGCCCAACCATCCACCCTTGAAAGGTAGAAGTTTTCAAAACTAAGATTTGAAAATAGTTGTATTTTGAAAACACTACCAAATAAAGAATAAATAACTAGTTTAAAGTAATTTTAAAAAACTAGTTAAAGATCCTTCAAACATGAAACCAAACCATACGTATCTCATGAAGTATACCAAATACACAAGGGTTGACACTCGAAATCTATAAAGCTCAAAAAATAAAAACAATGTCATGAGTAAAAAAATGAAGTGTGAGTGCACAAGAATCATGTAAATAGTATTTTCGTGAAAATGATCAATAAAGCTCAAAATAAACATGAATATCTTTTATCAAAAACATAAAAATCATAAACAATTATTTTTCATTAAACTTAAACAAGCTTCAAGGTATATGTATATTCTATCAAAACTTGAAAGAATATATACATATCCCAAACACAAAAGAGTCCAAAATAGAATTTGCTTGAAGGCAAGTGACTCAAAGGTATACATGATATTTAGTAGTTTTAGACCAATATAACATATACATGATGCAAAATTGTACAAAGATAGGGAAAATAAGTATAAATGAAATAATCATCAAAACTAGGTTATAATGTACATGTAATGAGTACAAATGAGCAATGAGGCACAAACATGTAATAATCAACTGTTGCTCACTACTTGTACAAGTATATACACATGTTTTAATAAAAAGTTTATCTAAACAAGTATGCACCATATGAAGCACAAATCATAATTATTTTAATATAAAACCAAAATATGCTAAAAATATTTTCTATGAAAAAGCATGTAAACAAAAAAGAGTTTAGAGATAGTTATCAAAACCATTAGGACACATCTCTATATCTCCAAACCATGGTGGTCCTCCCACCTAACTTCCTTGATAGTGATGCATCAATTTTAGTGTGTCCATCTAGCTCATCATGCATTCACCATCAAGGCACCAATCCTCTCACGTCGTGTGTGAGCCACACCTACATAAAATACAAGCGGTGGGGATTTTAGTACCCATTTTCTTTTGGGTCCACGGGGGTTAGCATTATTTGGAGCCCAAACATTTTTAATAGAAAATTTGATATGATTTATCTTATCAAAATAAAACTTTACTAAATGGCCTTTACGGCCGTAATGTGTACACTTGTACACTCTAGTATGCGCATGAGAATAAGTGTAATCATGATGTTCAAAGTGTGCATATGTATGCCGTGGGTGATGTGCATGAACATGTGGATCTTGTTTATTTTGAAACAAGGTTTCCAATCTATTATGATTGAATACACAATTACTTAGAGTTGAGCTTAAGCAATTTATTCTATTTTTTAAAAATTTAATCTCATCTTTATCAATGGTAGCATGAAGAGCATGGTAAGTATGAGAATCAACAATCTTTTTTTCTTTTAGAATTATTTTCTTTTTCTTTTGAAACAATTTTTCTTTTTAAAGAGTTGTTTTCTTCCAAAGCAATTTCTTTTTCTTTTTTCACCAAGTTGATTTTATTTTTCAAAGAATTATTTCCTTCACAAAGAACATTTAATTTAGAAAATACGGAATATTCTCCTTTTTTAAAGATTCATTTTCTTTAGAAGTGTTTTTCAATTTATTTTGAAAAGAATCTTTTCTTTTGAAATGGACTCATATTTATTTTTCAATCTTTTATGGTCATTTTTAAGCAAATCATATTTTTCAAGAAGTTGACAAAATGAAGCAAGATCATCATATGACATGTTAACATCCTCATCAAGCTCGGATTCAGAATTTACCTCAAGGGGGTTATCCCCTTGAACCATGTAGCACAAGTTGGAAGCATCACTTCCATCATCCGAGTCACTCCCCGCATAGTATTGCTTTTGTTCACCAAGGGAGACTAAAGTGTTCCATACTACAAAAGCCGAATCAAAATTAGCAACCCTAGATAAATATTATCATTTAGGGTACTCTTTAAAGCATTAAGGGCTTTTGCATTAGCCTCAAAGTTTTTGCCATTTAAACAATATGAATATTTAATAGTGGCAAAATAAACATAAATACCTAGGGCTTAAAGGTACATAGATATCTTAACTCTTCAAGTTTGGATGTTAAGAATATCAAACATGGGAGGTAACATAAAAATCCATGTGTTTGTGTGTACAAATATTGTTCTTAGCTAAAAATGAGGATCTTTAACTCTAGGTTGTTAGACCCAAATCAAGACCACCAAGGTCTGATACCAATTGAAATCACCTAGAGGGGGGTGAATAAGTGACTAGCTAATCCAATGATGAATTCATGCGGAATTATAACTATTTATGCAAACTAAAAACTATTATGCAAAACACATAAGGTATAACCTAAGAGTGTAGCCGAATTCCCGGGACGAGCTCTAGACTATCTCCTCAAGATTTCTCTAGATAAGAGTTGAGGTGCCGCTATTGCTCTCTTGGTTAAGTACAAGTGTGAGCAAACAATCCCCAAACATATATTAATTTAAGTACAAATATATCAAGCAAGTAATGAATATGAACAATAAGAGCATGCAAGATATAAACACAAGTGAGAGATAGAGAGAGCGATCGCAAACATGGGAGATTTGTTTCGAGGTTAGAGCACCCTTGCTCTACGTCCCCGCCTTCAACACTGTGAAGGATTTCCACTAGAATCGATCCCACCGGATCACTCGGTGCCGCAACACCTACAGCGAGTTCACACTAGAACTTCTTGGACTCACTAGTCCCTCTCTTGTTCCCGCAAGAACTACACACGCAAGCACACTAGCTTGCCGAGGCCGCACCTCTGCACCGAGCTCCCACAAGAACTCGAAACAATACGAACCCAGAAGTTCACCTCCTCAAATACAAAGATGAAACACTTTGATGATCTCAACACTTTGATCACCTAAATCTCTCTCACAATAAAAATCCCTATAGGATTGATAAAGCAATGGATAGCTCAAGTATGTGTGAGAAAAACTTGGATAGAATTTGTGAAAAACTCAATAAATCTCTTTTTCAAAACACTCTTGAAAAACTCTTCTTTTGATACGAAAATATTTTGCTCTAAAACAAGTGGAGATAAACACTTAGAAAAGTAGGAAAAACTAGCTTGAAAACTCACTTCAAATCTCGTTCAAAATAACCCAAAACAACTCCAATTTATAGGCCTGAAAAATATAGCCGTTGGGGTCCAACTCAGCAGGATTCCCTGCTGTCGGTCGACCAGCCGGTCGACCGCCAATGGTTGGATTTCTGACCTTGTGCCATCGGTCAACCGCTTGATCGACCGAGGCCTGGATACAGAGAGCAGAAGCTCTCTGCCGGTTGACCGCCCGGTCGACTGGGGCAGATCCAAAAAGCAGAGCTCTCTGGCGGTCGACCGGGTCGGTCGACCAGCCAATGAGCCAAACCACATTTGTGTACATCGGTCGACCGACTTCAGTCTCGGTCGACCGGCCGGTCGACTGGAAGAAGGCCAGGTCACCAATTTTTAGGGATTAAAACATGGTCTTTTTACCTTCAATAAAATCTCATAAATTCTCATAAAATTTACAAAAATAAGTTCATTAATATACTTTGAATTACAAACATGTTTGATTAAAAATCAAAACATATTACAAACATTTTAAAATATTTTTATGATAAGAAAATTTTGGCTTAAACAAAAATCTGTATTTTTCAAAAATGATTTTTCTAAAACTTCTCCAAATACAAAACAAGATATTTTAAACCCTTTTGAAGCTTGGTGTGTATGGATATGATCCACTACACATATATGATGAAATATCTATATTTTTGACTATAAGCTCTAAAATAAGTTTTGATAAAACACATGTATATTTTGAAGCTTAAAAACCAAACCGGTATTTTTCAAAACAAAAACTCTTTTATGAAAACCCATTTAAATCTTGTGTGTCAGTGTATATGAACATGAGCAATCTACCAACTAATCTATCCTTTGCATTTTATCTAAAATAAAATCTTGACACTTACAAACATGACACAAGTCTTCTTGGATGTCTTCTCTTTGAAAATCTTCTTCTTCTTCTTGACTTGGTCCAAACCTTGATCCAATGAACTAGACTCCTCTTGAGTACTTGATGTGATCTTGATGCGTGAGCTTATGAATCAACATGTGTTAGCTCAAAAACTTGACTTTAAATTCTTTGTTGAAGCTAAATACCTACTAAGATCTTGATCAAATATCTGAGACTAATTAAACACAAGATCATTAGTACTATAACTACATGAGTTAATCATCATACAAACTAAAGTGATGGGCCTCTGGGCAACATAAAAGTGGTCCATATGATAAATAAAATTCTTAGTTTTGTGGCCTTGTTTGCTCGAGTCCTTAAGTCATTGGGGTCTTTTCTCACCCGGTGCCCTAAGACCGTTCGGTTTGGGAGTTACCGACCTAAGGCTCATTACATGGGCGAACTAGAAAACCTAATAGAACTAAGGGATAATACCATAAAAAATATGAAAAATAAGGTATAAGAATTAGAGTTGAAGAACCCCAAGTCAATATTTCACGCTCACGAAGATGATATGACTTAGGGTAAAATAATAAACTAAATAAGAAATACAATTTAACTCCTTACCTTGATTGATAACAAGTTTTTGAATAGAGATTTAGTTTAGGATGAAAAGTTTAATTTTCCTATAACTAATAGATTACTTGAATTTTCACAAAAAAACTTTAAATATTTTCTCTTTTTTTAGAATTCTTTTTCAAAGATACTAACACTTTGCTTCGTTTTCTTTTTGAATTTTGTGGGTGCAATCTACTGAAAACCTTCACGAGACAAAACTCATTCTCTAGGGGTAACCTAGAGGTTTAAAGGCTTGTTGCACATTCTAAGTGCAACTGTGATTCCTGCGAAAGTGAGTTAGACTAGGTTAGCTCTATTTTACTTTTTGTTTTGCTCGAGGATGAGCAAAAGATAGGTGTGGGGGTGTGATTGGTCAGTGATATTGCATATTTATCATCACATTCCCATATTTATTGTATAATAAACACTTCTTTTAATAGTAATTTTGTCTAAATGAATGCAGGCCTTTACTAAAGATGATAGAAGAGAAAACGAGCCCAAAAGCTACTGAAATTCAGATTAAATCAAAATCAAGAATTAGGGAAAATGTTCAGCTGAAGATTAAAGCAAATCAGAGAGATAATACTAAATGAAATTTGCTTAAATTCAGATTTTTATGAATCCATTTTGATTAGTTGAAGATCAACAGTGATATTAACGAATTCAGGATCCAAACTGAGAATTCGTCAGGAGATAAAGAAGGATAATGCAATCACTGGGCTACGCTCCCTGGGTGTGGCTACGTGGCCACACCCCTGTTGTGAATCCGTGGCAAAAGCCGTGGATCCTGGACATTCCAGTAAGATATGGGGGAGCGTTTGCTCTCCCTATCTTCGTACGCCCTCCTATCTTCTATTTTGCCTATAAATTCTGCATATTTCGATGAAGAATAAAGACAATTCAGCAGAGTGTATAGGCTAGGCTGCTCTTTAGTTCTAACCTAGGATTTTTGATTTTCTTTTATGTAATTTTTTATTTTATTTATGTAACTGAGATCAGAGAGAATTTTCATGAGAGAAAGAGAAAAAGGTTGTATCGAGAAGTGACACTGGTGTAAGTATTCTTCTTTTCTTTCATTGTTATTCAATTAAATCAAAAGTTGCATTTTCTTTATTCTTATTTTTTTTGCTTCCCTTTAAGTGTTTGTAAATTCAAGTGATTCCTATAGCCTTGAAACTGCCTTACCATTGCAAGTGTCATTGATAGCTTATGGTGATGGATAACCGCTCCTTTGGTATTTTCCCTGCTTGCCCTTTATTTCATAGCGTAGATTGGGAATGGTCAAAATCCTATAAACCATACTTTGCTCGCCTTCAAAGACAAGATAAGTCGTCATGACGGATCCAAGGTAAGCGAGCATTGAAGAGGTAAGTAAACGTTTCCTTCTATTTCAATTTCTTAGTTTAGAAAACAATTTCAAGAAATCAACTCTTATTTTCGTTTCTCTCTCTTCAACTTAGTTCTTAAAACAACACTATTATATTCTTCTTCCATCTTCACATCTTCTAACTTAACATTTTCATTTTGTTTTTGATTAGTTTACGATTATGCATTATTATATCGCATTCTCTCACCGATTTATGAATAAATTGTCGTCTAAATGTGTTTTGGTCTTAATTGCGGTAGATCCAAAGTCCAAGGGCAAAGGTGTAATAAGAGCTTAATTAGACCCAATTAAGGGTAATTAAATCCGCATTACTTGGAGGCCAAGCAAGGGATTATCTAAAAGATTCATTGAACCTAACCTCTTGCGCACATCAGATGAATCTGTGGTCGAAATTACCCGAAACTGGATATACCACGAAGCGTCTCGAAGCCAGACGGAGCCACGACCAAAACCAGGGACCAGAGTCCCTGGTATTGCCGCGGATCCGCGGCAATACTTGCGGATCCGTGGCAATCCTGTAAAGCCACGCGTCGATTTTCGACGCGTGGCCCCGTCTCGTCTTCTGGATCCTTCTGAGCCTTATAAATAGCCCTGCAGAGAGCCAAACCGAGGCAGTCTTCATTTTTAGGAGTAAGTCCAGATTTTAGTGTAGTGTAGGTGAGTGTTCTTCATTTCTTGTATTTTTCATTTCTTTTTCTTAGATCATTGTAGTAGGGCTGAGTGATTTCTAGAGAGAGAAAGCAAGGGATTGATGTAATAGAGAGTGACACTCTATGTAAAGATGCCTCCTTTCTCTTCCAATGTAATCTCCTTCACCTTCTACATGATTTCTTGCTAGTTTTTCTTCTCATGACAATCTAACTACTAACCACTAACCATCTAACCACTTACTTGATAATCCACATGAATCGGGTTGCCTCTACAAGGCCTTGTTCTTGCAAGAGCCATTGATGGCCAAAGATGATGGGTTCTAACATCTAACTTGCTAACCAAGCTAACTCTCTTTTATTTCATGCTCTTTTATTTCATGCTAGTAGTGTAATGAGTGATGCTTGTCTTAGCTTGTTCTTGATGCAATGTTTTGAATGTGATGAACCATCCATGAGCCATGCTTTGTACCGTCTCTTGGAGCCAAGGATTGTGATGGCCAAGGATCAAAATGTGAGGCAACTATCTCGAAGAGGTTAGCATGGTTAGTGGAGCATTTAGTAGTTAGTAGCCATGAGTTTTCTTTTAGTTTGTTTTAGAAATCATTTTCAAGTTTCTTTTGCTCATTTCCATCGTTGTTTTAACCGTCTTCTTAGTTCACCTTAGTTCCATTTCCTTTTCTATTTGTTTTTCAAACCACTTTCTATTTTATTTTCACTTCGCCGTTTTCATCGCTCTCCTCACCTACCACATTCTGGATTTCCTTTTCTTTTCTTTTCACTTTCTTTTTCATTCTTTCAACAAAGAAGAAGTGTTAACAACTGACGTGAATAGAGACTGTTAATGCTTCTATCGCCTCTCTTCCCTGTGGATTCGACCCATTAAGCCAATGCTATAACGGAAGTATCGAGGGTACATTAGCACATTCGAGCTTTTCATCGATTTCATAAAAACACACTTTTGAGTGCTAGTTCCGCCCCCGATCAAAATTTTTGGCGCCGTTGCCGGGGAAGGGAATGGTTTTGTTTTCACGTTTTTATTAACATTGTCTTCTCTGTTTTGGTGTGCAGGGAAATATTTACAGGTGCTTAATATTGCAGAATAGACCCTAGCTTTTCATCTCCCTGCTCTTGAAAGCAGGGCCCCAGATTCTAAACATAAGCCGCGGAACCGCGACATTTGACGCAAACCGCGGCAATTTTGTGAACATTGTAAATTTTGTTGTTCTGGGATGTGTGAATTGTAATAGCTAGTGGATTTGTACTGCTATCTTTCTTGCTTTGATTGCCTACACACCATAAAAATAAAAGAACTAAAATACGGTATTTGGACGCTTTTAAAATGGTTTAGACATTTGCATTTAGGCACGTGTCAATTCAATTCCAATATACTGTATTTTGTTCTGTTGTTGTGATCTGAATGGAGATGTACATATGGCATTGCATATAGCATAGGACAAACACGTGGGTGATTTATCGCTTTGTGTTATATTCTTGTCTATATTGCACACTTGCACGAATTGAAATTAAGGGCAAAACCCATACAAGATAAGGTGGGATTTCATTACCCTTCCTTAGCCCAAAAATCATCTCCCCACTCACACAACCCAAGCCCTAATAAAATTTGAATAGACGTTGGCCCCTAGGGACATTTTGGTCTAGGTCAACCCTTCTATAGGCTTGGTTTTGATTTTTTGTTTTCTTTTTGTTTATTGTTTGATTTTTTCTTTTTTGTGATTGTTTGTGAAATGGCATTCAACAATAATAATTCTTCCAATCCGAACATGAATCCATATTTCACACCGACTCCATTTTATTCGGATAATTCCAACCCGGCGTTTTACAATATGCACCAACCACATACACCGGGTTGGCCTTATCCGAATCAATACAACCCATACCCACATTCTTATGACTATAATTTCTAAAATAATTTCAACTCCTCACAGAGTCAATGGGGATTCACTTCCCCCGAGTTTAATTATCAACCTCCTTGTCCCCCATGTCCACCTTGTCCATCATATTCACCTTATCCACAATATTCTTTCTCCGATTTCGCTTCTTATACTCCTTTTTCTGAACCACCAATTGAAGAAAAAGCTGAGTTACTAAAGAGTTTAGAAGCCAATCTACAGAGGGCCGAGCAACAACTTCGAGAAACATTGGCCTCTCCAATTTCACAGTATTTTCAAGAGTCTTACTCAGTTTCACCTCTTCATAATGAACAACCATCTGTCTTAGAAACGAGTACAGAACTCTTGTGTGAGTCTAAGCTTCAATCTCACAACATTTTTGACTCACATTATTCACAAAATTTCCAAAACCAAGATTCTTATACTCCCATTCTAGAGCAACCACTTGGAAATACATCAAGTCTAGAAAAGAGTATAGAAATCTTGGAGGAGTCTTTATTACAATATCAAAAATCACATGCCGAGTCTGTCAATAGATTGGAAACACAATTAAGTCAATTGGTTAACATTTATAGGAATGAGGAAACTCTATCTTATCAACCTTTGACCAATTCAGCTATGCCAAACTCTATTGATCTGACCCAAGACTCTTGTCATTTTGGAAATCAAGATTCAATTTCAGCACACCCATCTGAACTTGTCCAAACTTTAAATCCCATTGACATTTTGGCAAGGTATCCATTTCCTGAAATTGAACTTGAGCATGAATATGATCATGAACCTCGAATTATTGATTCAATTCTACTTCCTGATTCAATTATGACTCCGGTATCTTCACCTGATTTCAATCCTTTTCCCGAGTCAATATTGGATCCTGTGCCAGTCCATTGTGAAATTGAATCACCAATCATTCATGATGATCATATTGAACTTGACCAATTTCATACTTTTGAAAGTCCCATTGATAAATTGGCAAGTTCTCATTTTTGTGGAATTGAACTGAATGAGGAATGTGACTTTGATCCTCCAATTTGTGATCTTGTTCAAATTCCCGAATCACTATTGACTCCTGTTTTGTTACCCAATTTGAGCAACATGTTAGAGTCAGTTTTGATTCCCATACCTGTCATTCCTGAACTTGAATCACCACTCTTAGAAAGTCACATTCCATCATGGGGAAATAATGGTGGACTTGAGCTTCATTTTCTTGATTTGGACCCACTTCCTGAACCGATTTCAACTCCTGAACCTTTACTTGATTTAAGTCTTTTTTCTGAGTTGATATTAGTTCCTGTGCTTCCTGAGTCCAAATCAATCATTCCATTCTGGGACAAGGGCTTTGAAAAATTTGACTTCGAAATTATTTTGAAAATTTGGAAATTTGATGGGGTAAAATTTTTAATAAAAATCATAAATGCATATATCTTTCTAGTGGGTTGTATCATGGAGGTTTCTGGTGGGTTCTTTCGGACTCCACGCAAGAATGATTGGGCCGCATTTCGTGGACCAATCAGACCGCCATCGGAACCACCACCTTGATGTAATTTTCCTTCCCTCTCTATTTGTTTCATGCATACATATATCACGATGCATTGAGGACAATGCATGAGATAAGTGTGGGGGAGGGTTTACTAACTTAGAGTTTTTAGATTTTCTTTCTTTTACACTTCTTTTAGGATACTTTTCAAATCTTCCCTTTTGTATAGGAATTTTCTCTTTCTTTAAAAACTTTTTGATATAAGAGACAAAGTTTTGATCTATTTTTAAGAAAATTAAGATGATCTTAGAAATTAAGGAAGCCTTAATTGTGACATCTTAAACCTAGTTGAAATAATGGATCTTGTTTAAAATTATAGGTTAAGTATAAAAGATTGGGGAGATAATTTTATCTTGAATTTTTTGCCTTAGATAGTATGCACTTCACACTTATACAATTTTTGGGATGGAAACAAAGACCTAAAATGCCATAAAGCAAATAAAAAGAAAAAATATATATGTAAATAAAACATCACTTATTAAGCTGGATAATTATGCCTCAAGAAGCATGATTATTCACGCCTAACGGTGATCAAAAGAAACAAATAATCCCCTTAGTTTTGTGGCCTTGTTTACTTGAGTCCTTAAACACGAGGGATGTTTTCTCATCTGGTGCCCTAGGACCATCTGGTTTGGGAGTCATCGGTTATAGGCTCGCTACATGGGTGAACTAGAAAGCCTAAGAAAACTAGGGGAAGAAATATATATATATATATATATATATATATATATATATATATATATATATATATATATATATATATATATATATATATATATATATATATATATATATATATATGGCTTGACGGTTAGAGTTGAAGTCCCAGAAATCTTCACTATCACAAGATGCATATTATCTAGGTTTTTATGAGAGATAAATTATTCAATCCAATTTTGAATTCTTACCTTAATTGAAAACAAGATCTTGCATGGAGACTAAGTTTAAGAAAGAATGATTTTTGGTGGACTTATGACCTTAGATCGCTTATATTTTTGCAAAAATATTTTGAAAACTTATCTCTCTTTCAAAATGCATTTTCAAAATACTAACATTTGTCTTCTTTCTTTATGAATTTTGTGGGTGCAATCCGCTGAAAACCCTCAGGAGACAACACTCCTCCTCTAGGGTAACCTAGAGGTTTAACGGCTTGTTGCACACGCTCAGTGCAATCGCGTCACCTGCGAAAGTGGTGTAATAACATTTGTAGTATAGTTTTCTTTTCTTTTTTTGCTCGGGACGAGCAAAAGAATAAGTGTGGGGGTGTGATTAGTCTACGATTATGCATTATTATATCGCATTCTCTCACCGATTTATGAATAAATTGTCGTCTAAATTGTGTTTTGGTCTTAATTGCAGGTAGATCCAAAGTCCAAGGGCAAAGGTGTAATAAGAGCTTAATTAGACCCAATTAGGGTAATTAAATCCGCATTACTTGGAGGCCAAGCAAGGGATTATCTAGAAGATTCATTGAACCTAGCCTCTTGCGCACATCAGACGAATCTGAGGTCGAAATTACCCGAAACTGGATATACCACGAAGCGTCTCGAAGCCAGACGGAGCTACGGACCAAAACCAGGGACCAAAGTCCTTGGTATTGCCGCGGATCCGTGGCAATACTTGCGGATCCGCGGCAATCCTGTAAAGCCACGCTTCGCTTTTCGACGCGTGGCCCCGTCTCGTCTTATGGATCTTTCTGAGCCCTATAAATAGCCCTGCAGAGAGCCAAACCGAGGCAGTCTTCATTTTTAGAAGTAAGTCCAGATTTTAGTGTAGTGTAGGTGAGTGTTCTTCATTTCTTGTATTTTTCATTTCTTTTTCTTAGATCATTGTAGTAGGGTTGAGTGATTTCTAGAGAGAGAAAGCAAGGGATTGATGTAATAGAGAGTGACACTCTATGTAAAGATGCCTCCTTTCTCTTCCAATGTAATCTCCTTCACCTTGTACATGATTTCTTGCTAGTTTTTCTTCTCATGGCAATCTAACTACTAACCACTAACCATCTAACCACTTACTTGATAATCCACATGAATCGGGTTGCCTCTACAAGGCCTTGTTCTTGCAAGAGCCATTGATGGCCAAAGATGATGGGTTCTAACATCTAACTTGCTAACTTGCTAACCAAGCTAACTCTCTTTTATTCATGCTCTTTTATTTCATGCTAGTAGTGTAATGAGTGATGCTTGTATTAGCTTGTTCTTGATGCAATGTTTTGAATGTGATGAACCATCCATGAGCCATGCTTTGTACCGTCTCTTGGAGCCAAGGATTGTGATGGCCAAGGATCAAAATGTGAGGCAACTATCTCGAAGAGGTTAGCATGATTAGTGGAGCATTTAGTAGTTAGTAGCCATGAGTTTTCTTTTAGTTTATTTTAGAAATCATTTTCAAGTTTCTTTTGATCATTTCCATCGTTGTTTTCACCGTCTTCTTAGTTCACCTTAGTTCCATTTCCTTTTCTATTTGTTTTCCAAACCACTTTCTATTTTATTTTCACTTCGCCGTTTTCATCGCTCTCCTCACCTACCACATTCTGGATTTCCTTTTCTTTTCTTTTCACTTTCTTTTTCATTCTTTCAACAAAGAAGAAGTGTTAACAACTGACGTGAATAGAGACTGTTAATGCTTCTATCGCCTCCCTTCCCTGTGGATTCGACCCGTTAAGCCAATGCTATAACGGAAGTATCGAGGGTACATTAGCACATTCGAGCTTTTCATCGATTTCATAAAAACACACTTTTGAGTGTTAGTTCCGCCCCCGATCAGTTTTCTA
Source organism: Agave tequilana (assembly GCA_038442645.1). Classification (NCBI taxonomy): domain Eukaryota; kingdom Viridiplantae; phylum Streptophyta; class Magnoliopsida; order Asparagales; family Asparagaceae; genus Agave; species Agave tequilana. The sequence continues at coordinate 194,622 of JAVJIF010004006.1, read as the reverse complement.
AAAAGTAAGAAGAAACATCTTAACTTGTTTTTTTAAATTAAAATAAAAAAGAACTTACTTAAACGCTTCTATCGTAGTCCCTTCTTGTGGATCGTGACCCGCATAGCCACTTGCTATAGCGGTTGTTTTGAGAACCTTGCACTTTTTTCTTCATTTCTGAAATTCTGTATTTTTTGTGCACAGGTTGAACTCGGTCACTTTCTCACATCTTATAGACTCTTTTGGCAAGTCTATTAGATCTCTAAATATCTGGATCTTGAAATATACTACTGCAATCATCTTTTTAAAATCGAATTCTCGCCTTTTCATCTCTTTTCTCTAATTTGTGCTACTTACCTAATTTCTGCATAAACATAAATAAAAACACCCATGCAACATTAAATGTATAATAAAAGAGATATAAAAATTGTATAAAATATAGATGATAATCACAATTATCACACCCAAATACCTAACTTTTACAAGCCCTCGAGTAAAACCCAAATCCAAAAAGAAAAACAAAAACAAAAAATTCTAAAAATAAAATAAATTCTAATTCACTTTCGTAGAAATCACAGTTGCACTTAGCATGTGTGTTAAACCTCTAGGTTACCCTAGTGGACGAGTGTTGTCTCGTGAAGATTTTCAGTGAATATACCCACTTGGTGAAAAGAACATAGAAAGATTAAGAAAATAAGGATAATTGAAAAATAAAGAAAAAGAAGAATAAGAATAAAAAAAATATTTTTGGTCAACAAGCTATCTAAGTTTAATAATTTTTATAAGCAACCATCTTCAATTTCAATCTCCTATCAAGAAATCCCATCTCCTATCCTAGAGACTTCAAATCCTAGCATCCTATAATCTTTCTTAAGTTTTCTGATCCTATGTATCTTTGTGAATGTATGATAGATCTTAACTTGGGATTTTGATTCAAACTTTTATACTTAAATATATTTTCACAATATAAAAGTTTCGAAGCATTACCACTTCGTTGCCTTTAAGCACTTTTTTTATTATATATATTTTTCTCAATACTTATAACGCATCTAATTCTCTTTCGTGTAAATACTAAGGCTTCTTGAGACCAAAATACCTAACTAATTGATTATTAGACTTGTTAAGACAAATAATTTTTTTCTCAACTTACCTAACCATCTTTCGTATAAATACCAAAGCTTCTGAGGCCAAAGTATCTAGCTAATCAATAATTAAGTTTTTCTTCTAGTTTTTTTTAAGTATTAAGTAATCCTCATCATACCAAGCTAAAACCAATGTGTAAGTGCAGATAATATGCATATTCAAGTAGGCAAATTCTAGATAGCACTCAATTTTTTGTTTTTTTTATCTCCTCTAAGAATTAAGGAAGCTATCAAATTGATATCCCTATCCAGTTCAAACTATATAGACACTAAATCCCTTAAACTTGATAAACTTACAGAAATTTTAATTTTTTTAGTTAATAAAAGATTAAAAAAAACTAGTAAAATCCTAAAAGAAAAGGAAATAAAAATTCTAGCCTAAAAATAAAGGAAAATAAAAGAAAAAGAAAAATTCTAAACCCCTCTCCCATACCTAAACATTGGCATTAAAAGATGGATCAGTAATCCATGCAAATTATAAATATACACCACTCCCAAGGACTAATTTATCTTTTTAAATTTTATACAATCATGAACAAATTATCTATCAAAAATTACCCATGTCCATAAATTAAAAAGAAAATCATAAACATTCATTAATTGAAAAATAATCACCTGAGAAAATTTTAGAGTTTGAATCCTTAAATTTTCGGTTGTCCAGCTGACATGTCGGCTGCCTAGCCGAACTTTTGGCTCTGTTCGTCTTGGGTTTTGGCTCATTTGTTTCTATCATCTTTGTTGTTCATCTTGTAGATAGGATTTTATGGTTTTTTGTTGAGGTACCTATACAGATCAAAATAAAATGAAGTAAGAAAAAACTAAAAAAAAAATCAAAAATCTAAAAAGAAAGTTAGAAAACTTGAGTTGCCTCCCAAGAAGCGCTTTAAGTTATATTCATTAGCTAGACTTTCTTTGATCTCATGGAGGCTCATGTATAGATGGTGTTGGCCTTGAAAATTTCTTTGCGTATTCTTGGACTTTCTTCCATTGTTCATTTTTGGTGTAGCTTTCAAATAGTAACCTTGCTTTCCTGTTTTTGTGTTCTTGGACTTGGTGGACATGGGTTAATTGGACTCTTCACAAAGCAACATCTTAGGCTCCCCCTTTAATGTCTCAAATACCAGCTTGTCTTTAATATCAATTTTGAAACAATTCTCCATATCGGGTGGATTTTTAATGGCTTGAAAGACATTGAAAGTAACTTGCTCATCTTGCACCCGAAGGATGAGTTCTCCTTTTTTTCACATCAATCAAAGTTCTTTCTTATGGCTAAGAAAAGTTAGTCTAAATGAGGGGAACATTGCAATCTTCCTCCATATCTAACATGATGAAATCGGTAGGAAAACAGAGCTTGTCGACTTTAATGAGCATATATTCAATAACACCAAGTAGGTACTTTATCGATCTATTTGCCAATTTGAGTGAGACAGTGGTCGGTTTTGGTTCTCCCAAACCCAATGCCTTAAAAACAGAGAGAGGCATTAAATTTATACTTTCACCAAGATCACATAAAATTTTGTCAAATTTTATGTTTTCTATAATGCAAGGTATAAAAAAACTCCTTGGATCTTCAAGTTTAGGGGGCAGTTTGTTGTGCAAGATAGCATTGAACTCCTCATTGAGCTTGATCGTTTCATGCTCCTTCAGCTTTCTCTTCTTAGCTGGGATATCCTTCATGAACTTCGTATACTTTGAATTCTGCTCCAGAGCATCCATGAAAGGAATATTAATATGCAAAGTTTTAAAAATATTCAAAAAGTTAGATAAATCCTTATCCATCTTGTTCTGTTTAAGTCTTTGAGGAAATGATAGTTGGGGAACATATGGTTTCACTGGGGGTTAACTGCGAAACGAGATCTGGACCTGATTTCTTAGAATCTCGACTGTTCGGCCAAAATTTCGGCTACGCATCCAACTTTTCTTCTTTGCTCTTGCCTATCTTTCTTTGGTTGTCTTTTGCTCCTTCTCCAATACCATTCTTATGTATTATTTTTGTAGTAGACTCCTGGTTCTGCTTCAGTTGCTTTCCACTCCTCAAAGTGATCGCATGTACTTGCTCTTTCGGGTTTACTTTTGTGTTACTGGACAGCGATCCCTGTGACCTGTTCATTACCAAGTTTGCAATTTGCCCCACCTAAACTTCAAGATTATGTATGGAGGCCGCTTAATTTTTTATGAAGGCTTCTTGATTCTCTATCTTTGTTTCAGTCTCAGTCTCAATCATGAAAGATCTTATTTGTGCCATGAAAGCTTTTATATTTGTAACAAGTTGCTCTATTATGGTCTCTATGCTCATTTTCTTCTCTAGTGGTTGTTGTTGTTGACTAAGGGCCCCACATGCTTTGTAAATGATGCGAGTTGGACACAAATTGTTGTGATATCATTATACATGCTCGCAACCTTCTTCAGTGTCGCCCTTTCAGTTTTTCATTGATAATCATTTGACGCCATCTCCTCCAACAGCTCGTTGACTTCATCTCTATCTTTTCTCATAAGTGCTCTAACTGCCGCCGCATCAACCATCATCCTTGTGTTCAGTTACAGCTCATTATAGAAGAATTGGATCTCCGATCAATTGGTGAGATCATTATTTGGAAGTTTCCTAATGAAGCCTTTGTACTTTTCCCAAGCATCATAAATAGATTCAGTATCAAATTGGATAAAGGTTGTGATATCACCTCGAATTTTTGCTGATTTTATAGGTGGAAAGTATTTGGTGAGAAATTTGTTCGCCATCTTCTCCCATGTAGTAATTAATTCTGTTTGTAAAGATTTGAACCATATTCTTGCTTTATTTCTAAGTGAGAAAGAAACAATCATCAGTCTCACCTTCTCGGCTGGCACACCGCTATACGATTGTGTATCACAAATCTCTAAAAAGTTTGTAATATGCTCATGCAGATCATCGTTGGGAAGACCTCCAAATTGACAATCGTTTTGCAACATCCCAATCAACCCTATCTTCAATTTGAAGTTGTCCGCTTGGATTGCTTGCTTCTTAATGCTTGATGTTGCTCCCATCAGGGAGGAAACAATATAATCCCTCAATGCTCTTCTTTCTTCTCGGCTCGCCATCGCAGCTTCTCGATTTTTTCTCTTTAAGCAAGCATTGGAAGCTCTTGTTTATTTCTGGACCAGGATCTAGCAGTTCAGTACTCCTAGGTCATCATATAAGCTAATTAGGAAGCAATTCCTAAAAGATCTAACCCTGAATTAATTAAAGGATGGTTGCATAGTTAAAATTTCGATTGCTTGCTGTATCTTTTGGGGTAGCGTCTTATGCAGTCTGTAAAATAGAAAGTCCAGATGTTAGATTACAGTATGAATTCAAATTAAAACTAGTATAAAATATCATTGATATCAATAAAAAAACAAACAATACTAGGTAACGATGCCGAAAACTAGATGTGTGAATTAGCAAGTACAAAATTTATTTACAAGTAATAAAAAAGCGAATAGAGAATCGTTTCCACGAAGATTGATGTCTATTGAGTACCAAACTAATTTTTCCTAGTTTTATTTAAATAATTGATAAAGAAGATGATTGGAAAAAATTACTAATAAGAAACTAAAAGAGTTTCTTTAATAAGAGAAAAGTGCAGGGCAATTGATTTTGACAAATATAATCAGATATAAAATTGTGCTTATGCTAGTGAATTTTACTATTTATGTTATCAATCAAAAGTCCCTAACCTAACTAGTATTCTCTCTTGAGTAACACTAATTCTATCTTCTAATTCAAGAACTTACAATCTCTAGATCTAGTAAATTTACAAGTTAGAAGAAGCATCAAGTATGCTTGATCTTTCTATATGACTGCACAATTTTTTGATCTTAACTTGTCAATTTGTGATTTCTATTCCTATGATGCTACGCTAAGTTATCTCCTCTCAGTCTCAAAGCTAACCATCCATTTATCTATTGGCCACCAATTAATAACAAGAAGATCATGAATAAAACTTAACATGCAAAAGATTAAACTTGAGTAGCAAAACAGTAGAATAGCACAAAGCAGTAAGATTATATCGTCATAATAGTTAACCTATATCAATGTCCTTGCTATGAAAAATTAGTTCATACTAGAAGAGGTGCAAAACATGATAAATAATATCAATGCCATGAAATAATAAAATAGAAGAAAAAAAGATTAGAAAATACTAATTTAGAATACCCTAGTTGATGCCTCTTCGCCATTCTTCTTCAACTTTGATGTGCAAAATTTTTTCTCCAAATGTTAAGAAACTGAATCCTAAAACTTAATATAAATTTTGTTTCTGTGATAAGATGATACAATTATAAGAGATTGCAGTCCTTTATATAAACCTTTGAGCCAATTATAATAAGATACACATTAGGACTTCTAATCCAACTTCAATTTGATGTGGGAATTCAACTATGAATTAGACTGCAGTTAGCTGCCATTGATTACTGAATACAACTTATTAAAAGGTTGAACTAAAAAAGTTATCAGTATGAGAATTGTAGCCCTTTCAATCTTCTTTCTGTAATATCTTGAATCATCAAATTGAACTTTTGTAGCAAAATTTATGATAAAAAATACTAAAATGTGTCCACTCTGAATCTGGATCTAATCTGTGTTCTCTGTTGAACAGTGTTCGACTGCTCAGCCGAAAATTCAATTAGTCAGCCAAATTTGGCTGGATTTGACCTCAAATTTCTGTAGAAACTTTGTCACATCTCATAGACTCTTTGGACAAATATATTAGGTTTAAAGATGTCTGAATCTTGAAATATACAGCTGCAATCATATCTTTAACATCGATATTTTGCTTTTTCATATCTTTTCTCTAATTTGTGCTCTTGACTTAATTTCAGTATAAACATAAAAAAAAACACCCATGCAGCATTAAATGTGTAATAAAAGAAGTATAAAAGTGGTAAAAAATATAGATGATAATCACAATTATCATAACACTCAAAGCAAAAAATATCACTCAAGAGTGTTTCCTAAGCTAGATGCAATGCAGATGTACCTTGACTCCTGCACTCTTCAATAGTAATTGAAATAAATGAAATTAGAAAAATGCCAGGATGGTTGACCGAGTATAAGGAGAGGCATGAACTCTTATCCCGGTCAACCGCATGGTCGACTGCATGGTCGACCGACTAAGAAGTATAGTATTTTTGGGCACCGCCCAGTTAACCGACTGAGGATGCAGTATTCTTGGGTTTTGTCAGTTGATCACCCGGTCAATCATAGTGGACTGCAAAACAGCAGAACACTAGGGTTAGTTGACCGGCCCAGTCGACCGATAGTCGGTTTTGATGTATTTATGACTGTTTACAAAACCCTAGATCGTATTTTTTTCATCCTCTCTGCTTTTTCTGCCGACTTCATCTCCCAAAGTTAATTTTTTCTCCACAAAAATTCATCCTATTCTTTTCATATTTCTTCAAGAAACTTTCAATAGCTCATGGGTTCTTCTTCAACAAGTGATTTGTGGAGGAATTTTTCTTTTCAGTATGGTATATTTCTCCAATCTCTCTCTTTCAATTTCAAGTTTTTTAGCTTCAAAATTTTCCATCTATTTTCATCTATCACCATGTCTACAAAGATAGCTAGGCATGATAACCCAAAAAATCCATGAAACCCGAATCTAGACCTAAATCTTCAACCCTTGGTCCTTTTCCTTCTAAGAATACTAATTCAAGCATTCTATTCTCTGCAAAAAGCAGATTATCTCCAGGAGAACTCTAGTGCTCAATGACTTTGAGATATCAACCTTGCTTAAATTCTTAGGGCCAATTCTATAGAATTTTTCATCATCATTAAGGAACAAGTTTATCCTGATCTTTTCTCTATCTTTTATTCGAACTTGTCCTTTTGGAAAAATGTTATCCACTCTCATGTTAAGGATGTTGACATTGATATCTCTTTAGAAGGATTTGATAGAATTCTCCATTTATCATGTGAGGGCGCAGATATTTTCCATCTTGACTTTGATGATTTTAAGTATCTTGATGGCGTGGTTGCTCTCAACGCTTCTCGATTACTCCATTATGATGATAATCCAACCTTGATGAACAACAAGGAGTGAAGTACTACACACTCATCGCCCAAGTTCTTACCAAGATTGTCTTTTACAATATACTTCCAAAATCGGACAAATATAACCATGTTGGGGGGTTATGCTCCACTCCTCATCTATTGCTTTCTAAATGGCATTAGAGTCAACATCCCAAAGCTTCTCATCGATTTAATGCTTTCAGAGCATCTCCTGATTATAAGTAGAATCTCCCCTATGGGATGATTATAATTTATTTGCATAAATACTTCAAAATTGATGTCTCCAGCGAGAATGCCTTTCCTCCTTCAATTGACATTTATTGCACTCTTCTTAAGAGGATGCAAGCAGGGACTCGTGTGTATGCTCAGCCCCCTCAAGTTCATCTTTCACAATATTTGCCTCTGGTCCCTCCTCTTTATTTGAAGATCCATACTCTGCTCTCATGAACTGGATGAATGCCTTGTCTTCGAGTTACTTAGCCGCCACAGAGAAGATTTTGGTAAACCAGGAAGAGTTTCAAAAGATGACATATGCTCGTCTCAGTGTTATTATTAAGCATGTGTCTGACTATTCTTCTGCTCAGAATGAGTGGCCTCAGCCCATGCCCTCTAGATACACTCTTCCACTGCCTCCTGAGAGTCCTACATTTGAGCCCTGGGTTGAGCCTACTGAGCCTGTTGGCGTATATCGTCTGATCTTCGATGGGCCTGATGATCCGCCTTATACTGTCGATTAGGATTTCATCCAAGATGATGACGCTTAGGAGTGAGCTATTCCTTCCCTCCTTTTTGATGTTAACAAAAAGAGGGAAAAGAAGCTGGAGATCTCAAGATCTCTTATTTTGAGTTATTTTGCTTTTTTTGCTTTATGATTGGCACTTTGGCCTGTAATAATGATATTATGACCTTGGCATGTAATTTGGTGTATGGTACTTTTTAGTATTTGGGAACTTTGTGGATTTCGATAGCACTTTATTTATGAATGGCTTATGAGATGTTTCTATGATGGTTATGTAATGTCACTTTGTTTTGACATTTTGATATTCTCATTTGTGATAGTTCACTTGTGATAGTGTATTTTCATTTGTGATGATTAATTGTTTATTTTCAATTGTGAATGTCCATTGCTTGTAATTTGGATGGAAGGAGGTTGGATGGATGGTGGATCAATTTGTGCATACCTATTTTCAATTTCTTTATCTTTGTATGCGTGAATGTTATGCATAGTTTTCACAGTGAAAACATTCCTGTGGTGGTTGATAAAATGTGACACCTGGCAGATAACAGCTGTAGTGGCAAAATTATGGCCTGCACCAAGATCAAAATACGTGTTCCTACTCATCAGAAATGCCCAAAGATCAACAATAGGATATGCCAAGCAGAGCTTTCCCCTGGAAACATCACCAGTTATTTTGAAGACGCCCCTCCTCCCGAGGGCATCACCACCCCAAGAACATTTCCTTCCATCCCGAACAAGGTGACAATTGCAACCGACTCCATTAATATCTGTCTATTATGGGGTTTATGCCACCAGATTATCCTACGTTACAAACGTTGCAACAAACCCTTACTTCAGTACAGATTGTTATAATAGCAATTTACGAGATCACTGGATTACATCTCGATAGATGAATCCAATCCGTCTACCAAGCGTCATGGTTGGTTACAGCTAATAGGCACATGAGGGCTTTAAAAACTGATCTGAGTTTTACCTCCCAACTGCCCTCAAGTATTAGGCATTAGTATAGAAAATTACAGCTATAGTGTATCATTCGATTATGATGATGGGCAGATTCTAAGGCGAAATTTCAGAGGCCATGACTCAGCTTGTCGTCCCTCGACTATAAAAGCTAATATCCTCCTCCTTAGCTTGGGATCAAACTCTAGAGATTTGAATCCTGAACATAGTGCTAAAAACTCTTTGTAATCTCTTTGATTTAGTATAATCACTCTCTCTTGGCACCATGGTTTTCCCCCTTCTACGGGCTTTCCACGTAAAGTCTCTGGTGTTTTGCGTTGTTCTATTCTCTCTCTTAATCCCATTATAAATTGAGTATAGCTAAATCCCCCCAAGAATTGATTCCTACATTTTAGTACTTTCATTGAGATTTGAGTCCTCAAACTCAATATCTCTGCCTCTTCAACCTTCCTCAAAAGCCTTATCGACATCAGAGATGACCCCTTTCAAGAAAAGCATCTCCAGGGCTACCGCTACAACAAATTCAAAAGGTAAATTCGTGGCTGTTGGCCATGTAGGAGCCATCAACCCGCCTACCGTCTCAGGCGTTCACATTGAAGAAGATAACGAAGAATTCTCTCATCCAGCTATTATGCCTGAGGTGGAGATGAATTAGCCTAAAGTCCAACACCCCACTGAAAGTCAACTCTTCCAGATGCTCATCAATCTCCAAAAGTAATTGGAAAAACAACGAGCAAAGACGATTCATGAATGGAAGCAAGCCACTTTCGAGAGGGACACGACCACTCGCATTTAGAGTTAGCTTCTAACTCAGATCCAGACCCTCTAGAAGTCACAACCCTTTGAGCACCACAAGAGGGAGGCTTCCGGACCTCCCCTATCTCCATCCTTATTGGCAGAGACCACTTGTATTGAGAGTGGTCAGAAGCAAAATAGATCACCCTTTTCGATGATAGCCAACATTCAGAAGCTTAGAATCATGGAAGTCTCGAAGATCCCTCAAGTCAAGGACACAGAGGATATCTTCAGGAAGCAAGTTGAGAGGGTCGGTCAACTACTTTAAAAGAAGATGAAACCTTATAGGTTGATCACCCTTAAGTCACCACTCTTCAACAAAATCATCTCCCATCGCTTCCTGAAGAAGTTCGTAATGCCGAATTTTGACCACTACTGAGGGGTTAAAGACCCATCCAACATTTCCTCCAGTACCAGGATAAGATGGCAGTTTATTCCCATGAAGACACGCTCCTGAGCTGTATATTCCCATCCAGTCTCAAAAGCGTGGCTTATAATTTGTTCTTTTCACTTCCAGGCCAATCTCTTTGGAGTTTTAAAGAGGTAAAGCAAGCTTTCTACAACCAATACACTTTCAGGCGAGAACTCAAGAGGAACAACAATCACCTCCTTACCATTAAGATGAAACCTGTAGAAACCCTCAAGCACTATGTCAGCTACTTCTAGAGTCAAATGTCCATGGTGTACAACTGCAATGACGATGTAGCCACCGCTGCATTCATTGGTGGACTATAGGTGACCCACTCATTTTACAGTCATCTGGTGAAGAATGAGATCACGAAGATGAGGAACATCCTCATTCATGTTAATACATCCAAATTGATGTTGTCACCTGAGTCGCTAGTAATCGCTCCACGAAGAAGGGGCGCGGACTGGAGGGACAGAAGATACAATCCGCTCTCCCCAAGAAGGCTTCAAATCGGACAGTCGGTGTCGTCAATAAGGTGACTCAAAAGCCCACCAAACGCTATGGGGGAGAAGCTGATTCCACCCCATTCAAAATCAATATGGATCAGGTGTATGACGCCATCAAGGGTCGGGATTTCATCAGGCACCCGAGACTATTACCACCCAATCTGAAGGGTCCGGAAGCCGGGGAATATTGCGCCTTCCATGAAGGCATGGGCCACCGCACTGTGGACTGCAAGTCCCTCCGGAGGCAACTCTAAGAGTTGGTGGAGCGAGGATATCTCCAAGAGTTCATTCTAAATCCCGGGTGTTTTCCATTGATTGCGTGAGGGGAAAACTTACAAAATTGAAGAGAGAATTATAAATAATTAAAAAAAAAATTACAAGTGTTCTCTTCTTGAGTTTTTGGAGAAGTGTACCGGTGGGAGTCTAATCAACGCGTGATCACTTTATCCTATTGGAGATGCGAGCGTTCGGTCTTCAAAGACTACTGCCTGGGAATTTTCTTCTCGCCTAGTTCTGAAAATCCATTAAGAGTGGAAGATCGTAGGGAATTAGCACCATGAATCAGAGAACTAAATCCCTAAAAGCTTGAAAGTTAGAGAATGAACTCTGTATTTGCCAAAGCCTAGGCAGCAGAGTTTTCTCTCTTTTATGCAAAGATGCAGCCAAAAGCTAGCCTAAACGCCCCTTGAGCGCATCCATGCACTGAGTTATTTATAGGCTGGGAGGAGTGTAACTACCCCTAGAATTCAATAAGACTGAAAAAGTCTGTGAGCCTTCGGCGAGACTTAGACAGGCTCAGCGCGAGGCTAGAAAGCTTCATGCGAAGCTGAATATAGGCCTCGTGCAAAGCTAAAACAGGCTCGCGTGAGTCTATGGCAGTCATTTAGCTTGGTTGTCTCCATTTAATGTGGAATGAAGCGAGCGGGTGTAACCGCCCACTTAAAGTGGCATTAACCCCACTAAAATAGTGGGATTAACCCACTAATTGAATTGATCAATTAGCGACATTGGAAGCCCACAATGGAGATGAATAAAGGTTCAGGTGAAGCTATCAAAAAGCTTCAAGCGAAGTTAACTTCATGTGAAGTTTAGAGTTAGCTCTCTACGGAGCTAAATCAAAGTTCTCTATGGAGCTATGTAAAGCTTCAAGTGAAGCTATGAAAAATCTCTAGGCGAAGCTAAAGGCTATCTCTCTAAGGAGCTATGAAGAGCTTCATTAGCTCTTTAATAAAGTTATGCTAAGATTCAAGGTGAAGCTAGGCAAATAGCTCATTGCGGAGCTAGACCCTTGGGCTCATGCGAGACTAAGCGTTGAGCTGACTTAGCCTCAATGGCATGCGTAGGCTTCTTTAGAAGCAATACTTGGTCTACTGTCTGCTTAACTGGATCAGTAGGGTCAAGTCACTATTTTGTCCCTCAGGATGGGCAGAAACTGGTCGTCAGCTTGTCTGCGACTTATCTTTTATAAATATAGACATGTTAGACATTGTTCAGACCGGTTGAAATACTGTGTGAGAGTTTATCTTTTCAAAGTGTCAACAAAACCCCCTTCAAAGTTTTCATAAATACAAAATGAACTAGTTCAGATTTCAAAATACTTTGATTTGCTTTGGGTTTTAAAACATGTTTGAAGCAAGTATAGCATCAGCGTGCTAATTTAATTGTTGAAGAAAAAGCCACAACATGTGAGTTTAGTTTCATCTGCATGGCGAGATTATGGTTGGCGAAGGTGGTTGGTTTCTAGCTTCACCAAATGGCTGAACAGCCTACTGCTGGAACCCCTTTGGGCTAACTTTACTTGCAAAGGAAGCTAAATTATTAATTCATTGTTAGCACTTTTAGTGATTAACTTCGCCTGCTCTTCAAAACTGAAGCGACAACTGCCTCTTTTTAGGTGAAGCACTTGAGTGCTTTAGCTTCACCAGCGTTTCAGAAATGAAGTGGTAGTGCGAAGCTAGTCCATAGGGCTTATAAATAGGACCTTACAGTTCTTTTAGAGAAATTAATTTCTCTTCATCTTCAAGATTTTGACATTAGAGCTCCCATCCTCTTTTGTATTCAAATAAAACTACCCTCTTTTTCATATCTTTTAATGAAACCAGTGGCTCCCAAACAATTCCCTGGGAAGGAGGTGGAGACCTCTAAGGCGCCAGTTGCAACTTTGTCGGCCATCCAACGGCCAATCGCTGGTAGGAAAAGATTTTTCCTTTTCTCTTTTTAGCTGATTTTAGCTAGATCCATCTCCGAACAGTGTTTTTAGGAGTTTAACTCCCTTAGAATTAGTTCTAATAAACTTTTTAGGGAGTAAACCCCTCTTAGATCTGCATTGGTGAATTTAGAAACCCATGGGTTTCTTTTTTCAGCTTCTGCGTGAAGCTAGCCTTGGGGCTTTCTAAAGCTTTGAAGATGAAGCATCTCAGCGAAGCTAACTTCATGGTGAAGTTAAGACCTTTGTCTTAGACTGTAAAGCGAAGCTACACTTGCAAGAGAAGTTATACTTTAGCCTCCAAGCGAGGTTAGCTTCCCTTGCAGGCAAAGTTATGCCTTAGCTTGCCTTGCAGGCGAAGCTACACCTTAGCCTCTCCAGCGAGGCTAGTTTGCTTATAGGCGAAGCTAAGACTTGACCTGTTTTCACTGAAGTAAGGCTCTAAGCAGCCTATGCGAAGCTAAACTTTTAGCTATCTAGGTGAGGCTAGACCTTAACTTCTCTTAGCAAAGCTAAGTCTTGGCAGCTTGTTGGGCATAACTGAGAGTTTTTGCTTGTTTATTTTCTTCGATTACTAACACACTTGTTTTTGACTCTTTGCAGTGTACTATGCATGAGGACGTCAAACACCTTGTTTAGGTTCGTTATAAGAATGGATGTGAGCATCCATTTGTTGGCCCAAGGATATACTTTTCGGTTTTATTTTGATGATTACAAACACATGAAATTATTTGGCACTAATCAAGTTCTAGTGTTTATAAGCTTATAGGGTTCAAGAGATTGGAAGTTGTTCCATTCTTCCAGAGAAGGAAGTTTTTAAAGAAATCAAGTTGATTCAAAGAAGGGATTCAAGCTCGGATGATCAAAAGCATGGATTTTAAAGAAGCCCTCTTGATGAAAACTTGAAGAAAGTGTAACCCTATGTAAGATCTTAGAGTGTTTAAGTTTTGGTGTTGAATTGATGCTCAAGAATCACACACACTTGCACAAGTTAACCTATACAAAAAAATTATTGCAAAAAGTTTTCAAAAACCTATATTTTATACTCAGACTGATAACAGTTCTCTTGGACTGTCGACAGAACTATCGACAGGTTCTTTTTAGAGAACTGTCGACAGGTGTTTCAAATATCTCAAGAATTTTCTGGTTTTGTCTCTCTGTCGACAATCCAAGAGGACTGTCGATAGCTGATATGCTATGTATCAACAGAGCTATCAATAGGCTCATTGGACTGTTGACAGTCTAGCTCTATAATGATTAAAAATTTAGCAGTTGCATGCTGAACTGTCGACAGTCCCCAGTGACCATTTTAGCCTATTTTGAATTTAAATGAGTTTTTCTCCTATTAAACTATTCTGTCTTATCTCCAAATGGGTATATTTCACTTTATTAGGACTTTGTGGAGGATCCTTTGTGGATAGTGAAATCCTTCACGCGGTGAAGGCAGGGATGTAGAACTTTGTACTTGAATCTTAAAACAAATCTCTTATGTTTGCAATTGCTCTCTCTTGCTCTATTCTCTTGTGTTTTTGCTTACTCTTGTGTTTTTTCTTCCATTGCACTTGCTATGTATTTGCATCATCTCTACTTGTCAGTTTTTACTCTCTCAATCAAGAAGGCAATTGAGCACCTTAACTCATTATCTAGAGGAATATAGAGGAGAAGTTCATAGAGAATCCAGCTTCACTTCTTGATTTGAGTTAACCATTTGTACTATTCATTTTATTTATTGCATTTTCGCATTTAATTATCATTACACCTATTCACCCCCTCTAAGTGTACTTTCAATTGGTATCCAAAGCTTGAACTCTAGTTTTTGGTTTAACCACCTTAGAGAGATTCTTTTGCTAATCAGTCATTTGCATCACTTGTTTGTTTATCACATTAGTGTACATAACCGAAGATATTAAGACTTCACCCAAGTTTGATGGCCTTAACTTTCCTATATGAAAAGTTAAGATGAATGTTTTCTTGTAATCCCTAGAAAGCTGGGTTGCAAAGGTGGTGACTAAATCTTTTAGTGCACCGAATAGTGATGAGGACACTTGGTCCAAAATTGCCCCCAAGAATTTGATGCTAATGCTAGGGCACACTATGCCTTACTTCAAGGTTTGAATGATGATGATATCGCTTGGGTAATTAATTGTAAATTCACCTATGAGATTTGGTCACAATTGGTTGTCACACATGAGGGGACATCACAAGTCAAGAGAGCTAAGAATGATCTCTTGCATTCCCAAAAGAAATTTTTTTCATGAATGAAAATGACTCAATTGATGACATGATTATCAAGTTTACTAAAATTATAAATGGTCTTACTTCTTTAGGTGATAAAATTGACAATGAGCAAAAAGTAAGGAAGGTCATACATGCACTTTCACCATCATGGGAGGTCAATCTACTACTTTGAAAAAGCTTAATGATAAGAAAAAGATGGAGCTTATTGGTCTCATTGAAAATTTAAAAACCCATCAGATGGAAAAAAATGTTAGAGAGGAGAAAGCACTACAAAGAAGAAGATCCTTGCTTTCAAATCTACTCCTACCATCTCCGACGATGAAGAAGATAACCAAGAAGATGACGAAGATATGTCCCTCCTTGTGAAGAATGTAAAAAATATGTATAACAATGCTAAATTCAACAACCAAAGAATATAACAAGGGAAGGGGGATAAGAAGAGTGTTTGCTACAATTGTTAGAAACCTAGACACATCATTGTTGAGTACCCATAGACCAAAAACAAATCCACAACCTCCAAGAAGCCATACAAAAAGAAAGCCTTGAAGAAAACATAGGATTCAGTGAGCGACTCTGAAGAAAAGGTGGACACAGCTAATGTGTATTTCATGGAAAATGAGAATATACACGAGGTAATATCCAAATCTTCACTTGATGAATGTGAGTTATCTATGAATGAATTGGGTGAAACTTTTGAAGAACTTTCTAACAATTATAATTTTCTTAGAAAGAAGTACTTAAAAATGAAAAAGAAAAATGAACTTCTTCAAATCAACTACTTGCTATTTCAAAAGAAAAAATCTTTTATCCTCCATACCTTAAAAGACATAAAAAGATTTTGATGCACATAAAATTTCATGCAAAACTAAATTTTCTATCATTGATTAAAATGAGATTTTCAGTTTGAAAAATAAAATTAATACTTTGAGTAATATTTTGAAATAATGTGAATTTGACAAAGCTAGATTAGAAGCCATGCTTCTAAAATGGCAAACTCAAAGGAAACCACACACTCACATGTTTCGCACTCTCACAGTTATGCTTGCACACAAGCACATTCACTTGCTCATCATACCACTCATGCACATGCTCATCATGTTCACACACATCATGTATTTTTATACGCCAAGATGTATACATGCAACTATTTTAGTCAAAAAAGTCATTTGGCTAAGTTTGTTATGATAAATTTAATGCATCCAATAGTTATAAAAACTAACATTTTAGGAGCCAAGAAAGGTTGGGTACCAAAATTAACTTCTACTTTACATGATATAGGTAGGCACACCAAGGCTCCAAGACGTAGGGAGTGGTATACCTTGATAGCGGTTGCTCAAGGCACATGATTTGGGATATCAACAACTTTGCAACTCTATCAAGGTATCATGAAGGTGGCACCATCACCTTCAGAGATGATTTAAAGGGTTAAATCGTTGGAATACATAATATCAAGACTGGCTTATCTCTTTTGATTGAAGATATTATTTTGATAGATGGACTTAAACATAATCTATTAAGCATTAGTTACTATGTGACAAAGGCTTAAGGGTTATTGTTGACGACTTTACTTGTGACGTTTTAGACAAAAAAATAAATACTTGTCTTTTTTCCGATGTCATGAAAATAATGTTTATGCGATCGACATACTTAACCACTTGTTTGAATATTTTGAATGAAGATTCTTGGATATGATATAGGATACTAGGCCATATTTTGTTTGATCATCAATCCCAAATTAGTTCTAAGGATCGGTAAAGGGTATTCCTAATTTGAAAAGGACCGCATTTGTGATGTGTGCCAACTTATGAAACAAACCAAGTCCTCTTTCAAATCAATGAAGGACATCATGACATCAAGACCATTAGAATTGATATATATGGATTTGTTGTTGGCCCAAAGGCCAATCCTCTAGTTTTGATGACGATAAACTCATGTAGTTATAGTACTAATGATCTTGTGTTTAATTAGTCTCAGATAATTGATCAAGATCTTAGTAGGTGTTTAGCTTTAACAAAGGATTCAAAGTCAAATTTTGGAGCTAGCACGTGTTGATTCAAGAGATCGCGCATCAAGATCGCATCAAGTACTCAAGAGGAGTCTAGTTCGTTGGATCAAGCTTTGGACCAAGTCAAGAAGGAGAAGAAGATTTTCAAGAAAAGATTTTCAAGAAGACTTGTGTCGTGCCTGTAAGTGTTAAGATTTATTTTTAGATAAAATGTAACAGATAGATTTGTTGGTAGATTTCTCAAGTACATATACACACACAAAATTTATATATGTTTTAATAAGATAGTTTTGTGTTTAGAAAAATATCGTTTTAGATTTATCAAAACTTATTTTAGAGCTTATTGTCAAAAATATAGATATTTCATCTCATATGTATAGTGGATCATATCCATACACACTAAGTTTCAAAAGTATTTAAAATATCTTGTTTTCGTATTTGAAGAAGTTTTGAAAAAATCATTTTTCAATTTGGAGTTTGTTTTTGAAAAATACGGTTTTTGTTTAAGGCTAAAATTCTATATTACAAAAATGGTTCAAAATATTTATAATATGTGTTGAATTTTGATCACACATATTTGTACTTCAACGTATTTCAAAGAACTCATTTTTGTAGATTTTTAGTGATTTTATGAGATTTTATAAGAAAATATCAAACCAAGTTTTAATCCCTAAAATATCTGACCAGGTGTTTTGGCGGTCGACAGACCAGTCGACCGAACTAGAAGTCGGTCGACCGATGTGGACAAAATGTGTACGACCAACTGGCTGCTGGCCCGGTTGACCGGGCGGTCGACCGTCCAGAGAGCTCTGCTCTCTGGATCCGACCCCGGTCGACCGGACGGAGAGCTCTGCTCTCTGGATCCGGCCCCGGTCGACCGGGTGGTCGACCGGTGGCCCAACGGTCAGAAATCTGACCGTTGGCCCGTCGACCGGGCAGTCGACCGACAGCAGGATTTCCTGCTGAGTTATCCCCAATGGCTAGTTTTTGGAGCCTATTTATATAGGGCTATTTTGGGCTGTTTTCTACAAGATTCAAAGTGGGTTTTCAAGCTAGTTTTTCCTACCTCTTTAAGTATTTTTCTCCACTTGTTTTAAGCTAATACTTTCATATCAAAAGAGAGTTTTCAAGAGTGAGTTTCAAAAGAGATTTCTTGATTTTTTCCTCCACTATTATATCTTATTTTCTCACACATACTTGAGCTATCCATTGCTACATCAATCCTCTAGGGATTTTTGTTTTGAGATTGTTTTTAGGTGATCAAAATGTTGAGATCACTAAAGATTTTATCTTATATTTGAGGAGGCGAACTTGCGTGTTCATGTTGTTTCGAGTTCTTGTGGGAGCTCGGTGTAGAGGTGCGGCCTCGACAAGCTAGTGTGCTTGTGTGTGTTGTTCTTACGAGAACAAGTGAGGGGACTAGTGAGTCCAAGAGTTCTAGTGTGAACTCTTTATAGGTATTGCGGCACCGAGTGATCCGATGGGATCAATTTTAGTAGAAATCCTTCATAGTGTTGAAGGCGGGGACCTTCTCGAACCTCGAAGCAAATCTCCCGTGTTTACGATTGCTCTCTCTCTATATCTCTCACTTGTGTTTATATCTTACATACTTATATTGCTTTATCTTTATATGTTTGATATATCTTGTGCCTTATTGTTATACGCTTGGGATTGTTTGCTCACACTTGTATTCAACCAAGAGAGCCATAGCGGCACCTCAACTCTTATATAGAGGAATCTTGAGGAGATAATCCAGAGCCCTTCACCGGAAATTCGGCTATACTCTTGTGTTATACCTTGTGTGTTTTACATAATAGTTTTTAGTTTGCTGAAATAGTTTTTAATTCCACATTAATTCATCATTAGAATAGCTAGTCACCTATTCACCCCCCTCTAGGTGACCTAAAAGTTGTATCAAAGCTTGGTGCTCTTGATTTGAGTCTAACAACCTTGAGTTAAAAGATCCTATATTTTAGCTAATCACAATATTTGTTTACACACACATATGGACTTCATGACATCTCCCATGTTTTACATTCTTAACATCCAAACTTGAAAAGTTAAGATGTCCATGTACCTTAAAGCCTTAGGGATTCATGTTTATCTTGCCACAATTAAAGATTCATATTATTTAAATGGCAAACATTTAGAGGCTAACTCAAAAGCCATCCATGCTTTAAAGTCAACCCTAAATGATGATTATTTATGTAGGATTTCTAACTTTGATTCGGCTTTTATGGTATGGAACACTCTAATCTCCCTTGGTGAATAAAAGCAATACTATGCGGAAAGTGACTCGGATGTTGGAAGTGATGCTTCCAACATATGCTACATGGTCCAAGGGGATAACCCCCTTGTGATAAATTCTGACTCTGAGCTTGATGAGGATGTTGACATGTCATATGACGAGCTTACTTTATTTTGTCAACAAATTCTTGAAAAATATGACGTGCTTAAAAAGAATAATAAAAGATTGAAAAATAAATTTGAATGCATTTCAAAAGAAAATGATATTTGAAACAGGAGAATATTTTCTTGTCTTCTAAATTAAATGATCTTTGTGAAGGAAATAATTCTTTAAAAAATAAAATTAATTTGGTGGAAAAAGAAAAAGAAATTTTTTTGAATGAAAATAACTCTTTAAAAAGAAAAATTGTTTCAAAAGAAAAAAAACATTTCTAAAAAAAAAAATTGTTGACTCTCATTCTTGCCATGCTCTTCATGCCACTATTAATAAAAATGAGATTCAAATTCTGAAAAATAGAATAAGCTCAACTTTGAGCAATTGTGCATTTAATCATTCTAAATTAGAAACCTTGTTTCAAAAGAGACAAGCTCCACATGTTCATGCACATTACCTACGGCATACATATGCACACTTTGCACATCAAGATCACACTCACTCTCATATGCATGCTAGAGTGTACAAATATACACATTGTGCCTGCAAAGGTCATCTTGCAAGATTTTGCTATAATAGAGTAAATTCTTTAAATTTTGCAAATAAAAATGTTTGGGTTCCTTATGATGCTAACCCCCGTGAACCAAAAGAAAATAGGTACCAAAATCTCCACCTCTTGTGTTTGATGTAGGTGTGGCTCTCACATGACGTGAGAGGTATGGTGCCTTGGTGGTGGGTGCATATGGAGCTAGATGGATATACCAAATTGTTGCATCACCTTTAAGGAAGTTTGGTGGGAGGACCACCATGGTTTGGAGACTTAGAGAATGTTGACACTCTAAAAAAGACAAGATTCCTAACTGGCCTGAACAATGTCTAACTTGTTGACATCTACAAAAGATAAGTGGCAGACAAGCCGATGGCCAGTTCTTTACCCATCTCAAAGGGGACGAATCAGCAACTTGGACTCTATCGATCCAGTGAAGCAGACAGTAAGCCGAGGTCGTCCTTAAAAGCCCGTGAGAAGGCCCAAGCAGGTCTAGGGACACTAAGTTAGCTTAACACTTAGTCTCCCACAAGCCCACGAGATAAATCTCACATGAGAAACCAAAGTTGCTTAGCATCACAGGAAGCTTCTTCATAGCCTCGTTGCGAGCTAACTTACAGCTTCGCCTGGAGATGCTCAGTTAACTCCGCAGAAAGTTAACTTCCCTCGCAGCCCCACGCAGCTGCGCGAAAGGCTGACTGGTAGCTTCGCCACAAGTCTTACTCAGCTCAGCTGAAGAGCTTTCTTTTAACTTCGCCATATGCTTCTCCCAGCTCCGCCATGAGCTCAACGCCACGACTCCGCTGTGAATCTTTTATGGTCACCTTTGACCAATCAAATCCCCAGATGAGATCAAATCTAATTGAGATTAAATGTGACAGTTGCTTGCCATAATCTTTTGACTCTCCCTATCAGGTGAGAAGATCAGAGGAGATCTTTCAGTTATTTGGAAAGAATTAAGGGAGTATCCCTCATTTAGCAGAGCGGATCAAGAGATCAGCGCTACTTGCTATCCTAGCTTCGCGAAAGCTGTCTCTAACCTCGCGGCAAAGCTACTTTTCAGATGTAAAATAGATTGACTCAATCTGTTTCCAGATTTTCAGAGCAATTATACCCCTATTCCCCCTTATAAATAGCCTACCAGAGGCATACAGAGGGGGGGCGGAAAAAAGGGAGGATCAACGGCTAAGGATAGAGAGGAGATCGGAAATCTACTCTCTCGCTTCCAAGAACACAGAGAATTACTTCTCTAATCCTGCAAGGATAAATTTAGGGTGCTAATATCCTAAGATCTTCCTCCTTCTCAAGGAATCTCTGGAACCAGGCGAGAAGGAATTTCCCAAGTGGAGGCAGCTCGAGAAGTAACAAGAGGGCTCTACCGACCTTATGTTCTTTGACTCCCCGAACCAAGCGAGAAGGGAATCCAATCAGGCGGCAGTCTGATTGTCTGATCGATCTCATCGTCAATGCTCGCTGATCAAATTCCTACCGGCACACTTTCCCAGAAATCTCAGAGGAAATCTACCTGTAATCTTCTTACTGCAAAGAATTACTTGTAATTTAGCTCCTCGACTCTTTTTGTAAGTTTTCCCCTTCTCAAAATCAATGGAAAACATGATGGCGACTCCGCTGGGGAACAAGTTCTCCACTATTGAGAATCAAGTGTCACAATGCGACGAGCAGACCTTTAGGTCTATTACTGAGACGCTGGTCATTCACTCTGGCCAAGAGAAGTTCAAACAACTTCTTCCTGGGGTAGCAAAAGTCCCCTACGTACGCGCAAGTACAAGGAAGTCAGTGTAGCCGGAAGCCCTTTGGCTAATTCTTGGAAGCAAGTCTCTGTTGAGACAGATAAGTCTTTCCGCAAGCCTATTACGGTCTTCTGGCGCAACAAGGAGACGGTGTCGCAATGCGAGGGTCAGAATCTTGAGCCTATTACCTTCAAAAACCTGGTCGTTCATTTTGACCAAGGAAAATTTGAAGAGCTTCTCTAAGAAGGTAGTCCAATGCTCCACATACGGAAGCATAGGAAGGTCTCAATGGCCAAGGTTTCAGAGCAGAAACCAAAAGGAGACTCCTCCCAACTTCTCTCAGCCTCGCACGAGGCTAGCCAGGTTCCCTGCGAACCTAAATTTCCCCTCCCAAAGCAGATGTAGATGCCAAAACAGAAAGCTCTATATGAAGCTTCAGGCGTAGCTACGCCACAGGTTCGCTTGCCCCGCGAAGACAAAGGCAAGATGCCTGCCTGCTTCATCGAGACTATCAGCCGCGTGGCTAGAACGGCGACTATACCTTCGCCTAATGCAGGAGCAGTGACTCCTCGCGCCAACCTCGTTCTTCTGAGCGAAGTTACTTATAGCACGGCAGCCACAGCGCCAGTACCTCAGGGTATGCGCGGAGTTCCAAGCCGCCAGGCTGGGGCTAAAGCACCTAGCAGTGCTAACCACCTTCACAGCAAGGTAGCCAACAAAGCACTACAGCGTGCTTCGCTCCCCGGTTCCTCAAGCGTTAAGTTCGCCCTTTGCGTTGGAGCTAAGGGATTATCCCTGGGTACTGATAACGGTGCTTATGCAGCTCAACGCCTAAGGGTGCTCCCGAAGTTCTTAGCCGCAAAGCTAGAACTAAATCACTATCTAGTGCCAATCACCTCTGTGGTAATGAGAGGAACAATGCATCAACCTGTGTTTCATTTCCAAAGCTTGCATGCAAGAAGGTGGTGTCAAAATTACCTGAACGCATCAATGCGCGGTCCACCAGAGTCTCTGTGCTGAGTCGCTTAAACTCGGCTGGGTCCGACTTGCGAGAGTCTTAGCAAGCTAACGGAAGTCAGAATATTTTCAGACTTCTCCCTCCTGTTGTTAACAAGTGGAATGTCAGTTAGTGACAGTCCACTCAGTCCATTATCGGCTAGGACCAATCCCCGCCACTCCTCCAGACCGACGGTCAGTTTTTGATCGACTATCGATGCAAGTTCCGATGAAGCATCATGATTGTAGCTAAACCTGCACACAAAATACGAGATTATAAAACTTAAGAAAGGAGATGTGCAAGTGCTCAATTCTTCCGCTATAGCAAGTGGCTATGCGGGTCGTGATCCACAAGGAGGGTTTTGCGATAGAAGCGTTTACGTTCTTTATTGAAATCTTATGAACACAAAACGAGAGTTCTTCTCTGTTTTTAAGTTAAGAAAATGAAAAAGAAAGTTATGTTAAAGTTAAGAAGAAAGTGAGAGATGAAGAAGGTGAAAAATCAGAAAACAATAAAAGCGACTATGTACAAATGGAGTGAGTGGAGAAGAAAGAGTGGAAGAGGTGATGATTTAATTTACAGAAATGAAAGAAAGGAAAGAAAAGGAAGGAATACTTACCTAGGTTGAGTGATGACTTACTTGGAAACCGTTGCATGCTCTACCTTTGCTTCGGAGGCGTTCAACGCATAGATCATAGCTCGAGCTCAGTCCCCGTGAATATTATATCGTCAAGCATATCAAGAACGAAGTGATGCGGAGCTTGGAAGAGGAGAACGTCTTCATGAACTATCGCTGGCTCTCACGTAGCTTAGTTATACTTGCTTTGGAATTCACTTGTAAACTCAACAAATACAACCAAGGTAAAGTAGAAGAGGAAGAAGAAAGCAAAAGGAAAGGAAAGTAAAGATACGAACATAAATAAAAGTTTACCTTTATTGCTTGAAACAATGAAAGAAAGGAGGAGGGTACATCGGTGTCACTCTCAACATATGCCTCTCTCTCTTACTTACATGAATCATCATCTAATCCTAAGCTTACATACACATTACAATTACATAATAAAGAAAAGAAAAACCTAAACTACAAATGAAAACTAGGCTAAATCCTAACTCTACATTGGCGTCCCATTTTGCGTGCAAAGACTGCCCTTTTATAGGCATAACCCACACGAGGGGGATCCCGGGGAGATCGGGGGAGCAAACGCTCCCCCTAACTCCCCAACAATGCCGCGGAAACGCGGCTTGGGCCGTGTTTCCGCGGCCAGGGTGTGGCCAGGTGGCCACACCCTGTTGGTGGGTCGTCCAGGTATTCCCCTCTGCTTTTATCTTGAGTTGGTTTCTTCGTTTGAGTCCCGGATTCTGACGAAATGGCCTTGGATTCTTGGCTTTAACCGATCGATTCTGAGAGAATTCTTCTCAATCGGTTTTCAACCTCTTGATTTTGCCCTGATTTCTTGAGTGCGAATTAATTCTGATTTAATTCAGAATTTTGGTGGGCTTTGGGCTCATTTCTCTTCAACTCCTTAAAGATTGGGCCTACAAATAAATTAAACAATTAATTAGGACAATGCAGGCTTTTATTCTATAATAACTATGGACATATGATATTAAATATGCAACCTTAGCAATCAATCACACCCCCATACCTATCTTTTGCTCGTCCTTGAGCAAAACAACTAAACTATACTAAGGATTATTAGACCACTTTCGCGGGTCACGCGATTGCACTGAGCATTTGCAACAAGCCGTTAAACCTCTAGGTTTCCCCTAGAGGACGAGTTTTGTCTTGTGAGGGTTTTCAGCGGATTGCACCCACAAAATCCATAAAGAAAGAGAAATAAAGAGTTAGTATTTTCGAAAGGCATTTTGAAAGAGAAAAATATTTGAAATATAATTGTAAGATTTAAGCAATCTATAAGTTATAGGAAGACTGAATTTTTCATTCCTAAACTTAGTCTCTATTCAAAATTTGTTATCAATCAAAGTAAGGAGTCAAATTGTACTTCTCATCTAGTCTATTACTTTACCCTAAGTCATATGCACTTGTGAAACTTTTGACTCAGGGTTCATTAACTCTAACTCTTATACCTTATTTATATATATATATATATATATATATATATTATTTATTTTTTTGTGGTATTATTCCTTAGTTCTATTAGGCTTTCTAATCTGCCCATGTAATGAGCCTTTAATCGATGACTCCCAAACCAGACGGTCTTAGGGCACCGGGTGAGAAAACACCCAAGGACTTAAGGACTCGAGCAAACAAGGCCACAAAACTAAGAATTTTATTATTTGAACCTCTTTTAGGCGTGAATACTTATGCTTTATTAGGCACAAATACCCAGCTTAATCAGAGGATTTATATATATATATATATATATATATATATATATATTTATATATATATATATATATATATATATATATATATATATTTTTTTTCAAACTTATCTAATTATCTTTCGCATAAATACTAAGGCTTGCTTAGGCAAAAGCACCTAGCTAATCAATAATTAGATTTGTTTATTTATTTTATTTTATATATATATATATTTTTATAAGGCATAAGAATCTTTGTTTTTTAACTCTAAGTGTGTAAGTGTATGAAGTGTGCATATTTCATCAAGGTAAAGATCAAGACTAAATTACTTTGATAAATTATCTTCCTAACCCTAAAATCAAACAAATAATCTTATTTTGACCAAGTATAAGAAATCCTAATTTGGATTTTCCTATTCCTAAAATTAACTTAATTTCTTACAAAAATATGTCAAAGTATTGTTTCCATTTTCAAAAAGTTTTTAAAAGTAAAGAAAAAATGTTAATTTTTTTTAAACAAAAAGAAAAGTTATGTTAGACTCTCCCCCACACCTATCTCATGCATTGTCCTCAATGTATGAATTAATGCATAGATGCATGAAAAAGAAGAATGGGAAGGAAAAGGTTACCTTAAGGTGGTGGTTCCGGTGGTGGTCTGATTGGTCCACGAAATGCGGCCCAATCAACTTTTCTTGGGTCTCGGAGGAACCCACCAGAAATATCTTTAATATAACCCATTAAAAAGATGTATCCATGAAGGATTTTTATTAAGTATTTGACCCCATCTAATTTCTAAATTTCATAACCGATTTCAGAGTCAAATTTATCAACCACCTCGTCCCAGAATGGAGTATGAAATGATAGAATGTTTGACTTGGACTCAGGAAGTATGGGAACTAATACTGACTCACGAAAGTGACTTAAGTCAAGTAAAGGTTCAGGAGTCGATATTAGTTCAAGAAGCGGGTCCAAGTCAAGAAGTTGAAACTCAAGTCCACATTTATTTTCCAACAACGGAATGTGACTTAATGTTGGAGATTCAAGTTCAAGAATAATAGGAGTGGGAATCAAAACTGACTCTAAAATATTACCTAAGTCAGGTAACAGAGCAGGAGTCAATAGTAATTCGGGAATTTGAACTTGATCACAGATCTGAGAATCTAGGTCACATATCTCATTGAGTTCAATATCATAGAAATGAGAACTTGCCAATTTATCAATGGGATTTTCAAAATTATAAAATTGGTCAAGTTCAACATGATGATCATCAAAGATAGGTGATTCAATTTCAAGATGAATTGGCACAGGATCCAATGTTGACTCGGGGAAAAGATTAAAATCAAGTGGAGACACCGGAGTCATTATTGAATCAGGAAATAAAATTGAATCACTAAGTTGAGGTTCATAATCATACTCATTTTCAAGTTCGATTTCAGGTAAGTGATAACTTGCCAAACTATCAATATCATTTGGAGTTGGGGCAAGTTCAAATGATCGTTCTGAAATGGAACCTTGATTTTCAAAACTACATGACTCTTCGGCTCTAACAGAATGGTTAGTGACATCAGAACTTGTCCAACGTGAGAACGTAGAGATTCGACCATCATATCTATATCACGGTTACGAGTGTTTTGAGCCTGAGTCATGGCTTCAAGCATCTTTTCATAGTTGATAGGTTAATTATTTTGATGAAAAGATGAAGAATTGTCTTGGAAGTGATAGTGAAATTGTGAGATACGAACATAAATAAAAGTTTACCTTTATTGCTTGAAACAATAAAAGAAAGGAGGAGGGTACATCGGTATCACTCTCAACATATGCCTCTCTCTCTTACTTACATGAATCATCATCTAATCCTAAAAGCTTACATACACATTACAATTACATAATAAAGAAAAGAAAAAACCTAAACTACAAATGAAAACTAGGCTAAATCCTAACTCTGCATTGGCGTCCCATTTTGCGTGCAAAAACTGCCCTTTTATAGGCATAACCCACACGAGGGGGATCCCGGGGAGATCGGGGGAGCAAACGCTCCCCCTAACTCCCCAACAATGCCGCGGAAACGCGGCTTGGGCCACGTTTCCGCGGCCAGGGTGTGGCCAGGTGGCCACACCCTGTTGGTGGGTCGCCCAGGTATTCCCTCTGCTTTTATCTTGAGTTGGTTTCTTCGTTTGAGTCCCGAATTCTGACGAAATGGCCTTGGATTCTTGGCTTTAACCGATCGATTCTGAGAGGATTCTTCTCAACCGGTTTTCAACCTCTTGATTTTGCCCTGATTTCTTGAGTGCGAATTAATTCTGATTTAATTCAGAATTTTGGTGGGCTTTGGGCTCATTTCTCTTCAACTCCTTAAAGATTGGGCCTGCAAATAAATTAAACAATTAATTAGGACAATGCAGGCTTTTATTCTATAATAAGTATGGACATATGATATTAAATATGCAACCTTAGCAATCAATCACATCACAAAAGTGGTGTATCGCGAAATCTACCAGATCTGCCCTCTGCATCCGTCAATATGATCAGAAGGGGGCGGGAGCCGCGTAGGGGTAGACGAGCGCCACAGCTGCTAACTCTCCTCCTTCTAGTTCTCCAGATCCAGATTATAGTCCGGGCTTACGCCAAGTGTTGTAGCACGAAGAAGGTGTCTTCCGAAACACCAGATCTAGGGTTGCAATACCCTACAGTTATGAGCAGCCATCCTCCTCAACTGCAGTAATCTCACCAGAATCAATGAAAGGATTATTCTAATGGTCTGATGAGGAGGACAAAGATAGTGGGTATTGACTGATTTTTCCTGCACACAAATATTATATGTTAGTTTTAAGAATAGATGTGAAAGTCTCAGTTCTAATCCGCGGCAGCAGGGCTATGCGGGTCGTGATCCTCAGGGAGGGACTGCAATGGAAGCGTTAAGCAAGTTTCTCTAAAGTTTTTATTTTTATTTGTTAAGTTAGAAAGGAAGTGGTATTTACAATGGGTGGTAGAAAAGAATATGGAGATGAGTTGTATTTAATCTACAAAAAAGAAAAGAAAAGAAAAAGAAAGAAAACTTATCTCTTTAGTCTGCTTGCCGTTTGAACCGTTGCGATGATTTCCCTTTTCTTGGAAGGTGTACAAGCACGGCTTATGGGATCGTCCGCCTTCTTAATCTACTCTACGAAATGAAAAACAAGCTATGAAGACTGTTCATCGCCATTGGGCCGTCAAGGTTCCTTCTTCGGCTAGGTATTCTCGAAGCAGTTGGATCTCATGGTGGGCAAGACATTAGAGAACAAATAGAAGAAAGTAGATACAAGATTAAATAAGAATAAAGAAACTAGAATAATACAAGAATAAAATAAAACAAGCCTTGATTCGATTATTAAACAATGGTGGAAAAATAACACTTACACCGACTGTCACCATCAGTACAAGCAGATCCCTTCCTCCATGAATACATCATCTCCTCTCAGCTTTTACAAAAAGAATAAAAAAATATACATAGGTGGAAAGAAAACCTAAAAACCCTAACTTTGGCCCTTGGCTCTTCGCTGGACGCTTTCTGTGTTGCATCTACAGGGGTATTTATAGGAGTTGGAAGATGTAGAGTCCTAGTACAACTCTCCCAAAAAAATCTTATCTCCAGACTTGTGGCACTTATCCATAGAAGTTCAAATCAAATCTGTCCTGCAATTTATTATCCTGTTGATCGCCAAAATTGGCTTATCTACGGACTGAATTGGAAAGTTTGATCAACAGAAGAGTTGTAGGGCTTCAAGTCTTCTTTCTGGAGCATTTTGAATCATTAAATTTGCATATCGGTAGCAAAAGTTATGATCTGTATACTAAACATGTACGGTCTGAATCCGAATTTATCTTTAAACTCTTTCCTGCAAGCATTTAGGATTGAATAGAAGTCTATCCTTCCCTCTTCTTTGTATTTGCAACTTTGGCCCTTATGTATTTGCACTTTTGACATTTGGTATTTGCACTTTTACACCTGGGCTTGGACTTGGGCTTGGATATGGGCTTTTGGGCTTCATTAAGCTTTATTTCTTATAAAAATAAGAACTCGAGGCCTGCACACAATAAATCACAAAATATTAATAAACGTGCAGAATTAAATGAATAAATATGAAAATGTGATGGTAAATGTTATGATAAAAATGCATTTTTCACTACCAATCACACCCCCACACTTATCTTTTTGCTCGTCCTCGAGTAAAAATCAAAGAAAAAGAAAAATTAATCTAACCTAACTCACTTTCGTAGGAATCACGGTTGCACTTAGCACGTGCAACAAGCCGTTAAACCTCTAGGTTACCCTAGAGGACGAGTGTTGTCTCGTGAGGGTTTTCAGCGGATTGCACCCACAAAATCCATAAAAAGGAAAATATTTGAATTATATTTGAAGAGACTAAGTAGTCTATAAGTTTTAGGATCCTCATTTTTATTCATTCTTTAAACTTAGTCTTAATAAAGTTAATTGTTATTCATTTTAGGTAAGGATTAAAATTGAATTTCTAATATAGTCTTTTTCGTTACCAAAAGTCATATGCACCCTTGTGAATCTAGGAATTCCTTAACTTGGACTCTCATGCCTCTTTAGTATATTTATAAGATCATCTAATTTTCTTTCGTGTAAGTATCAAGGCTTCTTGAGGCCCTCATACCTAACTAATTGACTATTAGATGTGTTAATATAATTTTTTTTTTTTTTGGTATGTATAACTCATCTAATTTTCTTTCGTATAAGTATCAAGGCTTCTTGAGGCCCTCATACCTAACTAATTGACTAATAGATGTGTTAATACATGTATAATATTTCTCAGTTTTCTTAGGCTTTCTAATCCACCCATGTAGCGAACTTACAGTCGGTGGCTCCCAAACCGGTCGGCTTTAGGGCACCAGGTGAGAAAACACCCCGCGGACTCAATTCGAATGAACTAGGCCCCAAACTAAGGACTTTATTTTATTTACTCACCTTTAGGCATGAATACTTATGCTTCTTGAGGCACATGTATCAGCTTAATTGGTGATTTTTTTTTTATTATTATTATTTTTTTTTTATGAGGCACAAGATCTTTGTCTTAGAATCCTAGATATGCATTTGGTATGCACATTTCATTAAGGTAAAAATCAAGACTAATTATTTATTCAATTTCTCTCCTATACCTAAAAATTTAACAATTTATTTATTTTGATCAAGTTTTTAGAAATCCTAATCATGATTTTCCTAATCCTTAAAACTAACTTAGATTTCTTTCAAAAAAATAAGTCAAAATATTTCCTTTTTATAAAATTTTTTTTTATATATATTTTTTTTCAGATTTTTTTCTTTTTTTTTTTTTAGCAAATTTGTTGTTAATTTCTACCTATGTTAGTATGTTAGTAAAGCCCACCCCCACACTTATCTCATGCATTGTCCTCAATGTATGAATGAATGCATATATGCATGAAAAAGAACAAGGGAAGGCGGAAAATTACCTTAGGGGGTGGTTCCGGTGGTGGTCTAATTGGTCCACGAAATGCGGCCCAAACAAGATAACGTGGTAGTTCACGGGACCTACCTTTATTGACCTCTTTTTTATTTACATATTTACAGTCCCCAGAATGAATAGGATCATGGAAGATCCTCTCGTGAAACTTACTCCCTTTACATGACCAGTCCTGGAAAATCATCACAGAGTCATGGTCTATACCTATGTCCAACAAAAGAATGTGACTTGGTAAAATGGTTGACTTGGACTCAAGAATGATAGGTTCAGGATCTAATACCGACTCAGGAAAGAAACTCAATTCAAGTAAAGGTTCAGGAGTCGGGCTAGGATCAAGAAGTGGGTCCAAGTCAAGAAATTAAAACTCAAGTCTACAATCATTTTCCCACAATGGAATGTGACTCAATGTTGGTGATTCAAGTTCAGGAATGATAGGTGTGGGAATCAAACTGACTCTAAAATATTACCCAAGTCGGGTAACAAAACAGGAGTCAACAATGATTCGGGAATTTGAACTTGATCATAGATTTGGGAATCTAGGTCACATATCTCATTAGTTTCAATCTCATAAAAATGGGAACTTGCCAATTTTTCCATGGGACTTTCAAAATTGCACAATTGGTCAAGTTCAATATGATCATCAAAAATGGGTGATTCAATTTCATGATCTATGGGTATGGGAATAAATATTGGCTCAGAAAATTGGTCCAAATTGGTAAGGATACCGGAGTCAACATAGATTCGAA
Source organism: Agave tequilana (assembly GCA_038442645.1). NCBI lineage: Eukaryota > Viridiplantae > Streptophyta > Magnoliopsida > Asparagales > Asparagaceae > Agave > Agave tequilana. Next base: position 163,365 of record JAVJIF010004006.1, on the reverse strand, counting down.
AATGGAAACTGAATCGCAAAGTTGGGGATCGGGTTCACATTCACAATCTAATTCAATCTCATTGAAATTAAAACTAGCCAACTTGTCCAAGGATTGGGATTGAGCAAGTTCATATTGATGTGATGAAATTGAATTTTGATCAAGGTCTGCTAGACAGAATGATTCTTGGTTCCTATCAACTTGGTTGGTTCGCTCAGAATGTTTGAAAGTCTAGAAATTTGCTCATTCATTATATCTTGCAACCGATCCACTTTTTTCTTCTAACCCATCAAATAGATCAATGGTGGACTGAAACCTTGGTGATGTGGGAAAAGACGTATATGAAGAAAATGGTTGAACAGGTGGTTGACCATATGGCTCAGGGTGTTGAATTCCCATTGACTCTGTGAAGAGTAGTGATGATTATTCCAATCTTGTTCATAGTATTGGGACTGGGGCATGTAATGATTCGGATAAGACCAATCTGGCACACTAGGTTGGTCAAAGTTATGATATGCCGGGTTGGTAATATCCGAAAAAGAGGTTGGTGTATAATATGGATCCTCATTAAAATTGAAAAAATTATTGTTATAGGCCATATCATACAAAGCAAACAAAAGAAAAAAAACAACAAAAAAGAAAAATTTCTAACCTAAGTTAGGATAGACCTAGACCTAGACGACTCCTAACTGGTTAGACTGTCCACGGGAGGTAGGGTGTAGACTTTGACCACAAGTTAATCAGCCAGGTCGGGGCAAGAGTGGTGGGAGGTTTTCCGTCAAAGACGTTCCTTAATTAAATAACCACCACACTTCGGGCTTTCGGCCCTCAATCCCCTTCCTAGACACTGATTTGGCAAGAGTCAACTTCCAGCACTGTTCCTCCTTAGGATAATCTCCTATTGAGTCCGAGATGTCCCTAGGGCCAACGTCTACTAATTTTTAAGTTAGGCTTGGGTTAGTGAGTGCTTGGGATATGATTTTTGGGCTAAGGAAGGGTGATGAAATCCCCACCTTATCTTGTTAATGGGTTATGCCCTTAAGATGATTAGTGCAAGTGTACAAGATAAATAGGTAGAATTCACTCAAAGCAGAAAATCAACCAAGAGATGAGTCCTATTCTACATGCAATGCGTACGTATCTTGCTTCTCCAGCACTTTTCAACAGTAAAAATAAAGGAATTGAAAAGACACGTGCCTAATATGCAAACGTCTAATCACTTTTTATTTTTAACAACCAATGATTTACTGTTGAATTATTAGCAATTTACAGGTATATCACAGAACAAAACAGAATAGAGCAGTAAGCAGTATTTTAAATTTGAAGCACCCTGCAAAAAACTGCAGTTAGTAATTCACTACTGCAGCCGCGTTTCCGCGGCTATGGCCACGGATCCGCGGCAATACAGTAGACTCTGGTGCTCTGCCTTCGAGGGCAAAGGCACAGAGTAGCTATATGTCCACTGCTGCTGCTGTTTTTCTGTTTCCTGTTCTCCAAACCTGCAAACAGAAAGAATAAAAGAATAGTTATTTTTTTTATTTTAGAGATAAAAACTTACCGTCCCTCCCCGGCAACGGCGCCAATTTGTTGACTGATTTTTCCTGCACACAAAATATTATATGTTAGTTTTAAGAATAGATGTGCAAGTCTCAGTTCTAATCCGCGGCAGCAGGGCTATGCGGGTCGTGATCCTCAGGGAGGGACTGCGATGGAAGCGTTAAGCAAGTTTCTCTAAAGTTTTTATTTTTATTTGTTAAGTTAGAAAGGAAGTGGTATTTACAATGGGTGGTAGAAAAGAATATGGAGATGAGTTGTATTTAATCTACAAAAAAGAAAAGAAAAGAAAAAGAAAGAAAACTTATCTCTTTAGTCTGCTTGCCGTTTGAACCGTTGCGATGATTTCCCTTTTCTTGGAAGGTGTACAAGCACGGCTTATGGGATCGTCCGCCTTCTTAATCTACTCTACGAAATGAAAAACAAGCTATGAAGACCTGTTCATCGCCATTGGGCGTCAAGGTTCCTTCTTCGGCTAGGAATTCTCGAAGCAGTTGGATCTCATGGTGGGCAAGACATTAGAGAACAAATAGAAGAAAGTAGATACAGATTAAAATAAGAATAAAGAAACTAGAATAATACAAGAATAAAATAAAACAAGCCTTGATTCGATTATTAAACAATGGTGGAAAAATAACACTTACACCGACTGTCACCATCAGTACAAGCAGATCCCTTCCTCCATGAATACATCATCTCCTCTCAGCTTTTACAAAAAGAATAAAAAAATATACATAGGTGGAAAGAAAACCTAAAAAACCCTAACTTTGGCCCTTGGCTCTTCGCTGGACGCTTTCTGTGTTGCATCTACAGGGGTATTTATAGGAGTTGGAAGATGTAGAGTCCTAGTACAACTCTCCCAAAAATCTTATCTCCAGACTTGTGGCACTTATCCATAGAAGTTCAATCAAATCTGTCCTGCAATTTATTATCCTGTTGATCGCCAAAATTGGCTTATCTACGGACTGAATTGGAAAGTTTGATCAACAGAATAGTTGTAGGGCTTCAAGTCTTCTTTCTGGAGCATTTTGAATCATTGGATTTGCATATCGGTAGCAAACGTTATGATCTGTATACTAAACATGTACGGTCTGAATCCGAATTTATCTTTAAACTCTTTCCTGCAAGCATTTAGGATTGAATAGAAGTCTATCCTTCCCTCTTCTTTGTATTTGCAACTTTGGCCCTTATGTATTTGCACTTTTGACATTTGGTATTTGCACTTTTACACCTGGGCTTGGACTTGGGCTTGGATATGGGCTTTTGGGCTTCATTAAGCTTTATTTCTTATAAAATAAGAACTCGAGGCCTGCACACAATAAATCACAAAATATTATAAACGTGCAGAATTAAATGAATAAATATGAAAATGTGATGGTAAATGTTATGATAAAAATGCATTTTTCACTACCAATCAGGTATGCCTCTTCATCAACAGTCAGCTCGGTACGAACAGATAGAGTGTCAGTGAATATGGCTGATAACGATAATGATGACCTCCGTCGACGGTTGGAAGCTCAAGAGCAAACCTCTAAGGTTCAGCAGGAAGCCTTAGATAACATTCAACAGATGCTCACCCAACTCCTCATTAACCGGTATAATAATGATACTGGGAGTAATCATAATGAGGAAGAACAGCATAGCGATGAACAACCAAAGACTGAGAAGTCAAAGGAAAGTTCTTCTATAGATGCTGAAGTTCTTAAAGGCATCCAAGCTCAGATCGCATCCCTAGCTCAAGGGATGAACTAAAGAAAGTAAGGGCAGTCCGTCCTTACCCTTTAGAATGGGATTCAGTAACATACTCATCAAAGTTCAAGCCACCAACATTACATACGTATGATGGTAAGAGCTCGCCAAACCAGCATATCTACTACTTCCGATCTCAGACCGGTAATGTTATAGACAATGATGCTATTATGGCCAGACTGTTCATTGGCACCCTGAAGGGGGTAGCATTCGACTGGTTCCGAAGCCTTCCTCTGAGCTCATTAATTCTTGGATCGACCTAGAAACTCGATTTCTTACTTGTTCCTACGAGGATGATACTAAAGTAACCATGGACAAACTCCTCTCTACCGTGCAAAGGAAGGGTGAATCTGTTCGAGACTATATTGAACGGTTCAGAAACTTATCTCTGATGTGCCTAGCAGGGATGCCATTACCCATGCTCTTGCAGACATGCAGGCATAACTTCCTCGACCAAGTGGAGATTCGTATGGAAGGAACTAGTCGAACAAGCTGAGATAGCTGAAAAGTCGTCTAAGAACTTCGAACCATCTACCCCCAAAGGCAAATGAGGTATGAATAATAAGGGGCGCAGCGACATGGCACAGTCTTCCCAAGCCAAAGGGAAAGAAACTATGTCCGTTGAATTGTCAGGGGACGTTCATTTGAAGGCCAAGAAGAGCGGCTTCAATAATCAGGAGTCTAAGTTTCCTCCGAAACAGTACTCCTTCAAAGACGAACGGTGGTCGCAATATTCTATTTACTCCACAAAGGGAATAAATTGAAGCTGCCGGATGCTCAGCGTCCTAATGAAGTTGGACGCACGAACGATCCCAACTATTGCCTCTTTCACAGGATGGTTCATCACCCAACTGATAAGTGCTTTGTCCTCAAGGACAAAATTCAAGTTTTAGTCGACGCCGGAGTTCTGACTCTGAAATCAGAACAAAAGAAAGTCACTGCAAACATGGTGACCCTCGAGGCAAAACCCCAAAGGTCACAGTTCCTAATGGGACCTTTCCAATGCCTGCACCACGGCTAGAAGTAAAGCATTCTTAGCTAAAACTCAAGAGATTAAGGGTCTTGTTCCCTTGACATTGGAGATAGGGGAAATCATGTGGATTCACCCAGACCTTGTCCAAGACGAACAATGAGATTCAAAGAAATCCAAGTCAAAGATCATATCTTGCAATGTTATCTCTATCTTGCCGGATGATGGAGTCTCACGACAGCTTCTCTTAGCGATTCTGAAGGGGAAAAACACGCTTGCACAACGCAGGCTGATGTACCTCAGCCTACAAGTACTCGATCCAAAAAATCATACTTAAAACAGTATGAGAAAGTTACTGACGAGACGCAATAGCATACGATGTCAGTACAGATACCCACAACGTTTCGCTCCCGACGACGGGAAAAGAGAAGCAGAAAGAAATCCGGTTTGACCATGTCCTGAAGAAGCCTTCAGGCCTAGGGCTTAATATGCCCTTTCGTTTTGATGTATTGGCCCAGCTGGCTAATATCCCAGCTCATATCACCATACACGAGCTCCTTCGTCTCTCGAAAGAGACAAGAGAAGCACTTAGAGATGCACTGGCCAACTCTGAATCATTCCTGACATATATGCCAGAAATCCTTGACGGTGACACTCGGCCATCTTGCCCTGAATGCCATCATGTACAATCAATGGTACCTGCTATTACTTTCACAGCGGAGGATTTGCTTCTCAAGGATAACAAACACGATCGACCCTTGCACTACACCGGATACATCGGTTTGACATGCATTGAAAGGGTACAGATTGACCAGGAGTCTGCACTCAGTATTATTCCCAAAAGGCTCCTCTACTTTCTTGGCATACCACTGTATCGGTTGTCTGTAACCTCTATAACAATATACGATTTTAATGCAGGGAGTAGTCATCCACTGGAAAGATTCGACTCCGTTGCTGAATAGGAAGCCTAAAGTCAGAGGTGACGTGCTATACGTCATACAGCTTGTTACTAGGGAGACCCTGGATCCACGCTAATTGGATTGTCCCCTCCACTTTGCACTAGTGTTTCAAATATGTTGAAGATGATGCAACAGTACGAACTATCTTCGCTGAGAAGCAACCATTTAAAGGGGTGGAAAACTACTCTACTAACGCTCTCCTATATCAAGAGGTTGGTGAAACATCAAAAAAATCATTGCTAACAACGATGATAGTGGCAATAAGGCAGATTCAAAGTCTGAAGCAGACATGCCAGCCATTTTGATCAGTGAACCGATTATAGCATGTTTTAATAATCTTTAATGTAACACTCCTTCTGAAGATGAGGGAGAATGGGTAATTAATGACAATATTTCCTTTGATTATCCTGTGAGTATCGAATTATTTGGGTCCGTTACGGACAGCTCTTTGCACATGCCCTTACATATGCCAAGTGCATCAAGTACATCCGTGGAATCTATAGAAGGATCCATTTTAATGGTTCCTCCATCCAAAGAGGGTCAATTACTAATAATATTTAGTAAAGCCCAACTGCGAAGGTCTGCAGCCGCGGATTAAAGTTCAGACTCAGACATCCCATAATTTTTCCATTATGCACGATCAACGCAGCATATGATGAGGAAAATGGGATATAACCTGCAACATGGGAAGGGCCTAAATTTCAGAAAAGGAAAATGTGCTTTTTTGCGTAACTCTGTGCCAAGAGGAAAATCAGAAAATTACTATGATAACACACGCACGGAGTTGGGATATGTTACACCTACACCACCAACAATGGTTCGACCCAAAGATAACAAACCAATCCCATAACGTTCTGCCTCTTCCTCCGAATGGGATTCAGATGTCAGTGTGGGAACGTTGCTCAAAGAGCTCACTGTTAGTATGACTTCAAGCAGCCAATTGGAGCCAGAGGAAGCTACTGATTAGGAACCATAGGCTCAGCAATTGGATCTCCAATGAGAAAAGCGATTCGAACAACGCGAACCACCTACTGAAGACAAGGTGATCCAGGTTAACTTGGGTAGTCAAGATCACCCTAAACCCATCTTTATAAGTGAAAGCTTATCACTTACTGAAAGAGAAGAATTGATAGTACTCGTAAGAGAGTATATTAATGTCTTTGCACGGAACTACGAGGATATGCCCGGACTTGATCCACAAGTAGCCATGCATCGTCTGAACATCAAGCCAGACGCCAAGCCAGTTAAGCAACAACAATGCCGGTTTCGCCCGAACATTATGAAAGCTATTGAAGCCGAAGTCCATAAACTCATTGCATGTGGCTTCATACGGGAGAAGCAACATCCAGATTGGGTTGCTAACATCGTCCCCATTCTCAAGAAGAATGGAAAAATTCGGATCTGTATTGACTACCGCGATCTTAATACAGCCTGTCCTAAAGACGAATTCGCATTGCCCATCACCGATATCATGATTGATAATACCTGTGGATTCGAAAGAATGTCTTTCATGGACGGCTTCTCAGGATATAATCAAATTAAGATGTATCCAGAGGACGAGAAGCATACTTCATTCCGGACACCATTGGGCGTATACTGTTATACCGTGATGCCCTTCGGGTTAAAGAACGCGGAGCGACTTATCAGCAGGCAATGAGTATGATTTTCCGTGATCATCTCCGAAAGACGGTAGAATGTTATGTCGACGATATTGCTGTCAAAAGCCGCGATAAGAATGACCATCTTCGTGACTTGAGAACGATATTCGACATAATGTGGGCTCACCAACTGAAGATGAATCCGATAAAATTCTTCTTGGGGGTTTCGAGTGGTAAGTTCCTTAGATTTATTGTTACATCAAAAGGAATTCATCTTGACCCAGACAAAGTCAAAGCCATTCAAAGCATGTATCCACCTAAGAATCTCAAAGAACTTAGAGGCCTGCAAGGTAGACTGGCTTATATCAGAAGAATCATTGTAAATCTCTCAGGCCGCTATCAACCGTTCACCCGACTCATGAAAAAGGGTGTTTCTTTTGTATGGGATCAAGCCTGTCAAGAAGCTCACGAAGATATCAAAAGATATCTCACAAAATCTCCAATCTTAGTAGCTCCCACATTAGGAAAATCATTCCTGCTTTATGTGAAAGCTATGGACCATTCTCTTGGTGCTCTGCTTGCTCAAAAAGACGATAATAGTCACGAACAAGCTATTTATTATCTGAGCAGGACTTTGATAGGAGCGAAATCTCGCTATAATCCTATTGAGAAGGAATACTTGGCTCTTATCTTTTCTATTCAGAAGATACGACATTATTTGGTCAGCCAAACCAAACATGTCATTTCCATAGTGAATCCTTTCTTCTCCTCATGATGAAACCAGGATCACTGAATTCTAGGTTAGCTAAGTGGGCCCTTCTTCTATCTCAGTACGACATGCTCTTTGTCCCTCAGAAGGCGGTCAAAGGCCAGGCACTTGCAGAGTTCTTGGCTGCTCATCCGGTTCCGGAAAGCTCAAAACTTTATGAAGACATTCCGGATGAAGTCTTCGAATCTAATATAACTTCAGAGGATGAAGTTTGGCAGATGTTCTTCGATGGTTAATTTCATCACGAATAGGCCCTAAAGGCAAGATCATTGCCGGTGTGGGGGTTATGTTTATCTCACCGCAAAACCATGTTCTTCCAAGGGCGTTTTCTCTGACAGAATCATGCTCCAACAATATGACAGAATACAATGCTCTACTCATTGGTCTTCAGCTTGCTCACAAATTGGGGCTACTCTACCTTGAAGCTTATGGCGATTCGAGACTGATTGTCAACCAGGTTAAAGGCAAATATGAGGTCTGTCATGAAGATTTGGTACCTTATTATCGCGCAGTCATCGAAATGGCTAATTTATTTGATGGCTTCTACATCGGTCACGTGTCTCGATCCAGAACACTAGGGCTGATGCTCTGGCTGCTTAGCAACAATGCTAGCCTTACCAGATGATACCAAGTATCACCTTACAGTGGCAACTCAACACCTTGTTTTCTCTAAACATATGTTGAGAACAAAAGAGGCCTATAACATCTCAACGGATCTTAAACCGAGAGATTGGCAATTTCCCCTTATCGACTATGCTTTGCATGGTTTGCTGTTGGACAACCGTAAAGAAACGACATCTATCAGACGAAGGTCTCTCCGTTTTTACTATGACCCAACACTGAAGGCACTTTACCGTCATTCATACGACGGTATCCTCCTGCGTTGCCGTTCTAATTTAGAAGCACAGGAAGTGCTCAAAGAAGCGCACGGTGGCATATGCGGAGCTCATCAGCCAGGTCCAAAACTTAAGGACCGATTGCACATGCTTGGGTATTACTGGCCAACCATGATAGCCGATGCCATCCAATATGCACGAAGGTGTAAGGCATGCCAAATCCATGCGGACTTCATACATCAGCCTCCAGAGTTGCTCCCTCCAACTGGTACTTCGTAGCCATTTGAAGCGGGGGAATCGATGTCGTAGGGCCAATCAGCCCCTCTTCAACAAAAGGCCATCGATTTATCTAAGCAATAACCGATTAGATCTCAAAATGGGCAGAAGCTATATCACTGCTGGAAGTTAAAACTTCTAACGTGGTTAATTTCATCAAACACTATGTCATCCATCGATTTGGTGTCCCTAGGCGGATCATCCATGATACTGATCCCCAATTTGCAAGTGAGGTATTCTATGGTTCTGTGATAAGTACCGGATTCAGAATGTTGCATCAACCGCTTATAACCCTGCCGCTAATGGCTTGGCGAAAGCATTCATCAAGATAATCATTAAGTTACTCAAAAAATTCATTTCATCAAATAAGCGAGACTGGAATGAGAAGCTTAGTGAATGTCTTTGGGCCTACCGAACCATGGTTCGGACCCCGACAGGTAATACACTTTTTTTTCCTGGTATACGGGTGCGAAGCAGTCATACCATTAGAAATCAGATGCCGTCATAACGAGTCTCTTTGATGACTAAGATGACAACGGAGGACAACGATCAGTTGCGACTACAAGAGCTCGAAGCCCTAGATGAGAAGCGGTTACAAACTCAGCAACACATTGAGTTGTATCAAGCCTGAATCTCAAAAGCCTTCAATAAGAAGGTTAAACAAAGAGTCTTCTAGAAAGGAGATTTGGTTTTCGCCGTCAGACGACCGATGATCATGACATACAAAACAAAAGGCAAATTTCAGCCCAAATGGGAAGGACCGTTTGTGATAGAAATGGTCTATTCAAATGGAGCATATCGCCTTACGACTTCTGATGGAGACTTACTCATGATGCCGATCAACGACAAGTTCCTAAAGAAGTATTATCCTTGATAAGGGTCCTTCTCATGATCAAGTTAACATTGCACCTCTGATCAAGACCTTCAGATCTAAGATATGCAAAAGGAGCACTCCTCTCTTTCTCTAAACGAGATCATACAACCATAAACCAGTGTCGAGCTGATCGAACACTGGTTGTCTCAAAGAAGAGCCAAGGTTATGAATACAGTAACAAAATAATCCAACGCCCCTAGTGGTTAAGGATAGAGGTAAATGTTGGCCTTTAAGCCCAACATAAGTCCTCGACAGCTCATCATGCTGAGGGGAATAGCATGGCTAGCCCGACTCAAACGGTAGTTGGTAAAGGCATATCAAATCCGTTGACAGCTGAGGATTTGCTAAAAATCTTAAGGGACCTGTTCCCATTTGATTCCGTGGTTAAGGATAGAGGAAAATGTTGGCCTTTAAGCCCAACATAAGTCCTTGACAACTCATCATGCTGAGGGGAATGGTATGGCTAGCCCAACTCAAACGGTAGTTAGTAAAGGCATATCAAATCCGTTGACGACTGAGGATTTGCTAAAAATCCTAAGGGACCTGTTCCCATTTGATTCCCTCTCCAAAATCACTTACCAATTCTCATCCATGGAATGGTAAGATCATGTATAAAGGTATTCATATCCCTTGCGAAATGATGAGTCTAACCATCATGTTAACATTAAACCTCTGATAGTAAGACTCTAATCTACTCCCCAACGGATAAAACCAACATCCCCAGTGAATAGACCCTGCTTGTCTTTCTCTTCAACAGAACGACAGGTCGACTCAAATTACTGTAATGTCCAAGCACCTCTAACAGTAATGAATCCTTATCAAGTTAACATCACACCTCTGGCAAAGTTGCTTTACAAATCCCCACGGAGTTCTTTGACATATGATCTTCTACGGGACTTGTTTCCTAACTCCCCAGTGAGTTTCTGATAGATTCCCCTTAAAGTTTATCAGTCCTCAGTAGATTTTTCTAGTTGTCACGTTAACAATATACCTCTAATAATTTCTTTTAAATAACATTCGAAGAAGATATCAAAATTCCCATGGAGTTAATAATCAAGTCTTATTTCTCCCAGTGGAATGATTTCTCTGTCATCATGTCCAGTTCGTCACCTCTGAATGACAAAATTTTGAGCTTGGTGGCTTCTCAATCGATTATGTCCATGTTACCTCTAAACTGACAGATAGCCAAGTCTCATCTTTTAGTCCAGTAGAGACTATTTCTTTGTCATCATGTCAAGTTCGTCACCTCTGAATGACAAAATTTTGAGCTTAGTGGCTTCTCAATCGGTTAGGTCCATGTAACCTCTGAACCGACAGATAGCCAAGTCTCATCTTTTAGCCCAGTAGGGACTATTTCTTTGTCACATGTCCAGTTCGTCACCTCTGAATGACAAAATTCCGAGCTTGGTGGCTTCTCAATCGGTTATGTCCATGTTACCTCTGAACTGACAGATAGCCAAGTCTCATCTTTCAGTCCAGTAGGGACTATTTCTTTGTCATCATGTCCAGTTCGTCACCTCTGAATGACAAAATTTCGAGCTTGGTGGCTTCTCAATCGGTTATGTCCATGTTACCTCTGAATCGACGATAGCCAAGTCTCATCTTTCAGTCCAGTAGGGACTGTTTCTTTCTGTCATCTGTCCAGTTCGTCACCTCTGAATGACAAAATTTCGAGCTTGGTGGCTTCTCAATCGGTTATGTCTATGTTACCTCTGAACCGACAGATAATCAAGTCTCATCTTTCAGTCTAGTAGGGACTATTTCTTTGTCATCATGCCCAGTTCGTCACCTTTGAATGACAAAATTTCAAGCTTGGTGGCTTCTCAATCGGTTATGTCCATGTCACCTCTGAACCGACAGATAGCCAAGTCTCCCTTTTTGCTTACTGTTATGTCTAGTTCGTCCCCTCTGAACAGTAAACACCCCGAGTTTGGTAAGCCCTAATCGGTTATGTCCAGTTTGTCACCTCTAAACCGATGGATATCCAATCTCATCTTTCAGTCCAGTAGGGACTATTTCTTTGTCAAATCATTTCTCAAACGTGTAACTAACCCTATCAGTTTATCACCACTGATTGATTAGTTATACCATTATTCCATTTCCTTTTGAGGATTATAATACAACTTGAAAGTAAGAATTGAAAATTCAGAAGATAAAACAAGTTGGAAATGCAACAGGGGAGTCAAATAAAATTACTTTTTATTGATTCTAAAAGAGGGATACATGAATGCACGGATTACAAGCTAGAGGGTGCTTCGTAGGACTTGATCCGTTCTTCAAGAGTAGCCATCCTATTCTTCCTCTCCTCAGCAGCCCTGATAAGTGCCGCGACCTCAAGTCGGCCTCATTAAAACTCGCTGTCTAGGACAGGCGAGCCTCAATTTCAACTAAGGTTGCCCTCTGTGCTAGCTCTTGTTGCAGGACTTCATCATTCTGAGCCTTAAGCTGCTCTAGCTGAGCAATCTCCTCAAGACGCACCGATTCGGCCTTGGATAAAAGAAGATTGGCTTTCTTGATCATTTCCTTGGCCTTTCAATCTTATCCTCAACATCGAGAAGAGCACTATTAGAAGCATCTATGGCATCCCTAAGTTTAACTTTCCTTGTCTCTAAGGATTTCAAGTCGGAAGAAATTGCCTTAGCTGCTTCTTGAATGGTAAGATGAGCTTCATACATTTGAGCAGCAAGGTGTGCAAGCTGTTCATTAACTGAGGACTCCAAATCTGAGTGGCTGAAACAGCACCATTCGTCCACATCCCTCTCAAGCCTGTCCACCAGAAGCTCTAATGTGGTGGCCTGGTCATCCCCTCCAAAGTCTCGAATGCTGTCAATACTTCGAGAGAGGACCACCTTCAAAGCAGAAAATGAGGAAGTCGAGCCCTTCAAGACCAAAGCAATGGATTGCTTCAAGCCCTTATAAAAGCTGTCGACTAGCTCAGCTACAAATTCATTCTCAGCTTTAACTACTCCAGTGAACGAGTGGTCCCCGAAGACAAAGCTTCCACCAGTTTCACTGACATAACCGTAGAGGGAATAGCAGGAGCACTGACTGGAGAAATATGAAGGGTCGTCGGTGATCTCAGAGGAGTCCTCATTGAGACCAGTACACTAGTCACAATCGACGTAAGGCGGGTGACGACTTCTGGGAGAGCTGGCTCAATAACCAGTGTTGGAGAAGTAGGACTAGCAATCACCTTCAGCTTCGCAATTGGCAGGATAGGCAGCGCTGGCGAAACTACTGGCAGTTCACTTACCGATGTAGTTGGAAGTAAAATTGGTTCCGTAACCACTGTCCCCTCCGTCTCTTTAAGGCCACTTGCCAGTTTAGGTTGATAAGAGGGCAAGCCATGATACAAGACATCTAACTCAGCATCCGTCACAGTCAAAGTACTTGCTTCACCCCTGATTCCCTCAGGAAGATTGGTTGGCTCTCTTGAAGTCGATGCCCCCAAAGGTGGAACACCTGAGCAAGACTCTATTTGAGCAAAGTATAATTAATATCAGGAGAGAATTACTCATAAAAGGTCAAAGCATTACCAAAAGATGATATCGCCTCAATCGCCTTGTCCGCAGTTTCTCTCCGAACTTCCTCGACGACGGCATCAATCCACTCAGGCTCCATAAGAAAATCTTTGGTAAAGTCAACACGGACGGCCGGCCCACCTTCGCTCGCTGAAACCTCCGTGGTCCATCCTATAGAGCTGGAGGCCATGGGGCTTCCTTTTAAGATCCCAGCACCCGAAGGACCGACGTCACCGCCGCGTCACCTCCAGAGTCTTCTGAGAGGACGAAGTAACTAGCCTCGTCACCTTCCTTATAAGTGAACAGGGTATCATAGTAATCTCCCCGTTCTCCTATAGCCTCAGCTCTAGGGTCTCTTGCCATCTCAGTTCCTGAATCATAGAATAAACAATGAGCTGTATGAATATATAAGTATATGTTGCAAGAACAGAGCTGATCTTACTCAAGTCATGAACAGCTTTACCAACGGTCTGCCTCAGAGCCGATAACTTAATGACTAATGGAGCAGGAGGAGGAGGCACCATGGCTGATTCACCCTTTGCAATAACGGCAGGATTGTAGCGACGATGCTTCTTCACTACCCTCTTCCTGCGAGATCTGCCTTACCGCTTTCGTTTGAAGTGGACGTCGGGATCTTCTTCCTCCACTTCTTCTACCTCTACATGTTCTATAGGGGCCGTGCCCACCCCACCAGGAGCATCAGATGGAACCTTAGCGCCTGCGTCTCCCTCAAAGCGGGAGCTCTCTACTTCTGAACCCTCACTATCAGTAGTGGCGACGAATTCCCCGAGGCCTGGCACACAAACCCTCCTGCCCTCACCTCTTTCAATGACCTTTCATTTAGCCGTCGAGAGATTAACTTCACGCTAAAAGAGTTAATAGAAAACCAGTTGGTGTGGAGTTCTAAGTTTTGTACCACTGACAGAACCCCAAAGTTGTCTGAAGATTCAGAGTCCTCAGTGGCATGCACAGCCGTGCCTCAGTAAGCCAGCGATATAGAACCGCTAGGCACGAGCATCATCAATGAAGCTCACCATAAAAGCCAGGTTGATGTTCGGGTACCTACGTACAGTTGGTCATACCTAAACTGACGAGCGAACCGACTCGGGATATAGGGTTCCAAATAGCAGGTATCCCCGCTCCTGTACACCAGATGGGATGGCCGGATGCTAACCAAGCATTCGAAGACTCCCCGACTTAGCGATGTCTGGCCATCTCCTACATCCTTGAACTCTTCGTCGTAGCCTGCATCGCGAATGTAGGAAAAGCAGCGAAAAAGGATGTAAACATCATACCGGCACAGTAGCTTGCGAACCGCGGCCACATAAGTCAACAACACGAACATCCCTCAAATCGACGGAGAAGCGCCATCCGGACACCTTCTGGAGGCTCCTCACTGGCTTGGATAGTGGAGGGGCAGTGAAGGGCGAACCATGCCATAAAATATGTGTATGACAAACTGATCCTGGGGTTTGGTCTATCGCAAGGCAGGATAGTGCCTTTTTCCCTCTTCGTCGTTGGTGGCCTACAGAAAGCCTCCGTCAATGCACGAAGGCCCCGCTGAATACAGCACACCATTGCCAGGAGAAGTCCAAGGGAACGACTGTGGACTAGACGAATGGCTGGCAATAAGACAGTCGGAAGGATGACGTCGCGGGAGGGAGATGGCACCACGCATCTCTTCAGCCAAACCGATAAAAACCCGGCCAAAAGTGCCTTCCTAGACATCGGTCGACGAGCCTGATGATGAAAATTTTGGAGAATATCACATTTCTCATAAGGTCCATCATCCTCTTTCAAAATCATGTTCCCTTGAGAGTGTTCCTGCATCCTTCGGAAAATGTCCTCATCTGCAACCTCGTAGTGAGCTGCTTCAGGAGCATCTTTCAGGTTGGGGAACAAATAATTCCCCCAGCTCTTTGAACTGCATGAAGCTCCCTTATGGCTCCCATGCATACTCGAGCAAATGTAGAGGTGGCACAGCAACTCCCGGTAAATCTCAAACAAGGCAGGCTCCTGTTTCTCCAGAAGTGCCAATTCCGCCTCGCACGGGAAATATTTTTTATATGGGAGAGATTGCAAGGGCAGAGCAGAGACTTCCCACATCTCGTGCAAAGCCATGACCAATTCGCCTACAGGGGTGAAGAAAGTCCTTGTAGCTAGACAGTATAACTCAAAGATGGCGTAGAAGTCGCTACGCTCATCTGGATGCCGTAACAGGTCGCCCTGACGGCCTCGTAGAGCCCCAGTCTCTCTAGATCCTCCTCAAAATGGGCTAAGACATATAAGGTCAGGTCTCTCCACCAGGCCTTAGAGGGGTGAATCCACCCAGGGGTCCTAAAATTAGTAGCTGGATAATTACCATGAGCCTTGAAGAACTGATTTCCAAAAGTCTAAGCCCCCGCGAGATTTTCTTCCACTGGGATGTCCGAAAGTACGTTCCCAGGGTGGAGACCCAATATGCAGCGAGGAGGACCCGCCCTTGTAAAATTAGGAGGTGAAGCTATCAATTTTCCTACATGAACGGAGTCGATAGTCCGAGTCACTGGCCACTACATCTTCCGAGCCCTCGTCACACATTAGAAGAAAGACAGTGGAAAATGACGCTTGCTAGATGGGAGATAATACTTCTCGTCATTGATTAGTCTCTAATTTTGCATAATTTTCATCACATTCTCATATTTATTTCATGTAAAATTCTACTAATAAATCCTTACTTGCTTGATCCTAGGTCCATGGTGGGTAAATGAAGAAGAAGGTCTAAATCACCATTATTTGGTGATTAAAAGACTTAAAAGGTAGCTATTGACCTAGAGGGCTGACTCTATCAAAATCAGGAGCGTTAGCCAACAGGAAGACAACAACGTAGCACGAAGCAGGCGGCGCCGCACGTACCGCCCAAGGAAAGTCGCAGAAACGAGGCATTTTGCCGCGAAAACGCGGCCAAACTAGAAACCAAGAGATCCAGTCGACAGGGGGACAACCAGGCGGCGCGAAGCAGGCGGCGCTGCGCGCGCCGTAAAAGCACTACCGCGAAAACGCGACAAAAGCCGCGTTTCCGCGGCCATGTAGGCGCGCGGCAGGGGACAACCAGGCGGCGCGCAGCAGGCGGCGCTGCGCGCGCCGCCAAAGTACTGCCGCAGAAACGCGGCAAATGCCGCGTTTTCGCGGCCATGTGGCCGCGCGGCGCGCCGAGTTTTGGGCCAGGGTTTGTCCCCTGGCCCCCTCATTCCTGATTCCTATAAAAGCCCAGGAGGGTATTCAGTTGGGAGATCCAAAGAGTTGGAGAAATTTGTAGTTTTTTTTTAAGGTTTAGTTGTTGTTGTTCTTCTTCTTCTAAAGTTCTAGTTTAGGATTTAGCCATTAAAGTGAAAGAGAGAGAGTTTGTAAGGAGTTATATTTGGAAGGGTGACAAGATAAATACAAGTACTACTTCTCTTCCTTCTTTCCATTTACTTGTCTTTGCATTTGCTTTTACATTCTCGCTTTAGTGTAAGTCCTTCTCTTTATCTCTTTTCTTTTGTTGTTCTTTTCTTTACCATGTGTAACTAACTCCTCTATAGCATGGCTAACTAACTACTAACCCCCTAATCTTTAAATGCTTAATCGATAACCCGCCTGAGTCAATAGTGTCAACAAGCTTTGTGCAAACGAGAGCTATGACATTTTAAGATGAGGGTTCTAACTCTAACTTACCTACAAGTATTTCCCTTCTTATATTTCATACTTAAATAGTTTTGATGATCTATAAGTTTGGTACTTTGCTTGTTGTTGTAAGTTAGAGACTTTCCTTTTAACTTTGCCGATACCATTAGTGCACTCGTGTCTTCCCGTATTCTTGCCTTCTAATGGATCTTGATATGGGAATGTCCGAGTTTTTGCCGTGTAAAGCAAAGTTATAGGAAGAACTTTCACTCGATTTTCACGTGAATAGTTCCTTTGCATCAGGGGTAAGCTTGCCTATGATCCATCGTGAGGCACATCTTCAAGAAGTTAGGGATTAGTGGGAGCAATTAGTAGAAGGTTAGCCATGCGTTTTTACAACTAAGAAAAATTCACTTTTACAAACTACCAAAACATTTTCCAACAATCCTTGAAACAACTTGTTTTCACTTTTTAAATTCTTTATTTGGAACAAAGAACATTCTCTTTTCTTGAACATAAAAGCCGCATCAAGCTTTCATCGCTCTCCCTCCTTGTGGATACGACCCGTATAGCCACTTCGCTACTACGGAAGAATCGCAAAAGCAGTAACTTCGACCCACTCTCTTTCTACTTTTCTTGTGCTTACTTTTTGCTGATCAAATTTTGGTGCCGTTGCCGGGGAGGGAACGGCTTTATTGTTCACTACTAAAGATTGTTCTTTATTTTTGTGTGGAAGAGAAGAACCAAGGAACTCATTTTCACGGGAAGCAAAAGAGGTGGCCAAGGACATTGCACGAGGATTCATTTGCCCTCGGGAAGATTCGTGTAAAAGCGAGTTTTTCCGATTGAAGTACTAAGAAACTCGTTTGCAGGGTTGCCGAAAGCCGCTAAAAAAAAATTGCTTTCTAAATTTTTAGTTTTCTTGGATGCTTCACCATATGCATGTGTAATAAATTCAACAGAAATTCACTTGTTGCTTAATTGAAATTTGGATTAGACTTTTGCATTTAGGGCACGTGTCTATTTCAATTCATTTCAATTTCTGTTGAAGAGTGCTGGAGACAAGGTACGTGTGCATTGATATAGAATAGGATCAATATTCTGAAGTGATTTACCGCTTTGAGTGTTACCTTGTTGTGAATAAACTGTACACTTGCACAATTGACTTTAAGGGCAAAACCCAAATAAACAAGATAAGGTGGGGATTTCATCACCCTTCCTTAGCCCAAAAACCATCTCCAAGTGCACTCACATTTTCCCAAGCCTTAACTAAAAATCAATAGACGTTGGCCCTAGGGACATCTCGGACTCACTAAGAGATCAACCGAGGTTGGAAATTGTAAGAACTTTACTCCTGCAAAAATCGGTGTCTAAGGAAAGTGGATTTAGAGGTAAAGCCTCGAAAGCTCCGTGGTTTGGCATAATTAGGCCCGAGGCTCCGCCCGGATACCTCCCCCCGAGCTTTGCCCTTTCCTGGCCGATTAGCTTGTAGTCAAGTTCCTGCAACAACCTTCCCCGGAGAATCGACCAGTTAGGAGTCGTCTAGGTCCAGGTACCTTAGACTAAGGCTTGTGGTTGTTTTTGATTTCTTTTGTTTGTTTTTTATTCTTTTCGATTGTTTGCTGTTTTCACGTTGGTTGTGGTGTGCTGAATGCAAGAGTGGGTGAGAGATCCTTCAACTTCCAGATTAACAAGAAACACTTCTCTACCTTTGCATCCAGAACCGGTGATGGCGTCACTTCAGGATAGATTTTACCCGATCAGAACCTCGCTTCCATCTTGCAAAAACTTCCTGAAGCAAACGGAAATAACTTTGAGTTAAAGCCCCAATTCATTAACACTCTTCCTAAATTTCATGGTTTAGAATCAGAGGACGCATACTTCTTTGTTAGGGAATTTGAAGAAGTATGCCTTATGATGCGAATACCCCAGCTAGGAGACGATGCCGTTAGGTTACGTTTCATCCCTTTTTCCCTAAAGGACCTAGCTAAGAAGTGGTTGTACAGTTTGGCAGCAGATTCAGTCACGACGTGGGATGATTTCGTCAAGGCTTTCTTGAAGAAATTTTACCAATTTACAAAACTGCCCTCATTAGGAAGAACATCATGCAGTTTAAGCAAGACCCGAGCGAACCATTTTGGAGATACTTTGAGCGATTCAAAGATCTCCTCGCTCAGTGCCCTCATCATGGCGTGGAGAAATGGCGTCAGTGCCAGATTCTCTACGATGGTCTAGATTATCAGACTAAGACCCTGTTAGAAATGATGTGTCAGGGAGGGTTCTTGCAGAAGGATGAGAATCAGGTTGGGATTTGTTTGAGGATTTAGCGGAGAAAACCCTGCAATGGGAGCCAGCCTCAGAAAAAACCTAGGAATTCACAATCTATAGCTTCAAGAGGAGGGCTCCTATCCCTAAAATCATCCATAGCCGCTGAGGCTAAGATTGCTACCCTGATGAGAAGGATAGAGGCTCTGAAAACAAAAGAGCCTGCTAGTGTCAACCAGATCAACCCACCACCGATTCACAATCCGGGTTGTTCATATTGTCAGGCACCGAACCATGTCTTTGAAGAGTGCCCTATTTTCCATGCCCAACAAATGCCACCAAACACATGAACGCGGCTTACTCACGGCCGCCTCACAACCCCTACTCACAGACATACAATCCCGGTTGGAGGAATCACCCAAATTTCTCCTGGGCCCAAAACAATCCTCCCAGGCCTAATTTTTCCAACAACTTTCACCACCCTGCTCCTCCACCACCTTTTCCTAGTCAAGCCCCATCTTCGTCCTCCTAAGGCTCTCCAATGGAAAAGAAAATCAGTAAATTGGAGGAGAGCATAGAGGCTTTCATTAAATCCCAGGCTGCTTTCATGCAGAACCAGGGACAAACTCTGAATAGTCATTCATAGGACATATCAAGGTTGGAATTGCAGATGAGCCAATTAGCTAGCTCCCTAAGTGAAAGACCTAAGGGTACTTTGCCTAGTCAGCCATTAGTTAACCCAAAAACCTCCAACCAAGCATATGAAGTCCAGGATCCATCAATTAACCAGTGTAATGCTGTTCACACACTGAGATCTGGAAGAGGTAGACAACCAGGTCTACCAGCAGAAGAGTCCAGTCCATCCTGATCCCACGCAAGCCTCTACCTCTGCTAGTTCCTCCCAATCCGCTCCACAAACATCTGACGAGGACAAAGCTGCTGAACAAGTTCACAAGCCTGTAGCACCCTTTCCCAATAGGCTTAGGAACAATAATAAAAATATGCACATGGAGAAAATGCTAGAGATGTTCAACCAGGTTAAGTTAAATGTGCCACTTCTAGACGCAATCCAACAGTCCCGGCTTATGCCAAATTTCTGAAGGATATGTGTACTAAGAAGAGAAAGATCAATGTGCCAAGAAAGTGTTCTTGGCCACTAACATAAGCGAAATTCTGTCTGGTCCCATTCCGGTGAAATACAAGGATCCCGATGTCCCACCATTTCCTGCACCATAGGACAGACTGAAATCAGTAGAGCGCTTCTTGACCTGGGAGCAAGTATCAACTTGCTACCTCTCTCTGTATACCAGCAACTTGGGTTGGGTGAGCTAAGCCAAACTCGAGTCACCATTCAACTAGCTGACCGATCTGTGAAGATCCCAAAGGGGAAAATCACAGATGTCCTCATCTCCGGTCAGGGATTTCATTTACCCCGTTGACTTCATTATGCTTGAGACCCAACCTGTGTCCAATCTTAGGTCTCAAACTCCCGTCATCTTAGGGCGCCCATTCCTAGCTACAGCCAATGCCATAATCAACTGTAGGAACGGGTCCATGCGATTAACTTTCGGAGACATGACGAAGGAAGTCAATATTTTCAATCTTGGAAGACAACCTAGGGATGTCAATGATCATACATTCGAGGTCAATTCTATTGAAAACCTGACCAGTGAGCATGAGGAATGCATGGAGATAGAAGCTGAGGCAGAGTTTGATCTAGAGGCTGAGGATTTTAATCTAGACCAGATCGTGGATTCAGCAGTGGATTGGGCATCAATCCCCAGTGTACCCCATCTTAGGATCGAAAGCCCAGAGATTCCCTCCAATGAAGTAACACCTTCCCTAGAGCTAAAAGCCCTGCCTGAACACCTCAAGTACGTCTACCGAGGCGGAAAAGACACCTTGCCAGTCATCATAGCATCTCACCTGACTGAGCAACAAGAGGACAGCTTAATGTCTATTCTGAACAGACATAGGGAAGCCATTGGATGGACAATGAAGGACATCAAGGGAATAAGTCCAGCCATAGTGCAACATAGAATCCATTTAGTTGATGAAGCAACCCCTAGGAGGGACCCACAACGCAGGCTTAACCCTCTCATGCAAGAGGCAGTGAAGGCTGAAATTCTGAAACTATTAGATAATGGAATTATTTATCACATTTCTGATAGCCAATGGGTTAGCCCTGTTCATGCGGTCCCAAAGAAGGCTGGCTTTACGGTAGTAGAAAATGAGGAAAAAGAGTTGGTACAAACAAGACTGCCTACCAAGGTTCGTGTTTGTATCGACTACAGAAAGTTGAATGCTGCTACCCGTAAAGACCACTTCCCGCTACCCTTCATCGACCAAATGCTTAAGCGTTTGGCTGGACATGAGTACTACTGCTTTCTAGATGGGTACTCGGGATACAATCAAATCCCCATTGCTGCAGAAGACCAGGAAAAGACAACGTTCACTTGCCCGTTCTGAACCTTTGCTTATAGGCGCATGCCTTTTGGATTGTGCAATGCTCCTGCAACATTCCAACGGTGCATGCTTAGTTTGTTTTCTGATATGGTGGAATGTTTTCTTGAGATTTTCATGGATGACTTCTCCATCTACGGAGATTCATTTGATCAATGTCTTCATCACTTAGAGTTAGTGCTACAAAGATGCATTGAGAAGAACCTAACTCTAAACTGGAAAAATGCCATTTTATGGTAAGACAGGGGATTATTTTGGGCCATGAGATTTTGAGGAGAGGCATAGAGTGGATAAGGCTAAGGTAGAAGTGATTGCTAAGCTCCCATCACCCAAAAGCATCAAGGATATTAGATCCTTTTTAGGGCATGCTGGGTTCTACCGACGGTTCATTAAGGACTTTAGCAAAATTGTGAGGCCCTTAACCAACCTGCTCGCTAAGGACGTGCCCTTTGATTTCAATGATGAATGTTTCAAATGATGGGGAAGCTTAAGCAAGAACTGATTTCTGCACCTATCATTTCTGCTCCTAATTGGGCCCAGCCATTTGAAATCATGTGTGATGCATCTGATTCTGCTATTGGCGCTGTTCTAGGACAGCGCATCGATAATAGGCAGCACGTGATTTACTATTCGAGTAGGACCTTGAATGACGCCCAACAGAATTATACAACGACTGAGAAGGAATTCTTGGCTGTTGTCTTTGCGTTAGAAAAGTTCCGGCCCTACTTGTTAGGTTCGAAAATGGTGATTTTCACAGATCACTCGGCTCTTAAATACCTCATGACCAAGAAGGAAGCAAAAGCCCGACTGATTCGTGGATCCTTTTGCTTCAAGAATTTGACTTAGAAATTCGGGATAAAAGAGGTATAGAAAATGTGGTTGCTGATCATCTTTCACGAATTCCGAATGCACCTACCATCCAAGCTCCGATCAATGAGGATTTCCCAGACGAGCACATCCTAGCCATTCTTAAGGAACCATGGTATGCTGACATCGTTAATTACCTGGCCATAGGACAATTACCCGCTGACTGGACAAAGCAAGACCAATACCGCTTCTTTGCCCAAATACGGTACTTCTTCTGGGAAGACCGTATCTTTTTAATTATTATCCTAACCAAATAATTAGACAATGCATACCGAGGAGGAACAAATGAGTGTGCTCAGCTTTTGCCATGACCTTGCATGCGGAGGACACTTCGGTCCCCGCAAGACTGCCGAGAAGGTTCTACAAAGTGGGTTCTACTGGCCCACTTTGTTCAAAGACTCATATCATTTTTGCAAGTCATGTGCAAACTGTCAGAAGATCGGGAAAATTTCTAGAAGAGACATGATGCCCCTGAACCCAATCCTTGAAGTTGAAATTTTTGATGTTTGGGGTATTGATTTCATGGGCCATTCCCCAACTCCTTCAGCAACCAATTCATTTTGGTTGCTGTCGATTATGTCTCTAAGTGGGTAGAAGCTGTGCCAACTAAGACGAATGATAACAAAGTGGTTGTCAAATTTCTCAAAGAAAACATCTTCTCCCGGTTTGGCACCCCTCGAGCAATAATTAGTGATAACGGATCGCATTTCTGCAACAGAGTTTTTGAAGCTCTGATGCAAAAATATTCCATCAATCACAAATTATCGACCCCGTATCATCCCCAGACAAATGGGCAGGTTGAAGTCACCAACCGACAGATCAAGCTCATTCTGGAAAAGACTGTTGGACAAAATCGAAGGGATTGGTCGGTTAAGCTCAATGATGCATTGTGGGCTTACCATACCGCATTTAAGACAGTTCTGGGGATGTCTCCTTATAGAATCGTGTTTGGCAAAGCCTGTCATCTGCCAGTAGAATTAGAACACCGGGCCCTCTGGGCAATTAAGCAACTCAATTTTGATTTGACCAAGGCCGGTGAACTTAGAAAACTGCAAATTTCAGAATTAGAGGAGATACGGCATGAAGTTATGAGAATGCACGAATCACCAAGAGCAGGACCAAACTTTTCGATGACCAATTCATAACCCGAAAAAACTTTGCCCCGGGAGATAGGGTTCTGCTGTACAATTCTAGGCTTCATATTTTTTTGGGGAAACTAAAAACTCGTTGGTCGGGACCATTCATTGTGCGCACTGTTTTCCCACACGGTGCCGTACTTATCGCAGATCCTAAAAATAACACGGAATTTAAAGTGAATGGGCAAAGACTGAAGCTCTTCTTGACCACTGAGCCGATGATTCCAGATGATAGTGTACTGACTCTTTTTGCTCCATCATACACCTAACCACAACAAAAAATTAAAAAAAAAATGTTTATATGCTTACCCCATGTACATTCTTCTTGACATTTCCTTTAGCCTCTTCGTACTTGGCCGGCCCGAGTCCACAAAGACGGTGACATCATCTCTTCCCCTATTTATTGCATTTACATTTTCATCTGCATTCATTGAGGACAATGCATTAGATAGGTGTGGGGGTGCTAACACTTTTTCTTTTTCTTTTTTTTCCTTTCTTCTTTCCAAAAAAAAAATCTCTCAGATTGAAAAGAATTTGACTACTCTTTATAAAAATACCAAAAGATTGTAGAAATTACGGGAACCTTAGTAATAAATCTTTATTTTTGCCTGAGTAAATAAGAAAGATTGGTTTGACTATAGAGTTAGAAAGGATAAGGAAAACAACTCACACCTTTTATTTAGCCTTAGTAGAATATGCATAATTCACACACACGTGCTTGGGATTTAGAAACACAACTTTTCAAAAAAAAAAAGCTGGATAATTGTGCCTCAAGAAGCATGATTACTCACGCCAGAAAAATAATCTTTATAAATAAATCTTGATTTCGTGGCTTACTCCACTTGCATATTTGACCTGAAGGGTGTTTTTTCACCTGGTGCCCTAAGACCATCTGGTTTGGGAGTCATCGGTTTGATATGTGCTACATAAGTGAAGTAGAAAGCCTAATGGAACCAGGAATAATAAGTAAATATTAATAAAATAATATTTGAAGTTGAGTTAAAAAATCCCAAGCATATTACACTTACACAGTATGCATATCTATCTAAAGCAAAATAAAAGAATGAGTTAGAAGTACAAGATCCTTTCTAAATTTAAAGAAAAACCATAATTTCTTCTTTTATGAAGGCTAAATATAAGAGGACTTATGAGGGTTAAACCTAATTCCTACATCATTCGGTCATGTTTATTTAGATGATTGAAAGTTTCTTCATATATATATATATATATATATATATATATATATATATATATATATATATATATATATATATATATATATAGACACACACACACACACACACACACACACACACATATATTTCTTTCTGAAACAACTAACTTCTTTACTTACTGGATTTTGTGGGTGCAATCCGCTGAAAACCCTCAGGAGACAACACTCCTCCTCTAGGGGAAACTTAGAGGTTTCAAGGCTTGTTGCACATGCTTAGTGCAATCGCGTTACCTGCGAAAGTGGTATAATAATTTTCTTATTTTTGTTTTGCTCGGGACGAGCAAAAGATAAGTGTGCGGGTGTGATTAGTCTCTAATTTTGCATAATTTTCATCACATTCTCATATTTATTTCATGTAAAATTCTACTAATAAATCCTTACTTGCTTGATCCTAGGTCCATGGTGGGTAAATGAAGAAGAAGGTCTAAATCACCATTATTTTGTGATTAAAAGACTTAAAAGGTAGCTATTGACCTAGAGGGCTGACTCTGTCAAAATCAGGAGCGTTAGTCAACAGGGAGACAACAGCGCAGCATGAAGCAGGCGGCGCCGCACGTACCGCCCAAGGAAAGCCGCGGAAATGCGGCATTTTACCGCGAAAACGCGGCCAAACCAGAAACCAAGAGATCCAGCCGACAGGGGGACAACCAGGCGGCGCGCAGCAGGCGGCGCTGCGCGCGCCGTAAAAGCATTGCCGCGAAAACGCGGCAATTGTCGCGTTTCCGCGGCCATGTGGGCGCGCGGCGGGGGACAACCAGGCGGCGCTGCGCGCGCCGCCAAAGTACTGCCGCGGAAACGCGGCAAATGCCGTGTTTTCGCGGCCGCGTTTTGGGCCAGGGTTTGTCCCCTGGCCCCCCTCATTCCTGATGCCTATAAAAGCCTAGGAGGGTTCTTCAGTTGGGAGATCCAGAGAGTTGGAGAAATTTGTAGTTTTTTTTTAGGGTTTAGTTGTTGTTGTTGTTCTTCTTCTAAAGTTCTAGGTTTAGGATTTAGCCATTAAAGTGAAAGAGAGAGAGTTTGTAAGGAGTTGTATTTGGAAGGGTGATAAGATAAATACAAGTACTACTTCTCTTCCTTCTTTTCATTTACTTGTCTTTGCATTTGCTTTTACATTCTCGCTTTAGTGTAACTCCTTCTCTTTATCTCTTTTCTTTTGTTGTTCTTTTCTTTACCATGTGTAACTAACTCCTCCATAGCATGGCTAACTAACTACTAACCCCCTAATCTTTAAATGCTTAATCGATAACCCGCCTGAGTCAATAGTGTCAACAAGCCTTGTGCAAACGAGAGCTATGACATCTTAAGACGAGGGTTCTAACTCTAACTTACCTACAAGTATTTCCCTTCTTATATTTCATACTTAAATAGTTTTGATGATCTATAAGTTTGGTACTTTGCTTGTTGTTGTAAGTTAGAGACTTTCCTTTTAACTTTGCCGATACCATTAGTGCACTCGTGTCTTCCCGTATTCTTGCCTTCGAATGGATCTTGATATGGGAATGTCCGAGTTTTTGCCGTGTAAAGCAAAGTTATAGGAAGAACTTTCACTCGATTTCCACGTGAATAGTTCCATTGCATCATGGGTAAGCTTGCCTATGATCCATCGTGAGGCACATCTTCAAGAAGTTAGGGATTAGTGGGAGCAATTAGTAGAAGGTTAGCCATGCGTTTTTATAACTAAGAAAAATCCACTTTTACAAACTACCAAAACATTTTCCAACAATCCTTGAAACAACTTGTTTTCACTTTTTAAATTCTTTATTTGGAAACAAAGAACATTCTCTTTTCTTGAACATAAAAGCCGCATCAAGCTTTCATCGCTCTCCCTCCTTGTGGATACGACCCGTATAGCCACTTCGCTACTACGGAAGAATCGCAAAAGCAGTAACTTCGACCCACTCTCTTTCTACTTTTCTTGTGTTTGCTTTTTGCTGATCAGCCATCCAGATTGAAAATCCACTGCCCTTCTCCGGCAGCTGATGATCGGTATCTGGCGTTGTATCCCCAAACATGAAGTCGGGCTTCCGATAGATTTTTCAGTCAGAATCCTCAAGAGGAGCAGTAGTTAAGATGCTCCTCATAGTACGCTGATCTCCGGCGTATATAAGGGTATCCGGACCGGGAGTACTCCGCTCACTAAATAGTGAAGCCTGCCCTTGGAACTGTAGGCTAACATTGCCGTCTAGCCCCCGGCTGTTCCAAAGAGACTATTAGAGGACCAGGAGTGTAGTGCAGTACAAAAATAAGGAGAAACTATATTAGTTCATTTGCTGAAGAAAGCTAAGGCAAGAAAAATAATTTTGCTAAGGCATAGCTTCACTCCTCGAGCAAAGCGAGCCTAGCATTAGCTTCGCCCCGAAGCTCAGATTCACAACTGCAGCTTGGTTCCGCACTCCGCATGAAGGCAGAATGCAGAAAACATCTAAGTTTTAGCTTCGCCCTGGAAGCTTGGCCTCGGATAAACAGAACGCGACGAAGCCCCAAGGACTATCTTCGCCAGAAGGACACTGCTGCCTAAAATCATTTTAAGGGCTTTAAAGTCTTTTTCCAGCTGCGCTTTGAAGGCTAGCTTCGCATCCTGTTATCCGACAGAATGTCAACCGCCTAAGGGTTAGCTTCGCACAAAAGCTTGTAGAAGAAACCATTCGGTTCCTAAATTTCCAGTTGAGAAATTAAGGGGAATTAAATCCCCTAAAAATTCGGCAAAGAAAATTAAGGGAGTTGAACTCCCTGAGATCCCTGGATCATAATGAAAATCTCAGAGTAAAAGGGAAAATCCCTAACCGCAATGGGGCGCTCAATGACCGGAGTAGGAGGAGGCCCCTCCGTCGCAGAGGTCGATGCCTCTTTGCCTGCGCGTCTTTTGGGGGCCATGGAAGAACTGAAAAGTTCTTAAGGTATCGAACGAAGAAGAAAGAAGAAGAAGAGATTTGTGTTCTCTGAAAATTCAAAGAGAAGTAGTTCTTTCTCTTTCAGCCCAATCGGGCTTTTATAGGCTGATGATTGCCTAAATTTTGCCTCCTAGAGAGGAGCGCAGGCGGTCGTTTCAAATTAATTTGAAACGGTGCCTAAGCGCTTTCCTGAGACGCCAGACTACCAGCTTTGCTAAGGGCCAACTTCGCTGGAGTTTAGCGTTGATCTCGTGCGGCGTTTGAGTAACTTCGCTGAAAGATGAACCTTAGCTCCGCTAAAAGCTCGGCTCTAACTTCACAAAAAATTCATACTAGCTTCGCTGGAAACTCGTTCCTAACTTAACTGGAAATCTGTCTTTAACTTCGCAGGAAGTTTAGCTCTGCTAAGAACTTTTCTTTCCTCCGCTGGTCCATTCCAATTGCCTCCAAAATTCAAAAGGAAGAGGAGGGAAGCAAAGTAGATCAATGAAAATAAAATTTTTATTGATTCAAAAGGGAAGATACATTGATACTACTACATCAAGATTGTCTTTCATACAATCAAATCATTGCTCCAAAGGCGGACAAATTATCATATCTACTTTTAGGATAATGAACCATCGCAACTGGACATGGAAGGTCTTCCTCCTACACAAGGCCGTAATCCTTCGCTTAATGGCAGATTTTGCCATCAAGAAGCTGGATCTTCTTTGATGAAAATTGGCAAAGGAAGCTGGATCTTCCGTAATCAAAATTGGCAAGGGACTGGTTGCCACCAGAAAGCCAGATCTTCTTTGATTAAAATTGGCAAAGGAAGGATCCGAGACCTTACAGGTGACGTCCGCCTTCCCGAAGTGGATCATCTTGGATAAGCGACTACCAGCCCCTTCCCGAAGTGGATCATTTCGGATAAGCGACTCCCAACCTCTTCTTGGAACGCATATCAGCTGCTCCAATATGTTTCTCCTGCTTATGGTCAAAGCTTCAACTTGATAATAAAGAAGCAGATTTCTAGTCTCTTTCATCAAGATAAAGGACTGGCAGGCACAGTTCACTACAATGCAAACTGGAAACAAGTTAGCGTTAAATCAAAAGAAAACTGCAAAGATAAAATGCTAAGTCAAATTCTTTAGGCGAAGCAATTCATATACGATCCAGTTGTGCTTTAAAGATGGATTTCAGTTAAGCAGAGGATAGCCTCGCTTGTACAGTGATGATGGACTGGCTCAGCAAAAGCCAAGTCCTAGCCTCGCCTATATGGTTGGGCCAGACTGGCCCAGAGGGATGTAGTCTTGATCCCACCTATATGGCTAGACCGGCTCAACCTTGAAGAGGCCCAGTCCTAACCCTTGCCTGCATGTCAAATTTAACGAGCAGACTTGACAGATCAAGGCAGCGACCCTGCATGAAAAGAGCGATAATGCTAGCTTTGCCGAGAAGTTGGAAAATAGGGCTGAAACCCTTTTTTGAAAGTCAGCCAAGTGCAAAGACCAAGGGAAGTCAATCCCTATAATAATTGGTAAAGCTAAGAAAATTAAGGGAGATAAACTCCCTAAAGTCACTAGTCCATGGGTAAAGTCTCTGGATGACCGAGACGCACCAGCTCTTGGCCGGTAACGACCAGAGTAAGCGTCCCCACTGTTTCAGAGATCTGAATCTCCTTTCCTGGGCAATGAGGAGATGTCATAAACAGACTTTTCAGAAAGAGAAAAGAATGTTTCTCTGATAAGGACTGCAAGTGTCTTATTTATAGGCCTCATGGCCTGACCACGCCGCTGACTCTTCAAGCTTAGGAGCGCGGGCGAAGTTAAAGCATTTAAATGCTTAGCCTCGAGAAAGAGAATAATCTCCCTCATTAAATACAAGAGAAGTTATTCTAACCTCAGTAAAGGGAGCAATCCCTATCGTAACTCGTAAAAAGCGGTTAGCCTTGGGAAAGGAATATTGTTCCAATCCCGATTTAAAACGAAGCTACTCTGGGAGGCTCAAACGCGAAGCTATTCAGACACGAAGCTACCCAGAATCGCTAATCTACACGATTCCTCGGCGAACTTATTCAATTCCGAAAGCAAGGTTGAAAGCGAAACTAAACTCAACCACTATGACGACGTTCGCTTTTCACATACCACTAATCAAAGCAGTTCAAAGTATTTCAGAGTCTGAACCATCCCATTACAGACTTACGAAAACTTTGAAGGGGGTCTTGTTGACACTCTAAAAAGACAAGATTCCTAACTTATCTGAATAATATCTAACTTGTTGATATCTACAAAAGACAAGTGACAAACAAGCCGACGGCCAGTTCTTCACCCATCTCAAAGGGGACGAATCAGCAACTTGGACTCTTACTGATCCAGTGAAGCAGACAGTAAGCCGAGGTCGTCCTTAAAAGCCCGTGAGAAGGCCCAAGCAGGTCCAGGGACACTAAGTTAGCTCAACACTTAGTCTCGCACGAGCCCACGAGATAAGTCTCGCATAAGAAACCAAAGTTGCTTAGCATCGCAAGAAGCTCCTTCACAGCCTCGCTACGAGCTAACTTACAGCTTCGCCTAGAGATGCTCAGTTAACTCCGCAGAAAGTTAACTTCGCTCGAAGCCCTACGCGGCTGCGCGAAAGGCTGACTGGTAGTTTTGCCACAAGTCTTACCCAGCTCTGCTGAAGAGCTTTCTTTTAATTTCGCCAGACGCTTCTCCCAGCTCCGCCATGAGCTCAACGCCATGACTCCTCTGTGGATCTTTTATGGTCACCTTTGACCAATCAAATCCCCAGATGAGATCAAATCTAATTGAGATTAAATTTGGCAGTTGCTTGACATAATCTTTTGACTCTCCCAATCAAGTGAGAAGATCAGGGGAGATCTTTCAGTTATTTGAAAAGAATTAAGGGAGTATCCCTCATTTAGCAGAGCGAATCAAGAGATCAGCGCTACTTGCTATTCCTAGCTTCGCGAAAGCTGTCTCTAGCCTCACGGCAAGGCTACTTTCCAGATATAAAACAGATTGACTCAATCTGTTTCCAGATTTTCAATGCAATTATACCCTTATTCCTCTTTATAAATAGCCTACCAGAGGCATACAGAGGGGAGGCGGAAAAAAGGGAGGAGAAACGGCTAAGGATAGATAGGAGATTGGAAATCTACTCTCTCGCTTCCAAGACAGAGAGAATTACTTCTCTAATCCTGCAAGGATAAATTTGTTGGCCCAATGGCCTTCCACTCTAGTTTTGATGATGATCAACTCATGTAGTTATGTTTACTAATATTCTTGTGTTTCTAAGTTTCAGATCATTAACAGAATATTAGTTGGTGATTAGCTTCAACAAGATGATTAGAAGCTTATCATGGTGATTCCGGTGCCAAAGCTTAAAGATCATACCTTTGCACTTGGAGAATCACGGAGTTTTGGAGCAAGTCTACTTGAAGATGAAGATCGTCAAGAAGACTTAGGTATCCTAGTTTAGATAGAGTTTTAGATCCATTTGTAAAGCTTAGTTTAGTTGATATGCTCAAGTGCACAAAACACACACGTTTCATGATTTGGTTTTTGGTTTTCGTGAATAATAGATCCAAACAAGTTTACTTTATACCTATGTATATTAGATTTGGTCTAGATACACATACATGCTTTAAACTTGCTAGACAAACTTATTTTGACTATCCTATTCATGTTTTGGAAAAATCAAGTTTTTATAAAATTGGCAAGACACAAAAATGAATTGATATGATTGATATATGTCTTGAAATTTTTATCACAAGTTTGGTTATCAAAGTAAAATGATAAAACAAGTTTTAGAAAAACATATTTTTAGAAAAACAGTTTTTATTGTGATTAAAACTATATTTTAGATTTACTGTGATTTTTATGGGATTTTTATTGAGTGAAAAGACCTATTTTCAAATCCCGTATCTGTGCAGAACTGAGGACTGGCTGACAGGCCAAGTCGGTCGACCGCACCGTAGGCCGGTCGACCGGGACGGTCGACCGACGTGCACAAGTCTGTGCATGTTTTGGTGTCTCTGGGACGGTTGACCGGGCCGGTCGACCGAGATGAGAGTTCTGCTCTCAGGATGTTTCGGTCGACCGGGTCGGTCGACCGCTATTGCCCAACGGTCACATTTTTGACCGTTGGCGGTCGACCGGACCGGTCGACCAGCAGTCTGTCAGACTGCCAGCTCAGCCTAACGGCTAGTTTTGTATAGGGGCTATATAAACCTCATCTCTTTGGGGATTTTGGCAAAGTTTTTTAAGGAGAAAAATTTCTAGTTTCTAGAGGTTTTAAAACAAGTTTTCAAAAGTGTTTGGGGCTTTAATTCTTCAATCTTTATTGTTTTAGGTTTTTGGAAAAATCAAAGAAAAGAATATTTTGGGAGATTTGTCTTGGTTTTCATTCTATATCTTTTGGAAGGATTTTCCCAAGTGATTTCTTTGTTGCTAGTTTTCCAAACACCTAGTTTTTCCACACTTGAGCTATCTTCTATCCTAAACTATTAGGATCTTTGTTTTGTGGAAAAAGATAAGAGAAAAAGAAAGAGAAGTGTTTGAGGTTGTTTGTTGTAAACCTCATAGTTGTAAACACCCTTATATTTGTGAATCCCTCTTCGGTAGAGGTGATCGGGTGATTGTGTTTTGGATCCCTCTTAGGTAGAGGTGATTGAGTTTGGTTGTAGACCTCTTCGGTAGAGGTGTTGGTTGTTGTATTGGCTACGGGCCTAACCCCTCGGTTGTGAGGAGGTTGTTGTTTGAGAGAGGAGTTTGGTACTCCTAGAGTTGTAAGAAATCCTCTTCGGTAGAGGTTCCCTCGGTGGGAGTTGAGATAGTGGAAATCCTACACGGTGGTGTAGGCGGGGATGTAGAGCAAGGTGCTCGAACCTCGAAACAAATCTTTGTGTTTGCGTATTGATCCATTGTCTCTCTAACTCTCTCTCATTTACTTTGTGCAAAGCATCATACTTCATCTCATATCATACTTGCTTGTGTTGAGCATATTTCTTATTGCCTTGCATTAGTTCATATTGCTATATCCTTGATTGCTTGGCTTGATTGTGTGTGCACATTGCTTGAATTGCTTGTGTGTTTGTGCATCACCTATACTCATCCAACAAGAGCTTCACATAGCGCCTCAACCCATATCTAGGGGAATCAAGAGGAGTTAGTCCAGAACCTCGCAAAGGGAATTCGGCTACACTTGTTGGATTGTATTAAGTGTGTTGCAAGATTTGCATTAGCTTCCGCATTTAGCGCACTTAGTTTGCATTTAGTTTATTAGATTAGCACTTACACCTATTCACCCCCCTCTAAGTGTTTTACAATTGGTATCAGAGCTAGTGCTCCTGATACTTAGGCTTAACATCCTAGGAGTGAGATCCATTTGCTTGCTAATCTCATTTGCATTTGCTTGTTTGCACACATCTAGTCTATACCATGGACTTCATGACCCCTCCTAGCTTTGACCCTTCCAACATTGATGTTTGGAAGTATAGGATGTCCATGTACCTAAAGACCCTAGGTTTGCATGTTTTCCTTGCCGCCACCAAGAGATGTTATCTTGGTGATTGCAATCATATAGGAGCCAATGCACAAGCCCTAGAGGCCATTAGAAGCACTTTACCTAAAGACTATCTTTTATGTGTTTCTAATCTTGATTCCGCTTTTGCAGTGTGGAACAAGTTGACAACAACCACTAACCCCTCCAAGCTTCAAGTCCAAATCCAACAAGAAGAGGAATCTAGCGGAGAATCCGAGCCACAACAATGCTATATGGTCCAAGGGAATGACTCCCTTGAGGTACATTCGGAATCTCAACTAGATAGTAATGATTGTGCTAGTTCTTCAAATGATTATGTTGATCCCCATGCTTTGAATGAAGAACTTTCCATTGTTTGTGAAAAATTGATAGAAAAATATAATTTGTTGAAAAAGAAGAGTCTAGGCATTAATGATGAAAATAAAATTTGATTGCTAGACTTGATGTTGTTTTGCAAGAAAAAGGGGAGATTGCTAATGAGAGGGATTCATTAAAATCTCAACTTAATCTTGCACTTAAAGAAAATGAATTTTTAAAATCTAAAAATGATTGCCATGCTATTTTGAAGAAAAATGAAAATTTGTCTTCAAAAGTAGATTTTGCTTTAAAAGAAAATGTTGCTTTGAAAAATAAAATCATTTCTATTTCAAATGATTTAGATGTATGTTTAAAGAAAAATATTGTTTTGCAAAATAAAATGGATGCACATGTTTGCCATGCTAGTGTAGCCTCTTCATCTAGTCTACCTAATGCATGTACCTCTTCTTCTAAGATTAATGATGATATTTGCATGTTAAAGAAGAAGGTAGATTGTTTGGGCTCCACTATGAGCCAATGTGCCATGAACCACTCACGATTGGAAACCTTGGTTCGAAAGAAACAAGTTCCAACTTCTATGCATGCACACCCTCCACGGCATACACATGCTCCTCACGGACACCATCACACCATGTATGCTCATGTGTACACTTGTACACATTGTGGCCGAAAAGGCCATCTTGCTAAATTTTGCTTTGATAGATTACATGATGTAAATTTAGCAAAGAAGTTTGTTTGGGTTAGAAATGAGACTAACCCCCATGGACTCAAAAGAGTATGGGTACCAAAGACCACCCCTAAAGTTTTTGATGTAGGTGTGGGCTCTCACATGACGTGAGAGTGATGACACCTTGGAGTGGATGCGTTCCGGACTTAAAGGAAATCTATTGGATGCATCACTTTCAAGGGAAGAGATGGTGGAGAGGACCACCAAGTTTTGGAGACAAGGAGAGTTGCCCTCTAGGTTTTGGTAACAATTCCTAACTCCGTATTATTTATTACATGCTTTTAATATTCTTTGTTTGTAGTATGTTCATTCCATGTTTATTAGATCCTTGACATACATATATAGTATTTGAGACACACATGCTTATATGAACTCATAATTAGTGTTCTCACTTTTGTTTAAGCTATAATGTACATCATGAATCTAATACATGTGAATTCACATAATAATCATGTTTTAGTTTTCCATGATGACTTTTATCATGATGATTTTTTATATGTGTTTTTGATGCGTCATGTTTTGAATATATGTTTAAGTGTTAGTTTTCATTAAGACTAGTTATATACTTGTACATAGAGTGGGCTACAAATAAATCTATATATAGTTGGAATTGAATGCTTATTTGAACCCATTAGATGTGCTAGTATAGTCTAGTTTTGATGATTCATACATATTAAACTTGTATTCTCATTTTTGAATTTGCTTTATGATTGTGTATCTCACTTCATGTATATGTTTGTATTGCCAAACCTTAAGATATACATGTATACCCCTTGAGTCATTTGCCTTTCATGCAAATCTATATTATGGACTCAATTGTGTTTAGGGATATGTATGTATACTTCATGTTTGACAATTCATACATATACCTTGAAATGAAATTTGTTGTGATGAAAATTTAGTTTTTCATGTTTCATGTATTTATGATTAACTTCATGTATATGTCTATCTAGTTCAAACTAATCTTATACATATACATCTTTTTGAGCCACGTGCCTTAATGCATATATCGTGTGGACTCTTTATGTTTTGGATATGTATGTATACATTAGTTTGTATTAGACATACATATGCCTTGAAGATTAGATAGTTTTGATGATTTCGTGTTTTAAGGATTAATTGAGCTTAATGAAAATATTTTTCATGATTATGATCTTCACATATTATTTGTACACTCATATCTATTGCTCATGTTTTGTTTCTCATGAGTTATGCTTTATTGGTTAGAGTGATGATTATCATGTGAATTTCATTTTTGTTTTATTCCTTATTTGAAGGATTTCGTGCTAGTTAACAAGTTTTCCATTTAACTAGTTGCGGTGTTCTTCATCTTGGTAGTAATTTTCAAACAAAACTACATTTTCAAATCTATCTTTGAAAACCCCTATCATCTAAGGGCGGTAGGATGGGAGATCATGTTCATGTATGCCCTAAATTGAAAATCTTTAAAACTTGAATTATGATTGGGTGGTAGATAATATGATGTATACACTTGAACTTATTGTTATGTCAATTGGTATCATTGAACTCTTTCAATTGGTATCATTTTGATCTTCTTGTATACTCATATATGTTTTGTATGTATGTATGCTTTAAATTCCAAGTATATCAATTTCTATTGGTATCTATCTTTCATACATATATATGTTTGTGCTTATGCTAGTGCTTGAGTTTCATTTTTGTTTAAATTGATTACTTTTAAATTGTTATCAAGACTATGCATGTCTTTAGTTTATTTTTCATAAAGGGGGAGAAAATTTGATTTTGTATTTCAATTGGTATTTGTACTCCCACTCTTTATGATTAAAAGTTGTTATTTTGAACATATGACATCAACATCAAATTTGTTTATATATTTTCAAAATGAAATATATTCTTACAATTGGTATCAAAATTTGTGTTTAGACATTCAAAATTTGTTATTTTGTTTTACAATTGGTAATTTGTTATGTTTAATTACAATTGGTATTTTCAAAATTTTGTTTAAAGAAAATATTCAAAGTTTTGATTTGTATTTCCTATATGCAAGGAGAGCTTAACATCTCTCTTACATATAGATTCATGTTGAGTATATTATAAATTGAGGAGCTTGACAACTCTTCTTTATATGATATACGTGTGTAGGGGAGCTTCACATCTCCTCTTATGCATTACATAATATGTGTTATGTGAATTGGGGCTTGTCATCCTTTCTTCATGTAATGCATATGTGTAGGGAAGCTAACTTAGCGTCTTCCTCTTCATGAATGTATATAGCATATAACATATATTAATCCTTGTTTATTGGTATCAAGATGCTTCATTGACATATTTTTTAATTGATATCATGTTTGTAGTCACCCCTTATTGATTTTTTTTTTTGTTTTTTAGAGAAAAAGGGGGAGAACATTGTTTGCATTGTTTTGATTGACAAAAAGGGGAAGAAAGATTTTTACCCCTCATTTTATCTATGGTTTTGATTGTTTACCCCTTTGTTGATGATTGACAAAAAGGGGGAGAAGTATTTGAGTTTTATATGCATGCTTAATATTAAGTTTAATTGATATATAGAGTTTGCTTTGTAATTGGTATCTAGAGCTTATTTTGTTTTGAATATTCCATTTGATATCTAGAACCATTTATTGTTTATGCATACGCATGTTTCATGTTTCATATTCATTGCATATATTTATTGTTTATCCCTATGCATGAGTTAAGGGGGAGCTTCCTTGAAGCTTATCTTTAATCCATGCATATATAACTCCATGAGTTTTGTCATCATCAAAAAGGGGGAGATTGTTGGCCCAATGGCCTTCCACTCTAGTTTTGATGATGATCAACTCATGTAGTTATGTTTACTAATATTCTTGTGTTTCTAAGTTTCAGATCATTAACAGGATATTAGTTGGTGATTAGCTTCAACAAGATGATTAGAAGCTTATCATGGTGATTCCGGTGCCAAAGCTTAAAGATCATACCTTTGCACTTGAGAATCACGGAGTTTTGGAGCAAGTCTACTTGAAGATGAAGATCGTCAAGAAGACTTAGGTATCCTAGTTTAGATAGAGTTTTAGATCCATTTGTAAAGCTTAGTTTAGTTGATATGCTCAAGTGCACAAAACACACACGTTTCATGATTTGGTTTTTGGTTTTCGTGAATAATAGATCCAAACAAGTTTACTTTATACCTATGTATATTAGATTTGGTCTAGATACACATACATGCTTTAAACTTGCTAGACAAACTTATTTTGACTATCCTATTCATGTTTTGGAAAAATCAAGTTTTTATAAAATTGGCAAGACACAAAAATGAATTGATATGATTGATATATGTCTTGAAATTTTTATCACAAGTTTGGTTATCAAAGTAAAATGATAAAACAAGTTTTAGAAAAACATATTTTTAGAAAAACAGTTTTTATTGTGATTAAAACTATTTTTTAGATTTACTGTGATTTTATGGGATTTTTATTGAGTGAAAAGACCTATTTTCAAATCCCGTATCTGTGCAGAACTGAGGACTGGCTGACAGGCCAAGTCGGTCGACCGGACCGGTCGACCGCACCATAGGCCGGTCGACCGGGACGGTCGACCGACATGCACAAGTCTGTGCACGTTTTGGTGTCTCTGGGCCGGTCGACCGGGCCGGTCGACCGAGATGAGAGTTC
This sequence comes from Agave tequilana, assembly GCA_038442645.1. Taxonomy (NCBI): domain Eukaryota; kingdom Viridiplantae; phylum Streptophyta; class Magnoliopsida; order Asparagales; family Asparagaceae; genus Agave; species Agave tequilana. The sequence continues at coordinate 125,561 of JAVJIF010004006.1, read as the reverse complement.
TGCTCTCAGGATGTTTCGGTCGACCGGGCCGGTCGACCGCTATTGCCCAACGGTCACATTTTTGACCGTTGGCGGTCGACCGGCAGTCTGTCAGACTGCCAGCTCAGCCTAACGGCTAGTTTTGTATAGGGGCTATATAAACCTCATCTCTTTAGGGATTTTGGCAAAGTTTTTTAAGGAGAAAAATTTCTGGTTTCTAGAGGTTTTAAAACAAGTTTTCAAAAGTGTTTGGGGCTTTAATTCTTCAATCTTTATTGTTTTAGGTTTTTGGAAAAATTAAAGAAAAGAATATTTTGGGAGATTTGTCTTGGTTTTCATTCTATATCTTTTGGAAGGATTTTCCCAAGTGATTTTCTTTGTTGCTAGTTTTCCAAACACCTAGTTTTTCACACTTGAGCTATCTTCTATCCTAAACTATTAGGATCTTTGTTTTGTGGAAAAAGATAAGAGAAAAGAAAGAGAAGTGTTTGAGGTTGTTTGTTGTAAACCTCATAGTTGTAAACACCCTTATATTTGTGAATCCCTCTTCGGTAGAGGTGATCGGGTGATTGTGTTTTGGATCTCTCTTAGGTAGAGGTGATTGAGTTTGGTTGTAGACCTCTTCGGTAGAGGTGTTGGTTGTTGTATTGGCTACGGGCCTAACCCCTCGGTTGTGAGGAGGTTGTTGTTTGAGAGAGGAGTTTGGTACTCCTAGAGTTGTAAGAAATCCTCTTCGGTAGAGGTTCCCTCGGTGGGAGTTGAGATAGTGGAAATCCTACACGGTGGTGTAGGCGGGGATGTAGAGCAAGGTGCTCGAACCTCGAAACAAATCTTTGTGTTTGCGTATTGATCCATTGTCTCTCTAACTCTCTCTCATTTACTTTGTGCAAAGCATCATACTTAATCTCATATCATACTTGCTTGTGTTGAGCATATTTCTTATTTCCTTGCATTAGTTCATATTGCTATATCCTTGATTGCTTGGCTTGATTGTGTGTGCACATTGCTTGAATTGCTTGTGTGTTTGTGCATCACCTATACTCATCCAACAAGAGCTTCACATAGCGCCTCAACCCATATCTAGGGGATCAAGAGGAGTTAGTCCAGAGCCTCGCAAGGGGAATTCGGCTACACTTGTTGGATTGTATTAAGTGTGTTGCAAGATTTGCATTAGCTTCCGCATTTAGCGCACTTAGTTTGCATTTAGTTTATTAGATTAGCACTTACACCTATTCACCCCCCCTCTAGGTGTTTTACAAAATTCAGGGTGCTAATATCCTAAGATTTTTCTCTCTCAATGAATCTACGAAACCAGACGAGAAAGAATTCCCCAAGCGGAGGCAGCTCGAGAAGTAACAAAAGGGCTCTAGCGACCTTCTGTTCTCCGATTCCCCGAACCAGGCAGAAGGGAATCCCATCAGGCGGCAGTTCGATTGTCTGATCGATCGCATCATCAAAGGGATAAAGTGGTCGCGCGCTGATCAGATTCCTACCGGCATACTTTCCCAGAAATCTCAGAGGAGATCTACCTGTAATCTTCTTACTACAAAGAATTACTTGTAATTTAGCTCCTCGACACTTTTTTTGTTAGTTTTTCCCTTCGCAAAATCAATAGAAAACAGAGAATTGTTCATATGGTTTGGTAACTATCTCTAAACTCCTATTTTAGTTTACATGCTTTTATATAAATATTTTTAGCATGTTTTGGTTTTTGTACTTCTTGTGATGAATACTTGTTTAGATGCATCTTTCATTAAAACTTGTGTTTATAATTATACAAGTAGTGAGCAACATTTGATTCTTATATGGTTGTACTTCATTGCTCATTCGTACTCATTACATGTACATGTATAACCTAATTTTGATGATTCTTTCATTTATACTTGTTTTCTCAATTTTTTTGTAAATGTTTAGCTTCATGTATATGTTACTATTGGCACTCAAAAAAGATAGGACTCCCGCATTCATCGTCAACCGATCTGAATGACGTTTAACTTATCGACATCTATAAAAGATAAGTCGAAGACAAGCTGATGACCAGAGATGAGGCAACAACATGGATATTTCTAATCCAATAAAGCAGATAGTAAGCCAAAGTTGCCTTTGAAGAGACCCAAGCAAGCTTAAGACGCTAAACTAGCTCAAATACTTAGCCTGGGTATAACCCCAAGGTAAGCTTTGTTGCTCTGCATGAAACTAAAATCTTTGCCTAAGCCTAGTAGCCTCGCTTTGAAGCTAAACTATCAGCTTCGCATGAAGCTTCCCATTTAGCCCCGCCGAAGGCTGATCCAAGAGCTTCACGCCAGAGGCTCTATCCCTAGCTAAGTCGTAGCTCCACTATGGGCTGAGTCTTAGCTTCGCACGAGGCTCCAAAAGTAACTTTGCCTAAAGCTATAAGCTAGCTCACATGATCTAGCTCCGCAGTAGGCTTTGCCAAGTCATCAAATTGACCGTTTCAAAATCTAACGAGAGATTAATTGGTGAATCCCACTAATTTAGTGGGATTAACGCCACTTTAAGTGAGTGGTTACACCCGCCCACTTCGTCCCACATTAAGTGAAGACGATTGAGCCATAACGGCGGGAGGACGTTCGCAAGGACCCTCTAGCTTCGTCAGAAGCTCGCAAAGAGCTTCGCGGCAAGGTCATTTGCGAATCTCGTGCGAAGCTAATGGCTGATTCAGCCTTTCTGAATTCAAGGAGGCGGTTACACCCCACCTTTGGCTACAAGTAGTCTCTTGCTGAGCCAAGGGACAAGGACACACACGGAGAGACAGAGAAGAGATTGGCTTAAAAAGAGCAGAATTCCTAGCAAAAGGGCTCTACTGATCTTCTGTTCTCTGATTCCCTAAACCAAGCGACAAGGGAGTTTTATTAGGAGGCAGTCTTGATCACCTGATCTATTGCATCGTCAAAGGGATAAAGTGATCGCGCGCTAATCAGATTCCTACCGGCATATTTTTCCCAGAAATCCCAGAGGAGATCTATTTGTAATTTTCTTTTACTTGTAATTTCGTTCCTCGATCTCTTTTTGTAAGTTTTCTCTGCGAACAAAATTTTCAATAGAAAACAAGATGGCGACTCTGCTGGGGAAACTGTCTTCTGGCGTAACAAGGAGATAATGTCGCAATGCAACGATCAGAATCTTGAGCCCATCATTTTTGAAAACTTGTTCGTTCATTTCGACCAAGAGAAATTTGAAGAATTGCTCTATGAGGGTACTCCAGTGCTCCACACTCAGAAGCACAGAAAGATCTCGGTGGCCAAGGCTTCCGAGCAGAAGCCAGCTGTAACCGGGCAGGTAACTGGACGAGCCTCATCCCAACTCTTCTCAGCCTCCTCCACGGAGGCTACAAGTGCCTTACGCAAGGCTAATCAGGTTCCATACAAACCTAAATCTTCGCTTTCCAAACCGATGTGGAGGCCAAGGCAGAAAGCTCCGTGTGAAGCTTCAGGCGAAGTTCCACCAAGCGAAGATCCACCACAACTTCTCCTATCACGTGAAGACAAAGGCAAATTGCCTATCCGGTTTGGCAGCTTTGCCGAGGCTCTTAGCCATAAGGCTAAATTGGTAACTATACCTTCGCCTAATCAAGGAGCAGTGACTCCTTGCACTGACTTCGCTCTCACGAGCGAAGTTACCAATGGCTTGGCTTACTCAGCGCCAGTACCTCCGGGTACGAGCGAAGTTCTCAGCCACAAGACTGGAACTGGAGTACTCCACAGTGCTAGCCACCTTCAAACAAGGCTGCGAACAAAGCACCACAGCATGCTTCGCTCTCAAAATCTTCCGGCGTGAAGTCCGCTTTTCAAAGCGAATTTAAGGGATCATCCCTGGGTGCTGATAGCGGTGCTTAAGCAGCTTCAGCGCCCAAGGGTGCTACCAGAGTTCTCAGCTGCGAAGTTTGAACTAAAGCACTATGCAGTGCTAACCGCCTTTCCGATAATGCAAAGAATGAGGCATCGTCCTATGCTTCGCTTCCAAGGCCTTCGAATACTAAATCTGCCCCTCATAAAGCTATAAGCAAAAAGGTGATTTCTAAATCACCTAAACATATCAATCCACGATCTGCTCGAGTCTCCGCGCTGGATCGTTTAAGTTCGGTTAACACTGATCTGCGAGAGTTCTTAACGAACAAGCGAAAGTTGAAACTACTCCGAACTTCTCCCTCTTGTTGTGAACAAGTGGGATGTCAGTTGGTGACGGTCCATTCAGTCCATTGCTAACTAGGACCAATGGCCACCACCCTTCCATGCCGACAATTAGTTTTTAATCGATTATCGGTGCGAGCTCCTGTGAAGCATCATAAAAGGAACATATCGTGAAATCTACCAGATCTGCCCTCTGCATCCGTCAACATGATCGGAAGGGGACGTGAACTGCATAGGGCCAGATGAGCACTCCATGGTGCTAACTCCCCTTCCTTCAGTTCTCCAGACCCAGATTATAGCCCTGGCTTAGGCCAAGCCTTGGTAGACGAAGAAGGTGTGTACTGAAGCACCAGATCTCGGGTAGCAATACCCTACACTTATGAGCAGCCATCCTCCTCGACTAGAGTAACATCAAACTATTGAGAAGTTTATTCCAATGGTCCAATGATGGGGTGAAGATAGTGGGTATGCCTCTTCGCAACAATCAGCTCGATATGAACGGATAGAGTGTCGGTGCATATGGCTGATAACGGTAATAAGGACCTCCATCGACGGTTGGAAGCTCAGGAGCAAACCTCCAAGGCCCAACAAGAAGCCCTGGACAACATTCAACAGATGCTTGCTCAACTCCTCACTGACCGAAATAACAGTGATACCGGGAGTAATCATAATGAGGAAGGACATAATGATGAAGAGCAACCTAAGACTAAGAAGTCAAAGGAAAGTTCTTCTATGAATGCCGAAGTTCTTAAAGGCATCCAAGCTCAGAGCGCCTCCCTAGCACAAAGGGATGAACTGAAGAAAGTAGGAGCGATCTATTATTACCCCTTGGAATGGGATTCAGTCCCATATCCTCCAAAGTTCAAGCCACCAACGCTGCACTCATAGATGGCAAGAGTTTACCAAATCAGCACATTTACTACTTCCGATCGCAGATCGGTAATGTAGTAGGTAATGATGCTATTATGGCCAGACTATTCATTGGCACCCTGAAGAGGGTAGCCTTTGATTGGTTTAGGAGCCTTCCTTCAGGCTCTGTCAATTCCTGGATCGACTTAGAAACTCGATTTCTTTCTTGTTTTTATGAGGACGACACCGAGATAACCATGGATAAACTCCTCTCCACTGTACAGAGGAAAGGAGAATTTATTCGTGACTACATTGAGTGGCTCAGAAATTTATCTCTGATGTGCCCCGCAGGGATGCCATTACCCATGCTCTTGCAGACATGTAGGCATAACTTTCTGGACCAAGAAGAGATTCGTATGGGAGCTGTCAAAGCCCATACATGGAAGGAATTAGTCGAGCAAGCTGAAATAGCCGAAAAGTTGGCTAAAAAGTTTAAACCATCTACCCTAAAGGCAAATAGAGTATGAATAATAAGGGACGCGGTGACATGGCACAATCTTCTCAAGTCAAAAGGAAGGAGACCATGTCCGTCGAATAATCAGGGGACGTTCCTCCTAAAACCAAGAAGAGCGGCGTCAATAATCAGGAGTTGAAGTTTCCTCCAAAATAATACTCCTTCAAAGATGAGTAGGTGGTCACAATATTCCATTTATTCCACAAATGGAATAAATTGAAACTGCGAGAGGCTCAATGCCCTAATGAAGTGGGATGCACCAATTATCCCAATTATTCTCTTCATAGGATGGTTCATCATCCTACTAACAAGTGCTTTGTCCTAAAGGACAAAATTTAGGCTTTGGTCGATGCCGGGGTTCTAACGCTAAAGTCGAAACAAAAGGAAGTCACTGCAAATATGGTGACCCTCGAGTTTGGCAAGACCCCAAAAGTCATAGTTCCTGATGGGTCTTTTCCGGTCCCTGAAGCACGACTTGAAATAAATGATCCTTCAGCTTAATATCAATAGACTAAGAGTGTCGTCTCCTTGACATTAAAATAGGGGAAATCATGTGGATACACCCAGACCTTTCCCAAGACAAACGATGGGATTCAATGAAGTCCAAGTCGAAGGATAAATCTTGCAATGTTATCTCTGTCCTGCCAGATACGACAATGTGACAACAGCTTCTCTTAGCGATTCTGAAAGTGAGAGGAATGCTTGCACAACACAGGCCGATGCACCTCAGCCAACGGGTACTCGATCTGGAAAATTGTACTTAAAACAGTATGAGCAAATTACTGACGAGACACAACAGCAAACGACGTCAGTACTGAAAAGTCACCTAGAGGGGGGTGAATAGGTGACAATGCTAATCACGGGGCAAATTAAAAATTTAAAGCTACAACAATCAAGTTTCACAAGATGAATGCAAGCAAGTAAATATGACAATGATTATGATGAGCAAGAATAAGAGCAAGTATAGTAAAAGAGTGCAAGAAAGTAAACTAATCGCAAACACAAGGATATGTTATCGAGGTTCGAGCACCCAGCTCTACTCCCCGCCTTCCCCAGAAGGATTCTAGCTACTTCCACTATCACAAAGAACAATTACAACCGAGTACCCAACTCCTCAATTACAATCACAAGAATATCTGAGTATTCACAAGATCACAAACTCTCTCTTTCAAAAATCTCTTCCCTTACAAAGGTCCTTAGAGAATAATGAGTAGAATTGAAGCTCTTTTGTGTGTAAGGAAAAGAAATTGAAATCAGAGAAAAACTTTTGAAAACCCTTCAGAAAATTGAGAGAATTTAGCACAAAAACCAAGAACTTTGAAAGCCTTAAACTTTTGAATTTTTAGCAATAATTATTGTTGTAACCAATCTCTCCCCAAACACCCCTATTTATAGGAGAGGGCTAGGGTTTAGGGATAAAACATATTTACTGATGTTTAGGAGGTAATTAGATTAAAATATATCCTTAACGAATTTTTAAACACAAAAGACAAAAATAAACAGCTCTTAAAAATCTGCCCGTTACTGTTCAAACGGTCAGATCGGTCGACCGGGCCGGTCGACCGGTAGTACAAAAATTCGACCGTTATAGGCTAGCGGTCGACCGACCCGGTCGACTGAAACAACCTGTGAGCAAAAACAAATATCTCGGTCGACCGCCCCGGTCGACCGGCAGACGTGCACACTGATACGTGCCTCTGCCAGGACTGCGGTCGACTGGTCCGGTCGACCGGACCAGACTGACACAGACTCGGTCGACTGCCCCGGTCGACCGGATCAGGTCAAAAATTAATTTTAGAAAAGAAAACAAAGAGGATTTTGATTTTAACAAAAATACTTTTGAACAGGGAATAGTATAAAACATAAATATATATCTGTAGGCAAAAACTTGTATGCAAAATATTTTTGTATAATTTATAAGAAATTATTTTGGAATGAACATGTGCGCAAAAACGTGTGTGATAGAGCTTCAAACCTATCCACTATTCTTTAACATACTATAAACTGAAAAACAAATTACATGAAGACTTCTTGTGCTATCTTCAAGTCTTTGAGCCATCCAATGCCTTGCTAGTGCCTTCTCTTCTATGATCCTTCCTTGATGTGCAATTTGCCTTCCTTGCTTGGTGGAACTTAGAAGTTCTTGCAATAGCTAAGCAAATGGTCTCTAAACATGGTACAAAACCTGAAACTCATCTTAACAAACTTGTTAGTACCAAATAGCTCTAATTTGGTTTGTCATCATCAAAACTTAAAACAATTGGAGAGTGTAACCTCTTGGGCCAACAATCTCCCCCTTTTTGATGATGACAAAACAAATAGGCTATTAACAAAAATATAGGGAGGAGAAAGCTCCCCCTCAAATTATGCTATACATAAAACACAAGAATATGCTCTAGATACCAATTATTGAAACTAATATAAAACACAAAAATTGCTCTTGATGCCAAAAATACCAAAACAACTAAAACACAAGAATTCTCAAAATACATACATAAACATAAAACTCATAAAACAAATCTTTAAAATTTAAAGCATATAAATTCATATGGAACCAAGACCAAATGAACTTATTTTTGTCATGTAAACTTATTCTCCCCCTTTTTGTTATACATCAAAAAGGGTTATGAAAAACATGTCTATTCAATAATACAAACATTAAGTTCTCCACAAATAAACGAAAATCTAGCAAAATCAAGAGGTTTAGTGAAAATATCGGCTAGTTGTAAATCCGTGGAAACATAATCAATATCTATATCACCTTTCTCAAAATGATCTCTAAGAAAGTGATATCTAATCTCAATGTGCTTGGTCTTACTATGTTGATTTGCATTTTTGGTCATGTGTATAGTACTAGTATTATCACAAAATATTTTTATATGATCAAAGTGCAAATCAAAATCAAGGAGAGTATGTTTCATCCAAAGGACTTGTGCACAACAAGCCCCCGCGGCAACATACTCCGCCTCGGCGGTTGAGAGAGCAACGGAATTTTGTTTCCTAGAGGACCATGAAACAAGACAATTACCAAGAAATTGACATGTCCCACTAGTACTCTTTCTATCTACTCTACAACCCGCATAGTCGGCATCCGAATAACTAGTCATAGAAAAATCTATAGTTTTCGGATACCAAAGACCCATTCCAATTGTGCCCTTAATATAACGAATAATGCGTTTTACCGCAATAAGATGAGACTCTTTAGGACACGATTGAAATCTAGCACAAAGACACACACTAAACATGATATCCGGCCTACTTGCCGTCAAATATAAAAGACTTCCTATCATGCTTCTATATAATTTAATATCAACATTTTTACCTTGTTCGTCCTTATCAAGCTTGGTTGTGGTTGCCATTGGAGTGTTGCAAGCCTTTGATCCTTCAAGCCCAAACTTCTTTACTAGCTCCTTTGCGTACTTGGCTTGGTTAATGAAGGTTCCGTCTTGCAATTGCTTGATTTGGAGTCCAAGGAAGAAATTGAGCTCACCCATGGAAGACATTTCAAATTCTAGTTGCATTACCTTCTCAAAATCCTTGCATAAAAGCTCATTAGTAGATCCAAAAATTATATCATCAACATAAATTTGCACAATTAAAATATCATTATCAACATGCTTAGTAAAAAGAGTTGTGTCTACTTTGCCTTTAATAAAATCATTTGAAATGAGAAACTAGAAAGCCTTTCATACCAAGCTCTTGGAGCTTGTTTCAATCCATACAAAGCTTTATCAAGTTTAAAAACAAAATCGGGATGAACATGATCAATAAAACCGGGAGGTTGAGAAACATAAACTTCTTCATTAATAAAACCATTCAAAATGCACTTTTCACATCCATTTGAAAAAGTTTAAAATTTTTAAAACATGCAAAAGCTAGTGTCATCCGTATGGCTTCAAGCCGTGCTACGGGTGCAAAGGTCTCCTCAAAGTCAATTCCCTCAACTTGAGTGTAACCTTGGGCCACTAACCTAGCTTTATTCCTAATGACATTTCCGGACTCATCCATCTTGTTTCTAAAGATCCACTTAGTACCAATTATTGGTCTATCGTGGGGCTTAGGAACAAGGTGCCAAACTTGGTTGCGCTCAAATTGATTGAGTTCCTCTTGCATGGCAAGCAACCAATATGGGTCCGTCTCGGCTTCGAGAATGCCTTTGGGTTCAAAATGAGAAATGAAAGCAAAGTTACCACATAGGTCATGGAGTTTGGAGCGCGTAGTGACTCCTTTAGATGCATCACCCAAGATGAGCTCCTTAGGATGATTTGTAGCGTATCTCCAAGCTTTAGGAAGCGGTTGAGTGCCTTCCTCCTTATCCTCTTGAACTTCACCAATAGGATCTAGCTTTTCTTCTTGAGCGGGTGAGTCCTTCAAGGATAGTCTCTCCATGTCTTCACCTAATGGTTCAAACTCTACAACATTCTCAACAAACACATTAGATTCTTCAAACTTAACATGTATGGATTCTTCAATGGTTTGAGAAGATTTAATGAAAACTCTATATGCTTTGCTAGTAGAGGAATATCCAACAAAGATAGCCTCATAAGCCTTAGCATCAAATTTACCCAAATTATCCTTAGTATTCAAAACAAAACACTTGCATCCAAAAACTTTAAAATATGCAACATTAGGTTTTCTAGAATGATACATTTCAAAAGAAGTTTTGGAAGAATTTTTGCATAAATAAATATGATTCGATATATAGCATGCGGTGTTTACGGCCTCGGCCCATAAATATTGAGGGAGGTCATATTCACTTATCATTGTCCTAGCCATCTCTTGAAGTGTTCTATTTTTCCTTTCTACAACTCCATTTTGTTGTGGAGTTCTAGGACAAGACATTTCATGCTTAATTCCCTTTTCATCACAATAAGTCATGAAGAGTTGGTTAACAAACTCACCACCTCTATCACTCCTTATTCTCAAATCGGAAAACCCTTTTCTTTTTCAACTCTTTTTCGAAAAATTTTAAAATGAGAAAAAGTTTGATCTTTATTTTGTAAAAAGAAAACCCAAGTAAAACGGGAGAAATCATCAACCAAAACAAATGCAAATCTACTTCCATTTAAACTCTTAGTTTTAGTTGGTCCAAAAAGATCCATATGAATTAATTCTAAAGGCCTAGTTGACATGATATCCTTGATTGGTTTAAAGGAAGATTTGGTTTGTTTCCCAAGTTGGCACGCACTACAAATGCGGTCTTTCTCAAAATTCAAGCAAGGTATACCCTTCACCAATTCCTTTGAATTAATCCTAGAGATATGGTCAAAAGATGCATGTCCTAATCTTCTATGCCAAAGCCAAGAATTTTCATCAAAAGCATTTAAGCATTTAGTAGAACAATCTAAATTAAGCATGTCAATAATATAAACATTATTATCACGAAAACCGGTGAGAATACAAATGTCGGATTTAACATCAAAAATCTTACAAGAATTATCATCAAAAACAACTTTAAGTCCACGATCACAAAGTTGACTAATGCTAAGCAAATTATGTTTCAAACCATCAACTAAAACAACATTCTCAATAATAGGAGATGCACCAATTTGAATGTTACCTATACCGATGATAGTTCCTTTGGAGTCATCCCCGAAGGTGACGGTGCCACCTTCCATGTACCTTGATATGGTTGTGAAGTTGTTGATGTCCCATGTCATGTGTCTTGAACAACCACTATCAAGGTACCACCGCTCCCTACGTCTTGGAGCTTTGGTGTGTACCTACATCAAACAATTTAAGACTTGATTTTGGTACCCACATTTTCTTGGGTCCTCTAGGGTTAGTGTCATGAACCCAAACAAGATTATTTGTTCTATTTAGTTGATCATAGCAAAACTTAGCTAAATGTCCATTTTTGCCACAATATGTGCATCTATACACTCTACCATATTTAAAAGCATAATGAGTGTGTGATTTGTGAGCATGGGCATTGTGAGCATGAACATGAGACGTGTTAGGTGTAGTGTGAGCATGAGGAATCTTAGCATGAGATGTGTGCTTTTTAGAAAATTTTTCTTCAAGTTTCTTAGTATTAAAGGCACAATCTTTTAAAACTTTTTCAAAATCATTCATTTTGGATTTAAAAGAAGAAATTTCTTTTTCATCAATAATAGGAGATTTTGCCTTACAAGTACTCTTGTAGGCACAAAATTCTTTTTGCATGGAAATGAAATTAGAAGAAATATCATCTTTTTCTTTAGAAACAATGGCAAGTTGATTCTTAAGAAAAGCAACTTCTTTTTATAATTTTATGCATTCAAGTTTCTTGTTATCATAAGTTTCAGAAAGTTCTACAAAAGCATGCACTAGAACTTCCTTACTTACATCATCATCTTCATCATCAAGGGATTGAGGGGTTACCTTGGGTGTGTTTGCCATGAAACACATGTTAGCTTGATCCACCTCCTCTTCGGACTCGCTTTCCGAATCCCATGTTGCTTTGTAGGCTTTCTTCTCCTCCGGCTTCTTTGGCTTGAAGGAGGAAGTCATCTTCTTCTTGAACTCCGGACAATCCGCCATGATATGTCCGGGTTTGCGGCAATTATAGCAAATGATCTTCCGCTCCTCTTTGCCTTCGAATCTTCTCCGGAAGTTGAACTTGTTCTTTCGGTACAACCTCTTGACATTCCGCACAAGTAGAGTTAGCTCCTCATCTTCTTCTTCGTCTTCATCATCGTCATCATTGGTGGATGAAGTCTTGAAGGCTATGGATTTCTTCTTTGAGGTAGTGGCTTCATCTCTTGCCTTCTTCTCCATCTCATGGGTCTTTAGGTTCCCAATGAGACTAATGATGTCCATCTCGTCCTTGTCGTTCAACTCCTTTAAGGTGGTGGCCTTGATCTCCCATGAAGAAGGAAGCGCCCGAATCACTTTCCGCACCTTTTGATCGTTGGAGATGTCATCACCTAATGAAGAAAGACCATTAGTGATTTTAGTGAAACGAGTAATCATACTATCAATAGATTCTTCATCAAGCATTTTGAATGACTCATATTGGGACCTCAAGAGATCTATTTTAGCTCTCTTGACTTGTGAAGTCCCTTCGTGTGTGACCAATAAATGTTGCCAAATCTCATAGGCGGATTGGCAATGAATTACCCGTGTAAGGTCATCCTCATTCAAGGCGGTTAATAGGGAGTTTTGGGCTTTGGAGTTAGCCTCATATTCTCTAAAGTTGAAGTCGGTCCAAGTGCTCTCATCACTATCGGGTGCTACATAGGGTTTAGTCAAGGACTTGGCTACTAAGCTACCCAAAGATTGCAAAAATATAGTCATCCTAACCTTCCAAATTGGAAATTGAGGCCATCAAATTTCGGTGGGGATTTAATGTTGTCGGCCATGTTTACTAGTGATGAATGAATGAAATGAAAATGTTGATTAGCAATATTTAAGGATCTCTCTATGGATGTTAAGCCAAACCTAGAGTCCAAGCTCTGATACCAATTGAAAAGTCACCTAGAGGGGGGGGTGAATAGGTGACAATGCTAATCACGGGGCAAATTAAAATTTAAAACTACAACAATCAAGTTTCACAAGATGAGTGCAAGCAAGTAAATATGACAATGATTATGATGAGCAAGAATAAGAGCAAGTATAGTAAAAGAGTGCAAGAAAGTAAACCAATCGCAAACACAAAGATATGTTATCGAGGTTCGAGCACCCAGCTCTACTCCCCGCCTTCCCCAGAAGGATTCTAGCTACTTCCACTATCACAAAGAACATTTACAACCGGAGTACCCAACTCCTCAATTACAATCACAAGAATATCTGAGTATTCACAAGACCACAAACTCTCTCTTTCAAAAATCTCTTCCCTTACAAAGGTCCTTAGAGAATAATGAGTAGAATTGAAGCTCTTTTGTGTGTAAGGAAAAGAAATTGAAATCAGAGAAAAACTTTTGAAAACCCTTCAGAAAATTGAGAGAATTTAGCACAAAAACCAAGAACTTTGAAAGCCTTAAACTTTTGAATTTTTAGCAATAATTGTTGTTGTAACCAATCTCTCCCCAAACACCCCTATTTATAGGAGAGGGCTAGGGTTTAGGGATAAAACATATTTACTGATGTTTAGGAGGTAATTAGATCAAAATATATCCTTAAACGAATTTTTAAACACAAAAGACAAAATAAACAGCTCTTAAAATCTGCCCGTTACTGTTCAAACGGTCAGATCGGTCGACCGGGCCGGTCGACCGGTAGTATAAAAATTCGACCGTTATAGGCTAGCGGTCGACCGACCCGGTCGACTGAAACAACCTGTGAGCAAAAACAAATATCTCGGTCGACCGCCCCGGTCGACCGGCAGACGTGCACACTGATACGTGCCTCTGCCAGGACTGCGATCGACTGGTCCGGTCGACCGGACCAGACTGACACAGACTCGGTCGACTGCCCCGGTCGACCGGATCAGGTCAAAAATTGATTTTAGAAAAGAAAACAAAGAGGATTTTGATTTTAACAAAAATACTTTTGAACAGGGAATAGTATAAAACATAAATATATATCTGTAGGAAAAAACTTGTATGCAAAATATTTTTGTATAATTTATAAGAAATTATTTTGGAATGAACATGTGCGCAAAAACGTGTGTGATAGAGCTTCAAACCTATCCACTATTCTTTAACATACTATAAACTGAAAAACAAATTACATGAAGACTTCTTGTGCTATCTTCAAGTCTTTGAGCCATCCAATGCCTTGCTAGTGCCTTCTCTTCTATGATCCTTCCTTGATGTGCAATTTGCCTTCCTTGCTTGGTGGAACTTAGAAGTTCTTGCAATAGCTAAGCAAATGGTCTCTAAACATGGTACAAAACCTGAAACTCATCTTAACAAACTTGTTAGTACCAAATAGCTCTAATTTGGTTTGTCATCATCAAAACTTAAAATAATTGGAGAGTGTAACCTCTTGGGCCAACAAGTACAAGTACCCATACCAGCTCCGGTCCCGACCTCAGGAAAAGAGAAGCAGAAAGAAGTCCGGTTTGACCATATCCAGAGAAACCTTCAGGCCCAGGACTTAACATCCCCTTTCGCTTTGACATATTGGCCCAGCTGGCTAATGTCCTCGCTCGTATCAACATACACGAGCTGCTTCATCTCTCAAAGGAGATAAGAGAAGCACTCAGGGATGCATTGGCTAATTCAGAATCATTTCTGACACATATGCCAGAAACTCCTAGGGATGACACTCAACCCTCGTGTCCTGAATGTCATCATGTCCAGTTGAAAGTAACTACTATCACTTTCACTGCCGAGGATATCTCCTCAAGGACAATAAACACGATCGAACTTTGTACTATACCTGATACATAGGCTCGACGTGTATTGAAAGGATACGGTTGATCCAGGGTCTGCACTCAGCATTATCCTCAAAAGCCTCCTCTACTTCCTTGGCATACCGCTGTATCGTTTATCCGCAACCACTACGACGATATACAGTTTTAACACAGGGAGTAGTCACCCACTTGAAAGATTCGACTCCATTGCCGAATCGGGAACCTGAAATCAGAAGTCACGTGTTATGTCATTGACGCCGACACTTCATATAACTTATTGTTAGGACGACCTTGGATCCACGCTAACTAGATTGTTCCCTCTACTCTACATCAAGGATGATACAACGGTACAAACGGTGATCGCTGAGAAACAACCATTCAAAGGGGTGGAAAACTACTTTACTGATGCCCTCCTATATCAAGAAATTGGTAAAACATCAAAAGAACCATTGCCTGACAACGACGATAGTGGCAATGAGGCAGATTCAGAGTCTGAAGGAGACATGCCAGCTACTTTGATCGGTGAACCAATTATAGCATGTTTCAATAATTCTCAATGCAATAATCCCTCTGAGGATGATGATGAATTGGTGATTAATGATAATGTTATCTTTGATTATCCTGTGAGTGTCAGATTGTTTAAGTTTGTTGCCAATAGCTCTCTACACATGCCCTTGCATAAATCAAGCATGTTAGACACATCTGTGGAATGTGCGGAAGGATCCGTCTTCGTGATCCCTCCATTCAAAAGGAGCCAATCCCCAATAATATTCGGTAGAGCCAACTATGAAGGTTTGAGGTCACAGATCGAGTTCAGACTCAGAGCCCACACAGTTTTTCTATTATGCATGATCATCACAGCATATGATGAGAAAAATGGGATATAATCTAAAGCACGAGAGTGCCCTGAATTTTAGAAAAGGATGATGTGGTTTTCTACGTAATTTCGCGCCAAAAGGAAAACTGGCAAATTACTATGATAAAACACGCAGGGGTTGGGATATGTTACACCACTACCTTCTACAACGATTTGATCTAAAGACAACAAACTTATCCCGTCACGCTCTGCCTCTTCCTCTGAGTGGGAATCAAATGTCAGTATGGGAGCGATGTTTAAGATCTCTCCGTTAACATGACTTCAAGTAGTCATTTGGGGCCTGCGGAAGCTATTGATGTTAAACCATGGGCTTAACAACTGGATTTTTGGATTTTCAGTGGGAAAAGCGATTCGAACAACGCGAATCACATACTGAAGACAAGGTGATTCAGGTTAACTTGGGTAGTCAAGATCACCCTAAACCCATCTTTATAAGTGAAAGCCTATCACTTACGGAGAAAGAAGAATTGGTTGTACTTGTAAGAGAGTATATCGATGTCTTTGCATGGAACTATGAAGATATGCCCGAACTTGATCCGCAAGTAGCCATGCATCGTCTGAATATCAAGCCTAACGCCAAGTCAGTCAAGCAACAACAATGACGATTTTGTCCAAACATTATGGAAGCTATTGAAGCCGAAGTCCATAAACTCATCACATGTGGTTTTATACGGGAGGAACAACATCTAGATTGGGTTGCTAACATTGTTCCTGTTCTTAAGAATAATGGAAATTTGGATCTGTATTGACTACCGCGATCTCAATACAGCCTATCCCAAAGACGAATTCCCATTGCCCATCACCGATATCATGATTGACAATACGTGTGGGTTTGAACGAATATCGTTCATGGATGAGTTCTCGGGATATAATCAAAGCAAGATGTACCCTGATGATGAAAAGCATACATCTTTAAGGACACCATTGGTGGTATACTGCTATACAGTGATGTCCTTCGGATTAAAGAACGTAGGAGCAACTTATCCACATGCAATAAGTACAATCTTCCGTGACCACCTCCGAAAGATGGTAGAATGTTATGTCGACGATATTGCTGTCAAAAGTCGCGATAAGAATCATCATCTTCGTGACTTGTGAATATGTTCGATATAATGCGAGCTCATCGACTGAAATGAATCTAACAAAATCCTTCTTGGGGGTTTCGAGTGGCAAGTTCTTAGGATTCATTGTCAGATCGAAAGGGATCCATCTTGACCCGGATAAAGTTCAAGCTATCCAAAATGCACATCCACATAAGAATCTCAAAGAACTTAGGGGCTTGCAAGGTAGACTAGCCTATATCATAAGGTTCATTGCAAATCTCTCAGGCCGTTGTCAACTGTTCACTCGGCTCATAAAAAAGGGTGTCTCTTTTGTATGGGATCAAATCTGTCAAGAGGCTTTTGAGGATATCAAGAGATACCTCACTAAACCTCCAGTCTTAGTGGCTCCCACATCAGGAAAACCATTTCAACTTTATATGAAAGCTATGGACCATTCTCTTGGTGCTCTGCTTGCTTAAAAGAACGGTGACGACCACGAACAGGCCATTTATTTTCCGAGCAGGACTCTGATAAGGGCTGAATCTCGCTATAACCCTATTGAGAAGGAATGCTTAGTTCTTGTATTTGCTATTCAAAAGACGTGGCATTACTTGGTTGGCCAAACCATACATGTCATTTCTAGAGTGAATCCTTTGTGTCTCTTTATGACAAAACCAAGATCACTAAATTCAAGATTAGCTAAGTGGGCCCTCCTTCTATCTCAATACAACATGCTCTTTGTCCCTCAGAAGGAAGTTAAAGACCAGGCGCTTGCAAACTTCCTGGCTGCTCATCCAGTTCCGAAAAGCTCAAAACTTCATGAAGATATTCCAAATGAGGTTTTCGAATCTAATATAACTTCAGAGGATGAAGTATGGCAGATGTTCTTTGATGGAGCATCATGAATAGGCCCTAAAGGCATGATCATTGCTAATGTGGGGGTTGTATTTATCTTACCACAAAGCCATATCCTTCCTAGGGCATTTTCATTGACGGAACCATGTTCCAACAATGTGGCGGAATACAACGCTCTACTCATTGGCCTTCAGCTCTCCCATGAAATGGGGGTACACTACCTCGAAGCTTATGGTGATTCAAAAGTGATTATTAATTAGGTTAAAGGAGAATATGAGGTCCGCCACAGAAATTTGGTACCTTATTATCATGCAGTCATCAAAATGGCTAATTTGTTTCATGATTTTTATATCAGTCATGTGTCCCGATCTCAAAATACTAAGGCCGACGCTCTGGCTGCATTAGCAGCAACATTGGCCTTATCAATTGACACAACATATCATCTTACAGTGGCTACTCGATACCTTATTTTTTCTAAACATGTGTTGAAAACTGAGATCCAGATCACCTCGATGGAGTTTGAACCGAGAGATTGGAGATTTCCCCTCATTGACTATGCTTTGCATGATATATTGCCAGATGACCCTAAAGAAGCAGCTTCTATTAGATGAAGGTCTCTCCGTTTCTACTATGATCCGATAGTAAAGATGCTCTACCTTCACTCATATGACGGTATCCTTCTCCGTTGCCTTTCTAATTCAGAGGCACAAGAAGTACTTAAAGAGGCGCATGATGGTATATGCGGAGCTCATCAACTAGGTCCGAAGCTCAAGGATCGATTGCACAAGCTTGGATATTATTGGCCAACCATGATAGCCGATGTCATCAAATATGCATAAAGATGTAAAGCCTGCCAAATCCATGCAGACTTTATACATCAGCCACCGGAGTTGCTCCATCCGACCATTGCCTCATGGCTATTCAAAGCATGGGGAATCGATGTCATGGGCCTATCAGCCTCTCATCAACAAAAGGTCCTCGATTTATCTTAGCAATAATCGATTACTTTTCCAAGTGGGCAGAGGTTATACCACTTGTTGAAGTTAAAACTTCCAGCGTGGTCAATTTCATCAAACACCATGTCATTCATCGGTTTGGTGTCCCCAGGTGGATTATTCATGATAATGGTCCCCAATTTATAGGTCAGGTATTCTACCGGTTCTGTGATAAGTACGGGATTCAGAATGTGGCATCAACCGCTTAACCCCTGTTGCTAATGGTTTGGCGGAAGCATTCAACAAGATAATTATTAAGCTAATCAAAAATTCGTTTCATCAAATAAACGAGACTGGAATGAGAAGCTCGGTAAATGTCATTGAGCCTTCAAAATAACAGTTCGGACCCCGACAGGCAATACGCCTTTTTCTCTGGTATATGGGTGTGAAGCAGTCATACCATTAGAAATTCAGATGCCGTCATTACGAATTGCTTTGATGACCAAAATGACAAAGGAGGACAATGATCGGTTACGCCTTTAAGAGCTCGAAGCCCTAGATGAAAAGTGACTACAAGCTTAACAACATATTGAGTTGTATCAAGCTCAAATCTCAAAGGCCTTCAATAAGAAGGTTAAGCAAAGGGTTTTTCAGAAAGGAGATTTGGTTTTACCCGTCAGACGACCGATGATTATGATGCACAAAACCAAAGCAAATTTTAGCCCAAATGGGAAGAACCATTCGTGATAGAAACAGTCTATTCAAATGGAGCATATCGCCTTATAACTCTAGACGGTGATACGCTCATGATGCCAATCAACGGTAGGTTCTTAAAGAAGTATTATTCTTTATAAGATCCTTCTTATGATCAAGTTAACATTACACCTCTGATCAAGACCTACAGATCCAAGACATTTAGAAAGAGCACTCCTCTCTTTCTCTAATAAGATTATAGTGCCATAAATCAGTGATGAGCCGATCGAAACGGTTGCATCAAGAAGAAGCAAGGTTATGAACTTCAATTTTTTTAGCCTTATCACTCTTTTCTAATTCATTGTCAACAAGTGTCGAGCCGATCGAACACCGGTGACATTAAAGAAGAAACAAGGTGTCAAATTGTTTTAGCCTTGTCACTCTTCTCTAAGTATATAAACATGTACCTATTTCCAACTTAAAAGAATAGGTCATATTTTGAAGTCAAGTATGTCTAAGCAATAGTTTCAGGCAGATGGTTTATGGTGGCATACCTCCTTGCTCTTGTTCGATCGATCGAAGCTCGACCTAACCACAAAAGGTCCTACCAAACAAATAAGTTTATCCGATGACTTATCAAGCCAAACTCATTGAAGGAGGTTCGTGATGCATTATCTTACAAAACCTTTCCACTGTTTTCACGTGCATATCCAGACGTGGTGATCGACCAAATGGTGACCGATCAAATGACAAACACAAATGAGTTTATCTGATGACTTGTTAAGCCAAACTCATTGAAGAAGGTTCGTGACGCATCCCTCTGCAGAATCTTTCCAATATGGAAACGAGATCTTTAGATAAAGACCTCGCGGAATTCATCCCAAACTCACCTACAGAGTAAAAACCCAGGGGAGGCATTACGTTACTCAAAGTAACAAAATGATCCAACGCCTCTAACGGCTAAGGATAGAGGAAAATATTGGCTCTAAAGCCCAACATAAGTCCTCGATAACTCATCATGCTGAGGGGAATAGCATGGCTAGCCCACCTTAAATGGTAGTTGGCAAAGGCATATCAAATTCATTGACAACTGAGGATTTGCTAAAAATCCTAAGGGACCTGTTCCCATTTGATTCCTCTCCAAAATCACTTACCAATTCCCGTCCATAGAATGGTAGGACCACATAAAAAGGTATTCATTTCCCTAGTGGAATGACGAGTCAAACCTATCACATTAACATTAAACCTCTAATAAGTAAGTCTCTAACCTACTCCCCAATGGACAAAACCAACATCCCTACGAATCTGATAAATATCCCTAGAAAATTAAAACTCCATTTTTGTCATGTTAATATTACACTTCTGACAGGTTATTTTACAAATCTCGTTCTAAATCCCCATGGAGTTCTATGACATATAATTTTTCATGAGATTCATATTCTTAGCTCCCCAGTAAGGCTCCAATAGACCCTCTTCAGAGTCTATTATTTTCCTCTCAGTCCCAACGGTCTTTCTTGGTTGTCATGTTAACAGTACACCTCTGACAATTTCTTTTATCGTTATGACCAACTTGTCTCCTCTGAGTGATAGAAATCTTGAGCTTGGTGATTTCTCAATTGGTTATGTCTATATTACCTCTGAACCGACAGATAACCAAGTCTCATCTTTCAGTCAAGTAAGGACTATCCCTTTTTCGTTATGTCCAGTTCGCCACCTCTGAACGGCAGGGCTCTGAGTCTAGTAACTTCCAATGGTTATGTTCATACTATCTCTGAACAGATGGATGCCTAGATCTCTTCCCTTTTATGGTACTCTAACTGTCATGTCCAGTTAACCACCTCTGAACAAATGAGTCCATTACTTTGTTCTCCTTTCCTCTATTATGGTCAGGAGCTCTTGCTATCATGTTAACATTAAACCTCTGAACAGCAGATTGCGATTCTGAGGTCCCTTAATTAGTCATGTCCAGTCAACCACCTCTGAACTAATAGGAGTCCAGATTCAATACATCTTTGCAATCCGTGGTGGACTAGCTGCTAAGTTAATACGACTACCTCTGGCAGCGGATCCGAAGTTTAGTGTGTCTTAGTCTATCATGTCCACTTTATCACCTCTGAATAGACGGGTCCCTGAAATCGGGTTCACCTCTACTTTGTCATCATGTCCAGATCATCACCTCTGAATGACAAACTTTTGACCAATCATGTCTAGTTTGTCACTATTAACTGGCAAATCCTAGGCCTCATTTGTCTTAATTTAGTAGGAACTATCATAGGTTGTGGTATCTAATTCATCATAACCTATTCACAAATTTGATGATCTTTAATCTATTATGTTAATATTTACCTCTGAACAGTAAAGATCGTCAAGCTCACTTTTTTCTATCCTTATCTCAACATAAATTTAGTCGAGTCATTTTTCAAATTTATAACTAGTTCCATCGATTCATCACCTTTGACTAGATTTGTTATACCATCATTTCCTTTCTTTTTGAGGATTGTAGTACAACTTGAAAGTAAGAATTGCAGAAGTAAAATAGTTTGGAGCACAACAGAGGAGTCAAATAAAATTAATTTTTATTGATTCAAAAGGGGGATACATGGATTACAAGCTACGAGGGTGCATCATAAGATTTGATCTGTTCTTCAAGGATGGCCAGCCTGTTCTTCCTCTCCTCAACAGCTCTGATGAATGCTTGCGATCTCAACTCGGCCTCATTAAAGTTTGATGTCTGGGACAGACGAGCCTCAATTTCAGCTAAAGTTGCCCTCTGTGCGAGCTCCTACTGTAGGACTTCATCATTTTGGGTCTTGAGCTGCTTTAGCCGAGCGATCTCCTCGAGACGCACCGGTTCATCCTTGGACAGAAGAAGATTGGCTCTCTTGATCATCTCTTTGGCCTTCTCAATCTTATCCTCAGTGTCGAGAAGAGCACTATTAGAAGCATCTATGGCATCTCCAATTTCTACTTTCCTTGTCTCCAAGGATTTTAAATCTGAAGATATCGCCTTAACTGCTTCCTGTGCTGCAAGTTGAGCTTCACGTATTTGAGCAACAAGGTGTTCAAGCTGTTCATTAACTGAGGAGTCCAAATCTAAATTTGTGAGATGGTGCCATTCGTCCACGTCTCTCTCAAGCCTCTCCACCAGAAACTCCAATGCAGCAGCTTGGTCATCCCCTCCAAAGTCTCGAATGCTTTCAATATTTCGAGAGAGGACCACCTTCAAAGCAAAAAATGAGGTGGTTGAGCCCTTCAAGACCATAGCAACAGATCGCTTTAGGCTTTTGTAAAAGCTATCAACTATCTCGGCTACAAATTCTTTCTCGGCTTCAACTACTCCCGGTGAGCGAGTAGTACCTGAAGACAAAGCTTCCACCGGCTTCGCTGTCATAACGGTAGAGGAAATGACAGAAGCACTGGGCAGAGAAAGACGAGGGATCCCCGGTGATCTAGGAGGAGTCCTCATTGAAACCAATACACCAGTCACGATGGAAGTAGGGCTGGTGACTATTTCAGAAAGAACTGGCTCAACAACCAATATCGGAGACGTAGGGTTGGTGATTATCTTCAGCCCAACGGTTGTCAGGATAGGTAGTGTCAAAGAGACTACTGGCATCTCACCTACCGATGTAGTTGGGAGCGAGATTGGTTCTGTAACTACTACCTCCTCAGCCTCTTTAACTCCACCTGCAGGCTTAGGCTGATAAGATGGCAGGTCGTGATACAAGGCATCCAACTCAGCAACGTCCATTGCGACTGAAGTACTTGCCTCACCCCTGATTCCTTCAGGAAGATCAGCTGGTGCCCTTGAAGTCGATGCACCCTAAGGAGAAACATCTGTGAAAAGACTTTGTTAAGATAAGGCATAACGAATATTAAAAGAGAATTACTTACAAGAGATCAAAGTATTACCGAGAGGTGATGCCACCTCAATCGCCTCAGCCGCAGTCTCTCTCCAGACTTCCTCGACGGCAGCGCTAATCCCACCGGGCTCCATAGAAAAGATTTTGGCAGATAAAGGAGGGACATACGGTTCACCTTTGCTCACCGAAACCTCTGTGGTCCATCCTATAGAGCTTGAGGCCATTGGACTCTCTTTTGAGGTCTCAGTACCCGAAGGACCGACATCAGCCGCGTCACCTCTGGAATCCTCTGAGATGACGAAGTAGCTAGCCTCGTCACCTTCCTTATAAGTAAACAGGGGATCATAATAATCCCTCTGTTCTATTGCAGCCTTGGCTCCTGGTTCTCTTACAGTCTCTGTTTCTGAATCATAGGATAAACAAATGAGCTGTATGAAATATATAAGTACATGACAGGAAAATGAGTGAAATTGGTCTTACCTAGGTCGGGAATTGCTTTATCAGTCGTCTGCTTTTGCGCCGGTAGTTTAATAACTAATGGGACAGGAGGTGGAGGCACTACAGCTGATTCACCCTCTGTAATAATTGTGAAAGTGTAGCGATAAGGCCTCTTCACCACCCTCTTCCTACGGGATCCACCTTAGAACTTTCGTTTGAAGTGGATGTCGGGATTTTCTTCCTCCTCCTCTTCCGCCTCCACGTCTTCCATAGGGGTTGTGCCTACCTCCCCAGGAGCATCTGATGGAATCTCAGCACCTGCATCTCCTTCAAAGTGGGGACTCTCTGCGTCAGAAGCCTCACGTGGCGACGAACTCCGGAAGGCCTGGAACACAGACCATTTTGCCTTCACCCTTCTCAGTGACTTTTCGCTTTAGCCGCTGAGAGATCAGCTTCACACCAAAAGAGTTAACAAAAAATTTGGTTGGCGTGGAGTTTGAAGTTCTATGCCACTGACAGAACCCCAAGTCGTCAGTAGGTTAGGGGTCCTCAACGGCATGCACAGCTGTGCCTCAGTACAGCCGGCGATGAAGAACCACCAGGCGCGAGCGTCATCAATAAGGCTCCCAAGAAGGCCAGACTGGTGTTCGAATTACCAACATAGAGTTGGTCATATCCAAACTGACGAGCAAATCGACTCGGGACATAAGGCTCCAAATAGCAAGTATCTCCGCTCCTGTACACCAGATGAGTGGCCGGATGCTAACCAACCATTCGAAGATTCCCCGCTCAGCGACGTCTTCCCATCCCCCACATCCTTGAATTCTTCGCCATAACTCGCATCGCGGATGTAGAGGAAGCACCAGAAGAGACTGTAAACGTCATACCGACATAACAGCTTGCGGATCGCGGCCACATAAGTCCATGACCATGAAGATCCCTCAAATCAGCGGAGAATCGCCATTCGCACACCCTCCGGAGGCTCTTCACCAGCTTGAATAATAGCTGGGCAGTGAAGAGTGAACCATGCCATCAAATAGGTGTATGGCAAGCTGATCATGGGGTTTGGTCCATCACGGGGCAAGATAGTGCCTTTCCCCCTTTTCGTCATTGGTGGTCTGCAGAAAGCCTCCGTCAATGCACGAAGGCCCCGCATAATACAACACATCATTACTGGGAGAAGTCTACGGGAAAGACCGTGGACTAAACGAACAACCGGCAACAAGATAGTCAGAAGAATGGCGTCGCTAGAATGAGATGGCACCACACATCTCTTCAACCAAACCGATAAAAAAACAACCAAAAGTGCTTTCTGGGACATCGGCCGACTAGCCTGATGATGGAAACTCCTGAGAATGTCACCCTTCTCCTAGATACCATCATCTTCTTCCAAGACCATATCTCCCTGAGAATATTCTTGCATCCTCCGAAAAATGTCCTCGTCAGTAACTCCGTAGTGAGCCGCGTCCGGAGAATCTTCCAGGTTGGGAAATAAATTATTCCCCCAACTCTTTGAATTGCTCGAAGATCCCTAATGGCTCCCATGCATACTCGAGCAGATGTAAAAATGGCACATCAATTCCCGGTAAGTCTTGAATAGGGCATGCTCCTGCTTCTCCAGAAGTGCCAATTCTGCCTCGCATGTGAAGTATTCTTCATAAGGGAGAGATCCCATTGGCAGAGCAGAGACTTCCCACATCTCATGCAAAGCCATGCCCAATTCGCCTACAGGGGTAAAGAAAGTCCCTGTAGCTGGGCAGTATAACTCGAAGATGGCGTAGAAGTTCGCTACCTCATCTGGATACCATAGCAGGTTGCCCTGACAACTCGTATAGTCCCAGCCTCTCCAAATCCTCCTCAAAGTAGACCAAGACGTATAGGGTCAAGTCCCTCTACCAGGCCTTGGGAGGATGAATCCAACCTGGGGTCCTGAAATCAGTCGTTGGATAGTTACCATGGCCTCTAAAGAACTGATTTTCAAAGGTTTGAGCTATAACGGGATTCCCCCCCAACCGGGATGTCTTGGAGAACGTTTCAGGGTGAAGACCCAATATACAGCAAGGAGGACCTGCCCTTGAATAACCAGGAGAAGCGGCTATCAAGATACCCACATGGACTGAGTCAGTGGTCCAGGTAACTTGCCATTTCATCTTCCAAGGCCTCGTCACACTTTGGAAGAAAGACAGCGGGAAATGACGCTTGCTAGACGGGAGGTAATACTTCTCGCCATCCAGATTGAAAATCCACTGCCCTTCCCTGGCTTGCAGTTGATGATCGGTGTCAGGCGCTGCAACCCCAAACATAAAGCTGGGCTTCCTATAAATTTTCGGTCACAATCCTCAAGGGGAGCAGTAGTTAAGATGCTTCTCATAGTACGCTGATCTCTGGCGTGGATCAGGACATCCCGGCTGGCAGCACTCCGCTCGCGAATAATGAGGCCTGCCCCTGGAATTACAGGCTAACATTGCCATCCAGTCCCCTGGCTGTTCAAAAGAGACTGTTCAAAGGACTCAAAGTATTAAAGAAACAGAAAGCGGAAGCAAAAACAAAAATTGCTAAGGCATAGCTTCGCTCTCCGAGCGAAGCTAGCCTAGCATTAGCTCCGCCCTGAAGCTCAGCTTCGCACTCTGCACAAAGCCAGAATGCATAAAATCTCTAAGTGTTAGCTTCACTCCGGGGGCTTAGCTTCGCGTTCTGTTGCTGAACAGAATGCGAAAAAGCCCAAGGGCTAACTTCGCTGAAAAAGGCACTTGTACCTAAAACTGTTCAAAGGACTTTAAAGTCCTATTCCCAGCTATGCCTCTAGAGGTAGCTTCGCATCCTGTCATTTGACAGAATGTGAACCGCTCTAAGGGCTAGCTTCACATAGAAGATGAGAGAAGAAACCATTGGTTTCTAAATTTCAAGTTAAGAAATTAAGGGGAATTAAATCCCCTAAAAATTTGGCAAAGATAAATTAAGGGAGAGCGACTCCCTGAGATCAATAGATCGCAGTGAATCGATCCGGATCTACTATGAAGTAGCCAGTAAATGGCTTCAAAAAGAGATGAAAATTTCTGAATAAGAGGGATAAACCCCTACCCGCAATGGGGCGTTCAATGACCGGAGGAGGAGAGGGCGCCTCCGTAGCAGAGGTCACTGCCTCTTTGCCTGCTCGTCTTTTGGGAGCCATGGAAGAACTAAAAAGTTCTGAAAATTCGACTAAAGGAAAAGAAGAAGGAAGAGATGTAATCTCTGAAGAAAACTGGAGTGTTGTAAGAGAAAGTAATTCTCTCTTTTAGCCCATCGGGCTTTTATAGACATTAAAATGTCTAATCTTCGCCTCCTCAAAAGGAGCGCAGGCGGTTGTTTCAAATTAATTTGAAACGGCGCCTAAGCGCCTTCCCTGAGAAGCATTGCTTCAACCCCGCTAAGGGCTAGCTCTGTTGCGAGTGCAGCATTGACTTCGCACAACTCTTGAGTAACTTAGTCAAAAGTTTGGCTTTAACTTCGCTGAAAGTTCATCTTCAGCTTCGCCGGAAACTTTGCGCTAGCTCCGCTAAGAGCTCATTTCTAACTTAGCTGGAGATCCATTCTCAACTTCGCTGGAAGGTTAGCTCCGCTAAGAGCTTTTTACCTAAGCCAGTCCATTCCAGTTGCTTTCGAAATTCAAAGTGAAAAGAGGGGAAGCAAAGTAGACGAGCAAAAAGTAAAATTTTTATTAATTCAATAGGGAAGATACATTGATACATTAAGATTGTCTTTCATATAACAGAATCATTGCTCCAAAGGCAAACAAGTTGTCCTATCAACTTACATGGTAATAAATCATCCCAACTGGACAAGAAAGGTCTTCCTCCTGCACAAGGCAGTAATCCTTCGCTTAATGGCAGATTTTGCCATCAAGGAGCTGGATCTTCTATAAACAAAATTGGAAAGGGATTGGTTGCCACCAGAAAAGTTGGATCTTATTTAAATAAAATAGGCAAAGGAAGGATCTGAGACCTTACTGGTGACGTCTTCCTTCCCGAAGTGGATCATCTCGGAGAAGCAACTACCAGCCCCTTCTCGAAGTGGATCATCTCGGATAAGCGACTGCCAGCTTCTTCTTGGAATGCACATCAGCTGCTCTATTATGTTCCTCCTGCTTATGATCAAAGCTTCAACTTGAAAAATCAAGGGATAAGTTTTTATTCTCCTTCATTAGGATGAAGGAATTGGGAGCACAGTACACTGCAATGCAAACAAGAAACAAGTTAGCATCAAATAAATAAGAAAAAAAAGGGAGGGATGAAATGCTAAGTCAAAGTTTTATTCTTTGGACGAAGCTATCCAGATCCACCACAGTTGTGCCTTGAAGATGGATTTCAGCTAAGCAGAGGATAGCCTCCCTTGCACAATAATGTTAGACTAGCTTAGCATAAGCCAAGTCTTTGCCCAGTCCAAGGCAAATAGGCTGGTGAAGCCTCAAAAAGAACCAAGTCCTAGCCTCGCCCATATGGCTAGGCCATACTGGCCCGGAAGGGCGCTGTCTTGACCCCACCTATATGGCAAGACTGGCTCAACCTTGAAGAGGACAAGTCCCAAACCTCGCCTATATGGCAGATTTAACAGGAACTTCGCGTGGAAAGATCCTTTGCCTGATCAGACAAGAATGCTAGCTTCGCCGAAGATAGGGCTGAGACCCTTCTCTGAAAGTCAGCCAAATGTAGAGACCAAGGAAATTCAATCCCTCAGGTAGCTGATAAAGCTAAGAAAATTAAGGGAGATAAACTCCCTAAAGTCACTGGATGGCCGAGGCTCACCAGATCTTGGTCGAATAATAACCAGAGTGAGAGTCCCCACTACAGGAACGACCTCAGTCTCCTTGCTTGAGCAATGGAGAGGGGTCATAAAATAACATCCTAGAAAGAGAGGAGTATATTTCTCTGAGATGAACTATAAGAGTCCTATTTATAGGCCTCGTGGCCTGACCATGCCACTACTAGTTCAAGCTTGGAAGCGCCGGCGAAGTTAAGGCATTCAAATGCTTGACCTTGAGAAAGGGAATAATCTCCCTCAGGAATGCACACGAAGTTATTTTGAACTTCGGAGAAGGGAAAATCTCCCTTGTCAATGCAAGGGAAGTTATTCGAAACCATGAAAAAGGGAGCCATTCCTCTCATAACTCGCAAAAGCGGTTAGCCTCGGGAGCGGAACATCGCTCCATCACAATGAGCGCGAGGTTAATGCTCGTAGTCCAACCTGGTTTAAAGCGAAGCTACTTCAGGAAGTCTAAAGGCAAAGCTACCTAGAAGCGTGAAACTACCCAGAAGCGCGAAGCTACACGGGAGCAGGTCATCAATTCCTCGGCGAACCTATTCCAGTCCTGATTGAGGTTGAACCTGAACACAAAATACAGTATTTCAGAAGTTTAAAATAAAGAGTGCAAGTGCTCAATTCTACCGCAATAGCAAGAGGCTATGCGGGTCGTGATCCACAAGGAGGGACTAGCGATGGAAGCTTTTTAGTAAGTCTTCTTTTAAGATACAAAGTTTGGTTAAAGTTCTTATTTAGTTCTTTAAAAAAAAAGAGAAAAATTAGGTTACAGTTAAGTGAGGAAGAAAGTGGTAGAATGAGAAGGTGGAGAAAAATAGAAAATGATTATTTACAAAGAAATTGAAAATGGAAAGAAGTGGGTGTTGTTGGTGTTCTAAACTAAAGAATAAAAGAAAAGAAAAGAAACTAAAATTACTTACTTCTTTTGGCAAATACCTACCTTGAATCTTTTGCAATGATGTTACCTTGAAGTGAGGCGATCAATGTATAGCGCATATGAGTTGATTCTCGTTTCCTCCACATTATATCATCAAGACATTGCAAGTATGAAGTGATACGGAATGAAACTCAAAATCCATCGTCATGAGCTATCGGTGGCACTCGCAAAGGCAAGGCTCTTTCGATGCTTTTAGACTCACTTGGAGAGCAATTGTACCAAAAGAAGAAAAGTAGAGAAGAAGAAGAAGAACACAAAAATAAAGTACATACAAAAGGAAACTATAGATTCGATTTCATAACAATAAGAGAAAAGAAGAAAATCTTACACTGGTGTCACTCTCAGCACAAGCTTCATTCTCGTTCCCCTATGAAACTCTGATTTACATAAATTAAAACTAAAAATTACATGAAAAAAAAAATAAAAACCTAAACTAAAAAATGGACTAAATCCTATCTCTGCATGGTCGTCCCATTTTCAGTGAAAATCCTGCCTTTTATAGGCAAAAACCCAGAGGAGAGAGGTGTGAGAAGATAGGGGGAGCAAACGCTCCCCCTAACTCACTAACCAAGCCGCGAAAATGCGGCTTTGGCCGTGTTTCCGTGGCCAGGGTGTGGCCAGGTGGCCACACCCTGCTGGTGGTGCTCCCCGTTTTCTCGATTTATCTTTATCTTCAGCTGGATTTGCAGTTTAAGTCCGGGATTTTGACGAAATTACCTTTGATCCTTGGCTTCAACCGATCAATTTGTAGGGATTTGTTCTAACTGGTTTTCAACCGATCTGAACCGACTTGATCTACCATGATTTACTGAGTTCGAATTAATTCTGATTTAATTCAGAATTTGATGGGCTTTTGGGCTCATTTCTCTTCATCTCCTTTAGGAATGGGCCTGCAAATAAATTAAACATTTAATTTGGAAAATGCAGAGTTTATTCTATAATAAGTAGGAGAATATGATAATAAACGTGCAATATTAGTGACCAATCACACCCCCATACCTATCTTTTGCTCGTCCTCGAGCAAAACAACTAATCTATACTAAGGATTATTAGAACACTTTCGCAGGTCACTCGATTGCACTGAGCATGTGCAACAAGCCGTTAAACCTCTAGGTTTCCCCTAGAGGACGAGTTTTGTCTCGTGAGGGTTTTCAGTGGATTACACCCACAAAATCCATAAAGAAAGAGAAACAAAAGAGTTAGTATTTTCGAAAAGCATTTTGAAAGAGAAAAATATTTGAAATATAATTGTAAGATTTAAGTAATCTATAAGTTATAAGAAAATCGAATTTTCCATTCCTAAACTTAGTCTCTATTCAAAAATTTATTATCAATCAAAGTAAGGAGTCAAATTGTACTTCTCATTTAGTCTATTACTTTACCCTAAGTCATATTCACCTTGTGACCGTGAAAATTTTGACTAAGGGTTCATTAACTCTAACTCTTATGCCTTATTTATTTATATAAATATATATATATTTTTTGTGTGGTATTATTCCTTAGTTCTATTAGGCTTTCTAATCTGCCCATGTAACAAGCCTTTAATCGATGACTCCCAAACCAAACGGTCTTAGGCCACCGGGTGAGAAAACACCCCAAGGACTTAAGGACTCGAGCAAATAAGACCAAAAAACTAAGGATTTTATTATTTGAACCCCTTTTAGGCGTGAATACTTATGCTTTATTAGGCATAAATACCCAGCTTAATCAGAGGATTTGTATATATATTTCTTCACAAACTTATCTAATCATCTTTCGCATAAATACTAAGGCTTGCTTAGGCCAAAGTACCTGCTAATCAATAATTAGATTTGTTCATCTTTCATAGATTTTTTCTTCTTTTTTTTTATATATAAGGCATAAGAATCTTTATTTTTGAACCCTAAGTGTGTAAGTGTATGAAGTATGCATATTTCATTAAGGTAAAGATCAAGACTAAATTACTTTGACAAATTATCTTCCTAACCCTAAAAATCAAATAAATAATCTTATTTTTACCAAATTTAAGAAATCCTAATTTTGATTTTCCTATTCCTTAAAATTGACTTAATTTCTTACAAAAAATATGTCAAAATATTGTTTCTATTTTCAAAAAGTTTTTTAAAAGTAAAGAAAAATGTTAATTTTTTTTTAAAGTTATGTTAGAACCCTCCCCCACACCTATCTCATGCATTGTCCTCAATATATGAATTAATGCATAGATGCATGAAAAAGAAGAAAGGGAAGGAAAATGTTACCTTAAGGTGGTGGTTCCGGTGGTGGTCTGATTGGTCCAAGAAATGCGGCCCAATCGACTTTTCGTGGAGTTCGGAGGAACCCACTAGAAATCTCTCTAATATAACCCATTAAAATGATGTATCCATAAAGGATTTTTATTAAAAATTTAACCCCATTGATTGAGGAAAAGATAGTGTGATTTTGTGTGAAGTATTTGCACAGATATTAAATGAAAGAGAGAAGGTTTAGAATCAACCTCAAGTGCTTTGATCACTCCACAATGTATTTATATGATTAATGTATCCTTTCCAATCTCCGTTATAGCATGGGCTATACCGAGTCGATTCTCAGGGAGAGCTTGCGATGGAAGCGTTACGGTTCGTAGTGAAGAAAAGAAAACGAAGATTCTTCTTTGTTCTTAAACAAATGTAAAAAGCATGGAAAAGAAAATGAAAATATATGTGGATTTGTGCATGATGGAAAGAAAGTCAAAAGAACTTTGGAGATTTATATTGCTAAGAAAGAAAGCTAGTAAAGAAAATGTTTAGGAAACTTTAGATGAGAAAGGCCATGGCTAGCTAACTTTACTACTTTGCTAACTTACTAAACTCAAGGGTGATGCATGATTGCCTCATGTTGATTCATTGGCAATAGAGATAACTTGTTTGTTTGGTCAAGTATTTTCCCGCTTCGAAGATGAGTGTTCTTCTTGATCTTAGCTTGTAGCCTCATATTGATTCATTAGCTCTCAAGATAGATTTTCTATGGTGGACTTCAAGGAGTGTCACTCAAGGGATGCTAAGGAAGAAGATACAACATTCATTAGTCATTCAAGGCATAACAACAAATTAGCTTGAAGTAAAGAAGTTGTTCTACAAATAGCATATGTTTGGTGATCCATCTCCATGTTCCATCAAGGCACTTGTTCTAGACAAGGCTCTAAATGAGGCACACATGAATCATATGGAGTATGAACAAGCATTTCCCAAGTGAAAGCAACTCTACTTCATTCGGAAGTAAAAGAGACTTAACAAAGCAAGTATAGAATTTAGCCATCACCCAAAGAGTTAGAAGTTAGCAATGAGAGTTGTTAGCTAGCCATGTAAAAGAAATTTAGCTATCCATTACAAAAGAAACTAAACAACAATTCATGATGAAAGCAAGAAAAGTAAAGCAAGAAAGTAAAGCAAATTACTAGAGGTTGTAAAGAGAAGAATGAAGCCTTGATTAATCCTTGCTTACAAGTGATGTCACCTCCTTGCTTACAAGCTCTCAAAAACACTCTCTTTTCTCTCTTTAACAAAATCTCTAGGAGGAAGAAGAGGGAGAGCTAAAAACCTAAGAGAATACCAACACTCTCTCACAAAATACGAGCTTTTACCCTAATCTCTCTCTGTCTTACTAGTGCAGGCCTTGGTACTGTATTTATAGGGCTCAGAGAGAAGGCTCCAGAATCCCGTTTGTTGGAGAAAATCTCGGCCCCAACGGCCTTGTAACTGCCGTGGACACGCGGCACAAATCTGGAATGCGCGGCAAAATCAGGGCCGTTCAAGTGGATCTTTCTGTTACAGATTTGTTACAGGTTGTTAGCCACGTGGATCTTCTGGAAGCATGAGCTGGCGCGTAGAATTCTCCAGATCCTGGGCTCAACCTTGGGCTCACTTTTTGGGCTTTGAATTAATCTCTTTTAATTATTGCTAATTAAAGAAATTTTGTGCCTTTTCTCATTTCAAATGTGGACCTGCAAAAAATAGAGAGAAAAGGATTAAAAATCACATTTTTATTTACAATATGCATGGTATGGAAGTGGTAAAATATGCAAATATGTATAACAATCACACCCCCCATACCTAACTTTTGCTCGTCCTCGAGCAAAAAGAAGAAAGAAAAGAAAGAAAATCCTAACTAGTTTATTACACCACTTTCGTAGGTGACACGATTGCACTGAGCACGTGCAACAAGCCGTTAAACCTCTAGGTTACCCTAGAGGAGGAGTATTGTCTCCTGAGGGTTTTCAGCGGATTGCACCCACAAAATCCATAAAGAAAAATAAAAGGGTTAGTGAAAATTTTGATCCATGTTTTAAAGATTCTCACTTAAGTTATAGGTTTCAGGTTACCCTAAACTTGTCATTCCTCTTATAAGTGTCTATTTAGAGTTTTGTTTTCAATTTAGGTTAAGTTTTTAGGGAAAAGATCAAAAACCGGATTTTGCATCAATCCTAGGATATATACATCTATAAATATGAAGGATCTTTCTTAGACTAAGTTCATTTATTTACTAATATATATAACATTTTTTTCTTTTTTCTTTTTTTTATAATATTTATTTATTTACATTTCCTTAGCATCCTTAGGCTTTCTAGTTTACCCTTGTAGCGAGTCTCTTACCGATGACTCCCAAACCAGACGGTCTTAGGGCACCAGATGAGAAAACATCCCTAGGGTTCGATGACTCGAGTAAAAAAGGCCACGAAGGAATTTAAGGACTTAACCACCTTTAGGCGTGACTGGCCATGCTTCTTGAGGCACAGCTAACCAGCTTAATTAGTGGCTAAGTATTTATTATTTATTATTTATTTACACATATATTTTTTTCTATTTTTTATTATATATATATGTAAATAAAGTCACAGAGTCTTTGATTAATCCTTCAATATGTTTAATGTATATATCCTAAAGAAAGAATTAAAATCTAGTAATTTTTCTAATCCTTTATTACTTAACCTAAAAATCTAACAAAACTCCTCTTTTCGACTTATAATTAGAAATCTTAGTTTAGAGTTTTCTTAATCTCTAAAGTTAAGTTTGATTCTTTAAACATGGATCAAAAATTTTCCTTCTTTTTTTTTTAATTTATTCTTTTTTTATATTTCTCTAAAAGAAAAAGTAAAATCTAAAAGAAAATAGAAAATCTACTAAGAAAGATAAAATCTAAAAAGAAAATGAAAATTCTAAAATTAAAAATAAAAAGCCTAAAACGAAGATGAAAAATCCTAGGTTAGAATCTACCCCCCATACCTATCTCATGCATTGTCCCCAATGTATGCAAGATGAAATGATGCATGAAATAGGTAAAGGATAAAGATCATCCCCTTTGTCGTTTTGGACCAGCGGTGGTGCTAGGTCCAGCCGACTGCGAACGTCTCAACGCTGCTTCCATACTATCCAACCGAGAGGATTGCTCCTCTACCTTCTTCCTAAGACGAACCTGCCCCCTAAAGATCTTCTTCATGCCCTTCCAGATGGTGGACATGAAGGCTCTTGATTCCGTTGGGGGTCCTGCCTCCAAAATTGTGGCTCATCTATTTCCTCTAAGCTTTCCTCCAAAGAGGACTCCACAGGTATATCCTCAGGCTGGGCACTGGGTGTCCAGAGTGCATGCAAGCAACCATTATATGAGCTGGTGGGTCTCTCTACTGTAACAAGCACTCGGTCGAAGGTATTAAAAACAGCGTCTGATATGAAATTCTTACACAGACGTGTGATTAAGATTGGATGGGAATGCTTGGCACCCCGAGTGCGGGAGAAATTGTCAAGAATAGCATGGAAGATGGCCCTATTCAAACAGACCGTGTGGTTTCGAGTCATTAAATCATGGATTATTTGTAACACGGGTCTGTTAAAGGACGTGGCATGATCAAGCCCAAAAATGTTGCGTTGGACCCAGCGTCCAATGCAATGCACATTTCTAAAGGTCGTGTTGGCTTTGAGCCCACGGTCCTGTGCTGTACAGCGGACCCCCATGATGGTCATGTAATCTATCAATGGCAAGGGGTCGCTATGGTGGGGGTGAATTGGGACATCAGTGATTTCAGCAATGAGTGGAATTGTGACAAAGATGTCACCTAACGGCATATGAATAACAAATTGGTATGTCTCATAATTCATAGATGCATGATCGAGTGCATTATAAAATGTAGTGACAAGTTCTGGACAGTAGTATGCATCATTTTCACTGTTATCGTAAACCAGAGAATACCAATTCCATGCACGTAATCTATCAACAAAGATGTGCCCATACCCCCCATTATCATTCAAAATTTTGAAAAAATCCCATTCCACAAACAAATTCGGGGCCATGTATAATAATGGAATTAAAGCAAAGGATTTTAGAGAGGAAAGATCAAACCACCCCCGGAGAGCGTGGGGGGAAATCCAAAAGCACGTGTGCAGAAGGCACCCGGGACAGAATCTGGAAGATTGGGTCTGGATCTGTCACCAGAGATAGAAATCAGCCAGGCAGAAGTTTTCAGAGCTCCAGATGTGGTCGGAGGGCGGCGGATCTGCGGCTGGTTATGGGAAAATGCGGTAGTGCAGATAGCTCTGGGGAAGGAAAAATTTACAGAGGTCGGCTCGGGAAGAAGGATTTCAGATCTGGGAGGATTTGTGCGTTTGAGGGAGGAAGGGTAGGTGAAGAGAGTATTTATAGGAGGGAGAGAAAATGAGATTTCCAATATTAACCCTAGGTCAAAAGTGTATTTACAACTCTAGGAAAAGGAGTTTGAAAATGAATGGGATCCTAGGGAAGGTAGAATCCTAGGAATTTGAAACTGTTAAGCACAAAAGTCCCTCATTTTTTTTCTTTTTTCGTTTTTTTATTATTATTTATTTTTATGTACAAAATTTTATTTACAAAAGTGGTCCCAAAATGATATGCAGGGAAATTCTCGGGAAACTGTACAAATGAAATGGTCACATATAAACTGGGTCAAAAAGACCCAATTCATGAACTTCTTGTGACACGACATCGGTGGTAAAGAATGGCTTTAAACGTTGACCGTTTACAGTAAATGTGTTGCCATTATTAGGATCAAGAATCTCTATAGCACCGTGGGAAAAGACTTGATGCACTATGAATGGTCTTGACCACCTGGTTCTCAATTTACCAGGAAAGAGATGGAGTCTGGAGTTGTACAACAGAACCTTTTGTCCTGGGACAAAAATTTTCCGGTGAATAGAATTATCATGAAAGAGCTTGGTTCTGTGTTTTGTTATCCGAGCATTGTCATATGCTTCATTTCTTAGTTCCTCTATCTCGGATATCTGCAACTTCCTCAAAGCACCGGCTTTATCCAAATCCAAATTCAGCTGCTTTAAAGCCCACATAGCTCGGTGTTCTAACTCCACAGGCAAGTGACAAGGTTTTCCAAATACAACTCGATATGGAGACATACCGAGGACAATTTTGTAAGCGGTCCTGTATGCCCATAAGGCATCAGTGAGTTTGATGGACCAATCCTTATGGTTCTGTCCAACGGTTTTCTCCAAAATGAGTTTTATTTGTCTATTCGTAACTTCTACTTGCCCGTTCGTCTGAGGATGATAAGCCGTGAATAATTTGTGAGAAATAGAGAATTTACGCATCAGGGCTTCAAAAGCCCTATTGCAAAAATGACTCCCATTATCGCTTATTATCGCACGGGGGGCTCCGAAGCGAGAGATGATGTGGTCTCGTAAAAACTTAATGACAACTTGGTTGTCATTTGTCCTTGTTGGAATTGCTTCAGCCCATTTGGAAACATAATCTACGGCTACCAAAATGTATTGGTTACCATAAGACAGAGGAAAGGGTCCCATAAAGTCGATGCCCCACAAGTCAAAAATTTCAACTTCCAAGATGGGTGTAAGGGGCATCATGTCTTTCTGTGTGATTCGACCCGTCATTTGACACCTATCACATAGCTTGCAAAAGAGATATGCATCCTTAAAGAGAGTGGGCCAGTAAAATCCACTCTGAAGTACTTTCTCAGCAGTTTTCCGTGGACCAAAATGTCCACCACAAGCTAGTTTGTGACAAAATGTCAAAACACTCTGATGTTCCTCCTCAGGAATACACCTTCGTATGATCTGGTCAGGACAATATTTGAATAAATACGGTTCATCCCAAAAGAAGAACCGCATTTGACTCATAAAACGGTGTTTGACTTGACCTGACCAATTAGAAGGTATTTGCCCGGTAGCAAGGTAATTCGCTATGTCAGCATACCAGGGCTCTCCATTCATTGTGTGGATATGTTCGTCAGGAAAATTATCATTAATTGGTATTCTCTCCGTTGGTGCATTTGGGATTCTAAACAAGTGATCAGCTACCACATTCTCAACACCCTTTTTATCCTTTATCTCCAAATCAAACTCTTGCAAAAGAAGTATCCATCGTATAAGTCTTGCCTTAGCATCCTTCTTTTCCATTAAAAACTTTAGGGCGGAGTGATCAGTGAAAATAATCGTCCTGGACCCCAGCAGATATTGGCGAAATTTCTCCAACGCAAAGACAACCGCTAAAAATTCCTTTTCAGTAGTTGTATAATTGAGTTGGGCTTCATTCAGCGTTCTGCTAGCATAATAGATTACGTGTTGCCTAGTATCAATACGCTGTCCTAAAACAGCGCCAATTGCAAAGTCTGAGGCATCACACATAATCTCAAAAGGTTTGGTCCAATCTGGTGCAGAAATGATCGGTGCTGAGACAAGTCTACATTTAAGCTCTCTCCAAGATTTTTGACATTCTTCATCAAATATAAAGGGTACATCCTTTCCTAAGAGATTTGTCAAAGGTCTTGCAATATTGCTAAACCCTTGAATAAATCGTCTATAGAAGCCGGCGTGCCCTAAAAATGATCTAATGTCTTTTAAGCATGTTGGCTCAAGGAGCTTAGTTATGACTTCCACTTTTGACTTGTCAACCTCAATTCCCTTGTGTGAAACTTCGTGCCCTAGGACGATTCCTTGCTTGACCATAAAATGACACTTTTCCCAGTTAAGTGTCAAAATTTTTTTCATACAGCGTTGTAGAGCCAGCTTCAAATGGTACAAGCATTGTTCAAAGGAATCACCATAAATGGAAATATCATCCATAAAAATCTCCAGAAATTTCTCCACCATGTCCGAAAAAAGGCTCAGCATGCAACGTTGAAACGTTGCGGGAGCATTGCAAAGACCGAAGGGCATCCTTCGATATGCAAATGTTCCGAAAGGACAGGTGAAGGTGGTTTTATCTTGATCCTCGGGAGCGATCGGGATTTGATTATATCCTGAATATCCATCCAGGAAACAGTAGTACTCATGTCCCGCTAATCTCTCGAGCATTTGGTCAATGAACGGAAGAGGAAAGTGGTCTTTACGTGTGGCAGTGTTCAACTTTCGGTAATCGATACAAACTCGAATCTTCGTTGGAAGACGTGTTTGTATCAACTCTTTCTTCTCATTTTCTACCACAGTAAACCCTGCTTTCTTGGGCACAGCGTGAACTGGACTTACCCACTGGCTATCGGATATGGGATAGATAATCCCGTTATCTAATAGTTTCAAGATCTCGGATCTAACGGCTTCCTGCATGATTGGGTTCAGTCTACGCTGTGGGTCTCGTTTTGGCTTGGCATCTTCCGTCAAATGAATCCGATGTTGAACTATGGAAGGACTAATCCCCTTGATGTCAGCTATGGTCCAACCAATGGCTTCTCTATTTTCCCTTAACACAGTAAGAAGATCCTCTTCTTGTTGTTCAGTTAGATGGGATGCAATGATTACAGGAAAGGTTTCTTTCTCATCCAAGTACTTATACTTGAGATGGTCAGGAAGAACCTTAAGCTCAGAAGAAGGGATCGGATCTATCACTGGCTGTTCTTGGTGTAAGGGAAGAATAGGGGTGCTATTAGTGGCCCATTCCACGGTCGACTCAACAATCTGATCAAGGTTGAAATCATCAGACTCCAACTCAAATTCCTCTTCGGATTCATACTCAACTTCCTCATCGTGCTCACTAGTTACACCTTCTATCAAGTTGATTTCAAAAGAATCACTATCCAAATCCTGAGGTTGTTTTCCCAGGTGGAAAATATTCACCTCTTTTGTCATATCTCCAAAGGTCAGACGCATCGAGCCATTCCTACAGTTTATGATCGCATTGGCAGTGGCTAGAAAAGGGCGTCCAAGAATGACAGGTGTCTGTGCTCTGTGATTATGTACGGGCTGTGTCTCAAGAACAATGAAGTCTACGGGGTAAATGAATTCCCCGACCCGTATTAACACATCTGTAATCTCCCCCTTGGGAATCTTTACAGAGCGATCTGCCAACTGTATCGTCATTTGGGTCGGACGAAGGTCGCCTAACCCTAATTGCTGATACACTGAAAAGGGGAGAAGATTAATGCTAGCGCCCAAGTCAAGCAAAGCCCTATTAATGGTGGTCTGTCCTATGATGCAAGAAATGGTTGGGCTTCCTGGGTCCTTGTATTTCACAGGGATAGGACCAGTGAGCAGCTCACTAATGTTTGAGGCAAGGAAGACCTTTTTAGGAACGTTTGCTTTTCTCTTC
Source organism: Agave tequilana (assembly GCA_038442645.1). Taxonomy (NCBI): domain Eukaryota; kingdom Viridiplantae; phylum Streptophyta; class Magnoliopsida; order Asparagales; family Asparagaceae; genus Agave; species Agave tequilana. The sequence goes on along the minus strand of JAVJIF010004006.1, from coordinate 85,817 downwards.
TTTGTGCACATTTCTTTTAGAAATTTGGCGTATGATGGAACTTGTTGAATGACATCTAGAAGAGGGATATTGATTTGGACTTGGTTAAACATTTCTCTTATCTTCTCCATGTGAGCATTCATCTTTTGACTTGCTAGCCTATTTGGAAAGGGAACAGCAGGCTTGTATGTTTGCTTATCAACCTTTTCTTTTCCTTTGGACTGGGAAGTGGATGGTTGTGTACTTGAAGAAGGAGTATCTCGAATGGGTTGGACTGGAACAGAGGATGTTGGCTTTGACACAGATTTGGTAGGTGGATTTGAAACCTTGTTGCCTATTTGCTTTCCAGATCTAAGGACTTGAACAGTGTGACATTGACTGGGGCCTAAGTCTTCAACTTCGTGCAGGGGGAAATGAGTTTTTGGATTGGGTACAGGTTGGCTAGGTAACATTCCTTTTTGTCGTTCATTAAGAGAGTTAGCCAATTGCCCTATCTGGATTTGCAATTTGTTCATGTCCTGCTGCTGATTGTTCATCATTGAAGCTTGGTTCTTGGTTAAGGTCTCTATCATTTTCTCCAAATCAGAAATTCTCTTGTCTGAAGGATTTTGTGGTGGATGCTGCTGATACTGGGGCTGGAAGTTTGACTGGTATTGTGGTGGATGATGCTGATACTGGGGCTGGAATTGTTGTGGATTCTGGTATGTGTGGAAATTGGGTTGATGTGACTGAGCAGGAGGATGATGTGGAAATGACGACCTAGACTGCTCAGGACCAGACTGACTCCAAGAAAAATTTGGATGGTTTCGCCATCCCGGATTGTAAGTTTTGGAGTACGGGTTGTAGTTGGGTCTGGTATATGCAGCATTCAAGATCTCCTGAAAAGTCTGAGAGTGGTATACCGGACACTCTTCGAACACATGATTCAGATCATGGCAATAGGTACAACCCGGGTTGACCACTGGTGATGGACTGGCCACAGGGGATGGGTTGACCTGATTAACAGCAGAATTCTCCCTAGACTCAAGCAATTCTATCCTCTTCATCAGTTGTGTTATTTTAGCTTCTGCAGCTTTCGAGGATTCTATAGAGTGTAAACCGGTTCTGGAAGTTGTGGGTGTGGGTTTCTCAGAACATGACTCCCACTGGATAGTTTTTCAGCTAACGCTTCAAAAAGATCCCAACCCTGACCTTCATCCTTCTTTAAAAATTCTCCTTGGCACATGGTTTCAAGGAGTGTCTTAGTCTGATAATCGAGTCCATCATAGATAATCTGGCACTGACGCCATTTTTCTATACCGTGATGGGGACACAGGGCTATTAGGTCTTTGAAGCGCTCAAAGTACTTCCAGAATGGTTCATTGGCTTCTTGCTTGAATTGCATTATATTTTTCCTCATGAGGGCTGTCTTATGGATAGGATAAAACTTTTTAAGAAAGACCTTAACGAAATCATCCCATGAAGAAATTGAACTTACGGGAAGATTATAAAACCACTTCTTAGCGATATCCTTAAGTGCGAAAGGTATAAACCTAAGTCTCACAGCGTCCTCGGTCAACTGGGAAATTCGCATCATCAAGCATACTTCTTCAAACTCTCGAATGAAGAAGTACGCATCCTCAGATTCTAGGCCATGGAATCGTGGAAGAGTGTTTATGAACTGTGGCTTTAGCTCAAAGTTATTTCCATTGGTGTTTGGGAGAAGAATGCATGAGGGAAGGGAGGTGCGAATCGGGTAGAACTTGTCTTGCAACGAAACGTTGTTGGTCATGACTGGGATTGTGTCAAGTGGTGTATGTGCTACTGTAGAAATTCTCACAAGCCTAGCAGAATCTGGATCCCGAAACCACTGTTGCATACACAATCAACGTGCACCGATCACTCAAGCGAAAGAAAGTGAAAAATAACAAACAAGAAAAAAAAATATCAATCCAAGCTATCTAGGTTCCCTGGACCTAGACGACTCCTAACTGTTTAGATTGTCCACAGGAGGTTTAGTGTAGACTTTGACTATAAGCGAATCAGCCAGGAAAGGGCAAAGTTGGTGGGAGGTTTTCCGTCAAAGACGTTCCTTAATTAAGTAACCAGCAACCTTCGGGCTTTCGGCCCTCAATCCCTTTCCTAGACACTGATTTTACAAAAGTCAATTTCTAACACTTTTCCCCCTTAGGATAATCTCCTAAGTGAGTCCGGATGTCCCTAGGGCCAACGTCTATCAGTTTTTATTAGAAGCTTAGGATTGTGAGTGCTGGAATGGTGGTTTTTGGGCTAAGGAAGGGGTGATGAAATCCCCACCTTATCTTATTTACTGGGTATGCCCTTAAAGTCAATTTTGTGCAAATGTACGATTAAACAAACAAGGTTCACTCAAAGCTATAAAAATCAAACAAGGAGTGAGTCCTAGTCAATATGCAATGCGCACGTACCTTGCCTCCAGCACTCTTCAACAGTAAAAGTAAATGTATTGAAAAGACACGTGCCTAGAATGCAAATGTCTAATCAATTTTTAAATTTGCAACTAATTTTTTACTGTTGGTTATTAGCAGGAATATGGTGAAGCATACAAGAATTTAAGTACTGCAGAAGCTGTATTTAGCAGAGCAAGCAACCCTGCAGAAAACTTATCAGTAGTTCACTCTTCCTTGCCGCGGATCTGCGGCTTTGGCCCAGATTCTGCGGCAATTCAGAGGGCAACTGGTCTCTGCTTTCGAGAGCAGAGGCCCAGAGCCACTTATATGTTTCTGCAATGCAAATTTTCTTTTTTCTTCACCTGTAACCTGCAACAGAGAAGAAGATTCATTTAATTTCTCACTTTAAAACAAAAACCGTTGCTCTCCCCGGCAACGGCGCCAAAAAAAATTGATGTGGAAAAAGATAGTGTGATTTTGTGTGAAGTATTTGCACAGATATTAAATGAAAGAGAGAAGGTTTAGAATCAACCTCAAGTGCTTTGATCACTCCACAATGTATTTATATGATTAATGTATCCTTTCCAATCTCCGTTATAGCATGGGCTATACCGAGTCGATTCTCAGGGAGAGCTTGCGATGGAAGCGTTACGGTTCGTAGTGAAGAAAAGAAAACAAAGATTCTTCTTTGTTCTTAAACAAATGTAAAAAGCATGGAAAAGAAAATGAAAATATATGTGGATTTGTGCATGATGGAAAGAAAGTCAAAAGAACTTTGGAGATTTATATTGCTAAGAAAGAAAGCTAGTAAAGAAAATGTTTAGGAAACTTTAGATGAGAAAGGCCATGGCTAGCTAACTTTACTACTTTGCTAACTTACTAAACTCAATGGTGATGCATGATTGCCTCATGTTGATTCATTGGCAATAGAGATAACTTGTTTGTTTGGTCAAGTATTTTCCCGCTTTGAAGATGAGTGTTCTTCTTGATCTTAGCTTGTAGCCTCATATTGATTCATTGGCTCTCAAGATAGATTTTCTATGGTGGACTTCAAGGAGTGTCACTCAAGGGATGCTAAGGAAGAAGATACAACATTCATTAGTCATTCAAGGCATAACAACAAATTAGCTTGAAGTAAAGAAGTTGTTCTACAAATAGCATATGTTTGGTGATCCATCTCCATGTTCCATCAAGGCACTTGTTCTAGACAAGGCTCTAAATGAGGCACACATGAATCATATGGAGTATGAACAAGCATTTCCCAAGTGAAAGCAACTCTACTTCATTGGGAAGCAAAAGAGACTTAACAAAGCAAGTATAGAATTTAGCCATCACCCAAAGAGTTAGAAGTTAGCAATGAGAGTTGTTAGCTAGCCATGTAAAAGAAATTTAGCTATCCATTACAAAAGAAACTAAACAACAATTCATGATGAAAGCAAGAAAAGTAAAGCAAGAAAGTAAAGCAAATTACTAGAGGTTGTAAAGAGAAGAATGAAGCCTTGATTAATCCTTACTTACAAGTGATGTCACCTCCTTGCTTACAAGCTCTCAAAAACACTCTCTTTTCTCTCTTTAACAAAATCTCTAGGAGGAAGAAGAGGGAGAGCTAAAAACCTAAGAGAATACCAACACTCTCTCACAAAATACAAGCTTTTACCCTAATCTCTCTCTGTCTTACTAGTGCAGGCCTTGGTACTGTATTTATAGGGCTCAGAGAGAAGGCTCCAGAATCCCGTTTGTTGGTGAAAATCTCGGCCCCAACGGCCTTGTAACCGCCGTGGACACGCGGCACAAATCTGGAATGCGCGGCAAAATCAGGGCCGTTCAAGTGGATCTTTCTGTTACAGATTTGTTACAGGTTGTTAGCCACGTGGATCTTCTGGAAGCGTGAGCTGGCGCGTAGAATTCTCCAGATCCTGGGCTCAACCTTGGGCTCACTTTTTGGGCTTTGAATGAATCTCTTTTAATTATTGCTAATTAAAGAAATTTTGTGCCTTTTCTCATTTCAAATGTGGACCTGCAAAAAATAGAGAAAAAAGGATTAAAAATCACATTTTTATTTACAATATGCATGGTATGGAAGTGGTAAAATATGCAAATATGTATAACAATCACCCATCTAATTTCCAAATTCCATAATTAATTTCGGAGTCAAATTTGTCAACCGCCTTGTCCCAAAATGGAGTGTGAAAAGATAGAATGATTGACTTGGACTTAGGAAGTACGGTAACTAATACCGACTCAGGAAAGTGACTTAAGTAAAGTAAAGGTTCAGGAGTCGAGATTGGTTCAGGAAGTGGGTCCAAATCAATAAGTTGAAACTCAAGTCCACATTCATTTTCCAACAATGGAATGTGACTTAATATTGGTGATTTAAGTTCAAGAATGATAGGTGTGGGAATCAAAACTGACTCTAAAATATTACTCAAGTCGGGTAACAAAATAGGAGTCAATATTGATTCGGGAATTTGAACTGGATCACAGATTTGAGAGTCTAGGTCACATTTCTCATTGAGTTTAATGTCATAAAAATAAGAACTTGCCAATTTATCAATAGGACTTTCAAAAGTGTAAAATTGGTCAAGTTCAATATGATGATCATCAAAGATGGGTGATTCAATTTCATGATGAATTGGCACAGGATCCAATGTTGACTCGGGAAAAAGATTGAAATCAGGTGAAGTTACAGGAGTCATTATTGAATCAGGAAGCAGAATTGAATCACTAAGTTAAGGTTCAGGATCATATTCATTCTCAAGTTCTATTTCAGGAAAGGAATAACTTGCCAAACTGTCAATATCATTTTCAAAATTTGGAGTTTGGACAAGTTCAAATGATTGTTCTGAAATGGAACCTTGATTTCTAAAACAACATAACTCTTCGGCTCTAACAGAATGGTTAGCGACATCAGAACTAGTCAAACGGTGAGAACATAGAGTTTGGACCATCATATCTATGTCACAATTACGAGCGTTTTGAGCCTGAGTCATGGCTTCAAGCATCTTTTCATAGTTGATTGGTTCATTATATTGTTGTGATTGAAAAGATGAAGTGTTATTTTGGAATTGGTGGCGAAATTGTGAGTCAGTCAGATTTTGTGATTGTTATTTGGACTCACGCATACTCATTTCCAAAATTGATTGTTTTCTATTTTGGACTTGTGGAGCTGAGTATGAATCTTGGAAATATTGTGGACAAGGTGGATAAGGAAGACAAGTTGATTGAAAGTTGGACTCGGGGGAGGTGAATCCCATTGACTCCGTGAAGAGTTGAAATTATTCTATAAATTATGGTCATAAGATTGGGGGCATGGGTTATATTGATTCAGATAAGACCAATCCGGCACACTAGGTTGGTTAAAGTTATGATATGCCGGGTTGGTAATATCCGAAGAAGAGGTTGGTGTGTAATATGGATTACTATTAAAATTGGAAAAATTGTTATTATAAGCCATATCACACTATAAAATACAAACAAAGAAAAAAACAAGCAAATAAGCAAACAAATAAAAAAATTCTAAACTAAGTTAGGGTAGACTTATGACCTAGACGACTTCTAACTGGTCAGACTGTCCACGGGAGGTATAATGTAGACTTTGACCACAAGCTAATCAGCCAGGTCAGGGCAAGATTGGTGGGAGGTTATCCGTCAAAGATGTTCCTTAATTAAGTAACCACCAACCTTCGGGATTTCGACCCTTAATCCCCTTCCTAGACACTGATTTGGCAGGAGTTAAATTCCATCACCTTTCCCCCTTAGGATAATCTCCTAATTGAGTCCGAGATGTCCCTAGGGCCAACGTCTACTCATTTTTAGTTAGGCTTGGGTTAGTGAGTGAGGAGATTGTTTGTGGGCTAAGGGAGGATAATGACTTCCCCACCTTATCTTGTTTATAGGACAAGCCCTTAAATCAATTTAGTGCAGTGTACAAGTATATAGAAAAAAGTAACATTCAAGCAATCATACAAGAATGAACCTTATACTAAATACTATGCACACATACCTTGGCTCCAGCACTCTTCAATAGTAAATAGAAAATGAAATGAAATAAACACGTGCTTAAATGCAAAGTCTAAATCATTTTTAGCATTTACAATCAACTTTTTACTGTTGAGGTTAGAAAGTAAATACTGTGAATCAAACAAGAAAATAAATGCTACAGATATTTAACTATGCAATTCAGCCAACCTGCAAAAAATACAGGTTAGTAGTTCACTCAGTTTGCCACAGGACTGTAGCAAATCTGAGGGCTTCTTGGCTCTGCTTTCTTGAGCAGAGTCCAAGGCCACTTATATGTCCACTGCAGCAAGAATTTCTTATTGTTGAATCTATACAAAAAACAAAGAAGAAAGTTAACCAAAAATATAAATTTTTAAAGAGAGTAACTTACCGTCCCTCCCCGGCAACGACGCCAAAATTTGATTGAGGTTGAACCTGCACACAAAATACAGTATTTCAAAACTTTAAAATAAAGAGTGCAAGTGCTCAATTCTACCGCAATAGCAAGTGGCTATGCGGGTCGTGATCCACAAGGAGGGACTAGTGATGGAAGCTTTTTAGTAAGTCTTCTTTTAAGATACAAAGTTTGGTTAAAGTTCTTATTTAGTTCTTTAAAAGAAGAAAGAGAAAAATTAGGTTAAAGTTAAGTGAGGAAGAAAGTGGTAGAATGAGAAGGTGGAGAAAAATAGAAAATGATAATTTACAAAGAAATTGAAAATGGAAATAAGCGGGTGTTGTTAGTGTTCTAAACTAAAGAATAAAAGAAAAGAAAAGAAACTAAAATTACTTACTTCTTTTGGCCAAATACCTACCTTGAATCTTTTGCAATGATGTTACCTTGAAGTGAGGCGATCAACGTATAGCCCATAAGAGTTGATTCCCGTTTCCTCCACATTATATCATCAGGACATTGCAAGTAGATACGGAATGAAACTCAAAATCCATCGTCATGAGCTATCGGTGGCACTCGCAAAGGTAAGGCTCTTTCGTTGCTTTTAGACCCACTTGGAGAGCAATTGTGCCAAAAGAAGAAAAGTAGAGAAGAAGAAGAAGAACACAAAAACAAAGTACATACAAAAGGAAACTACAGATTCGATTTCATAACAATAAGAGAAAAGAAGAAAATCTTACACTGGTGTCACTCTCAGCACAAGCTTCGTTCTCGTTCTCCTATGAAACTCTGATCTCCTCTGATTTACATAAATTAAAACTAAAAATTACATGAAAAGAAAAACAAAAACTTAAACTAAAAAATGGAAAAATGGACTAAATCCTATCTCTGCATGGTCATCCCATTTTCAGTGAAAATCCTACCTTTTATAGGCAAAAACCTAGAAGGGAGAGGTGTGAGAAGATAGGGGGAGCAAACGCTCCCCCTAACTCACTAACCAAACCGTGGAAACGTGGCTTTGGCCGCGTTTTCGTGGTCAGGGTGTGTCCACCCCGTTTTCTCGATTTATCTTTATCTTCAGCTAGATTTACAGTTTAAGTCCGGGATTTTGATGAAATGGCCTTTGATCCTTAGCTTCAACCGATCAATTTGTAGGGATTTGTTCTAACTGGTTTTCAATCGATCTGAACTGACCTGATCTACCCTGATTTACTGAGTTCAAATTAATTCTGATTTAATTCAGAATTTGATAGGCTTTTGGGCTCATTTCTCTTCACTCTCCTTTAGGAATGGGCCTGCAAATAAATTAAACATTTAATTAGGAAAATGCAGAGTTTATTCTATAATAAGTAGGAGAATATGATAATAAACGTGCAATATTAGTGACCAATCAAGTCCGAAAATGGAGCTAAAGGTGAAATTGAACTCAACCACCAAGGCAATGTTCATATTCACATATCGTCAATCAAAACAGCTCAAAGTATTTTAAAATCTGAACCATTCCATTGCAGATTCATGAAAATTTTAAAGGGGGTCTTGTTAACACTCAAAAAAGATAGGACTCCCGCATTCATCTTCAACCGGTCTGAACGACGTCTAACTTATCAACATCTACAAAAGATAAGTCGAAGACAAGCTGATGACCAGAGATAACGCAACAACATGAATATTTTTAATCTAGTAAAGCAGATAGTAAACCAAAGTTGCCTTTGAAGAGACCCAAGCAAGCCTAAGACGCTAAGCTAGCTCAAATACTTAGCCTGGGCATAACCCCAAGGTAATCTTTGTAGCACTGCATAAAACTAAAAGTTTCGCCTAAGCCTAGTAGCCTCACTTTGAAGCTAAACTATCAGCTTCGCATGAAGCTTCCCATTTAGCCCCGCCGGAGGCTGATCCAAGAGCTTCGCGCCAGAGGCTCTATCCCTAGCTAAGTCGTAGCTCCGCTATGGGTTGAGTCTTAGCTTTGCACGAGGCTCCGAAAGTAACTTCGCCTGATGCTATGAGCTAGCTCCGCATGATCTAGCTCCACAGTAGGCTTTGCCAGGTCATCAAATTGACCGTTTCAAAATCTCACGAGGAATTAATGGGTGAACCCCACTAATTTAGTGGGATTAACGCCACTTTAAATAGCTGGTTACATTCGCCCACTTCGCCCCACAATAAGTGGAAACGATTGAGCCATAATGGCATGAGGACGTTCGCACGAACCCTCTAGCTTTGCCAGAAGCTCGCAAAGAGATTTACGGCAAGGTCATTTGTGAACCTCGCGGGAAGCTAATGGCTGATTCAGCCTTACTGAATTCAAAGGGGCGATTACACCCCACTTTTGGCTACAAATAGTCTATTGCTGAGCCAAGGGACGAGGACACACACGGAGAGAAAGAGAGGAGATTGGCTTGAAAAGATCATAATTCCTAGTAAAAGGGCTCTACTGATCTTTTGTTCTCCGATTTTCTGAACCAAGCGAGAAGGGAGTCTTATTAGGAGGCAGTCTGATCACCTGATGATTGCATCGTCAAAGGGATAAAGTGATCGCACACTGATCATATTCCTACCGGCACATTTTTCCCAGAAATCTCAGAGGAGATCTACTTGTAATTTTCTTTTACTTATAATTTTGCTTCTCGATCTCTTTTTGTAAGTTTTCCCTGCGAACAAAATTTTCAATGGAAAATAAGATGGCAACTCCGCTGGGAAAATTCGTCTTCTGGCGCAACAAGGAGACAGTGTCGCAATGCAACGATCAGAGTCTTGAGCCCGTTATTTTCAGAAACTTGGTCGTTCATTTCGACTAAGAGAAATTTAAAGAATTGCTCTCTGAGGGTAGTCTAGTGCTCCACACTCGGAAGCACAGAAAGATCTCGGTGGCCAAGGCTTCCGAGCAGAAGCTGATCGGTCGCTAATATTGTACATTAAATATCATATTCTCATACTTATTATAAAATAAACTCTACTTTCCCTAATTATTGTTTAATTTATTTGCAGGCCCATTCCTAAAGGAGAGGAAGAGAAATGAGCCCAAAAGCCCATCGAATTCTGACTTAAATCAGAATTAATTCGAAGTCAGTAAATCAGGGCAGATTAGGTCAGTTCAGATTGGTTGAAAACCTGTTGGAATAAAATCCCTACAAATGAATCGGTTGAAGCCAAAGATAAAAGGCCATTTCGTCAAAATTCTGGACTTAAACTGTAAATCTAGCTGAAGATAAAAGCAAATCGCGACGCCAGGGAATACCACCAACACGGTGTGGCCACCTGGCCACACCATGGCCGCAGAAATGCAGCAAATGCCATGTTTTCACGGCTTTGTTGATGAGTTAGGGGGAGCGTTTGCTCCCCCTATCTTCATACGCTCTCCTATGTTGGGTTTTGCCTATAAATACTGGGATTTTCAGAACGTACAGGGAGCGTGGATGCAGCGATAGAATTTAGTCCACTTTTTCATTTTTTTGTAGTGTAGGTTTTTGATTTTTTTTTCATATAAATTTCAGTTTTAATTTATGTAAATTAGAGGAGATCAGAGTTTTATAGGAGAATGAGAATGAAGCTTGTGCTGAGAGTGACACCGGTGTAAGATTTTCTTCTTTTCTCTTATTGTTATAAAATCGAATCTGTAGTTTCTTTTTGTATGTACTTTGTTTTTGTTCTTCTTCTTCTCTACTTTTCTTCTTTTGGTACTAATTGCTATCCAAGTGAGTCTTAAAGCATCGAAAGAGCCTTGCCTTTGCGAGTGCCACCGATAACTCACGACGATGGATTTTGAGTTTCATTCTATATCACTTCATACTTGCAACGTTTTGATGATATAATGTGGAGGAGACGGGAATCAACTCTTATGGGCTATACGTTGATCGCCTCATTTTAAGGTAACATCATTGCAAAAGATTCAATGTAAGCATTTGGTCAAAGGAGGTAAATAACTTTTAGATTCTTTTCTTTTATTCTTTAGTTTAGAACACCACAATCTACCACTTTTTTTATCACTCCTCCATTTCTTTGTACATATCATTTCTAGTTTATCCATCTTTTTAATCTACCATCTTCTTCCTAATTCAACTTTAACTCAATTTTTCCTTTTTCTTTTAAAGAACTAAAGAAGAATTTTAACCATACTTTGTAGCCTAAAAGAGAACTTACTAAAAAAACTTCCATCGCTAGTCCCTCCTTGTAGATCATGACCCGCATAGCCACTTGCTATAGTGGTAGTATTGAGTACTTACACTTTTTACTTTAAAGATCTGAAATTCCGTATTTTGTGTGCAGGTAAAACCTCAATCAAATTTGGCGCCGTTGCCGGGGAGGGACGATAAGTAATTCTCTTTAAAGTTTACATTTTGGTTAACTTCCTTCTTTGTTTTTGGTGTACAGACTTAACAACAAGGAATTTTTGCTGCAGTGGACATATAAGTGGCCCTGGACTTTGCTCTAGAAAGCAGAGCCCAGAAGCCCTCAGATTTGCTACATTCTAGTGGCAAAACTGAGTGAACTACTACTAACCTGTATTTTTACAAGTTGGCTGAATTGAAAATCTAAATTTCTGTAGCATTTATCTTCTTGTTTGACTCACTGTATATACATTTTTAACACAACAGTAAAAAGTTAATTGTAAATGCTAAAAATGATTTAGACTTTGCATTTAGGCACGTGTCTATTTCATTACATTTTCTATTTACTGTTGAAAAGTGCTGGAGCCAAGGTATGTGTGCATAGCATTTAGTATAAGGTTCATTCTTGTATGAAATATTGCTTGAGTGTTACTTTTTTCTATATACTTGTACACTGCACTAAATTGATTTAAGGGGTTATCCTATAAACAAGATAAGGTGGGGAAGTCATTACCCTCCCTTAGCCCACAAACAATCTCCTCACTCACTAACCCAAGCCTAACTAAAATTGAGTAGACGTTGGCTATAGGGACATCTCGGACTCAATTAGGAGATTACACTAAGGGGGAAGGTGCTAGAATTTGACTCCTGCCAAATCAGTGTCTAAGGAAAGGGATTGAGGGATGAACCCGAAGGCTGGTGGTTTGGCTTAATTAGGCCCGTCGCTTTTGCGCGGATACCTCCCACCAATCTTGCCTGACCTGGCTGATTAGCTGGTGGTCAAAGGCTGCATTATATCTCCCGTAGACAGTCTAACCAGTTTGGCGTCGTCTAGGCCAAAGGTCTACCCTAACTTAGTTTAGAATTTTTTTCTTTTTTTATTTGTTTGCTTATTTGTTTGTTTTTCTTTGTTTGTGTTTGACATTTCCTGTGTGATATGGCTTATAACAATAATTTTTTCAATTTTAATGGTAATCCATATTACACCCCGACCTCTTTTTCGGATACTACCAACCCGGTATATCATAACTTTAACCAACCTAGTATGCCAAATTGGTCTTGTCCGAATCATTACATGCCCCAATCCTAATACTATGAACAAGACTGGAATAATCGTCACTACTCTTCACAGAGTCAATGTGGATGCAACTCCCCTGAGTCATATTGTCAACTACCCTACCAACATCCAGTATCATATACTCCTCTCGAACAACCATTAGAAGAATCAATTGACTATGAAAAGAGGATGGAAGCCTTAGATGAGCTTGAGCGACGAATTCAAATTTTAGAAGACTCAAAATCCCGTCAAAATTTCAAGTCACAGATCCTTACTCTATTTTTCGAGGAGAGCATGCCAACTTAGAAACGAATATGGAAATCATAATTCAATGCCAAAATGATCCTCTCGATATTATAGAAGCAAGAATTAGTAGATTGGAGAACATGCGTAGGAATAAGGAAAATCTCCATATTCAATCTTTGACTATTCCCAACACTTCTAACCATATTGATTAAAACCAAGATCATGGTATCTTGAAGACTTTGACCAAGATTCAGTTTCACCACAAAGCCTTGAACTTGACCAATATTAACCCATTGACGAACTGGCAAGTTTTCATTTTAATGAGATTGAACTTGATCATGAATGTGAACCCGATCCCCAACTTTGTGATTCAATTTCCATCTTCGAATCTATATTGACTCCGGTATTCTTACCCAATTTGAACCAATTTTCTGAGCCAACATATATTCTCGTATCCATAGATTTAAAATTGAATCACCAATTTTGGATAGTCACATTCCATTGATGGGAAAAGAATGTGAATATCAATTCTTGGACTTGGTCTCAACGCTTGAACCAAAACTAACTCTCGAACCCAAAGTTGATTTTCTGAGTTAGTATTGGTTCCTGAACCTGTCATTCTTGAGTCTAACTCAACCATTCCTCCAAATCACATTCTTCTATTGGACATAGGTATAGACCATGATGACTCCGAGATGATTTTTTAGGACTGGTCATGTAAAGGTAGTAAGTTTCACGATAGGATCTGATCAGCATGATTTTATATCATTTTTATACTCCTAATTATCTATTATTTGCATATAAATAATGCTACTTGGGTATATTTGATTATATTTTGCAGGGAATAGGTAAAAGAAAAAAAAGAGGAATCCGGATACTTTCAGCAATTAAATGCCGCAATTTGTAAAAGATTGGAGGATGCTTTTCGAGCATGTTGCGATATTTTGACCATAACTTTGGCTACAGGATCTCAAAAACGGTCATCCAGGTGTCTATGAAAAGAGAATTCGAAAATCTACAACTTTCATGTTGATAGTTTTTGCTGATTCCTCCATTTGACTGCCTGAATTAGTCATTTTATTAGAAAATATTTCCCCCCACCCTTTTTTGCTTTTCATCATGGAGGCGGCATGCTCTTATAGAGCAAAGGTACATTTTTTTTATTTTTATTTTTATTAGTTTAGTTTGATTAGTTTAATTAATTAGTTTTTGCAATTAATTATTAGTTAAATTTAAATAGTTTTAAACTGATTTAGTTATATTAATTATTTTAATTATTTACGTATGATTAATTTATCAGATTGTATCATTGTTAGTTGTATCATGCATAGGTAGACCCCCTCTTGTATCTAGGAGAGATGAACTTAGACTAAAATATCTTGTGGCCATTCGTTGGATCTCCTATATAGGGTTATTTGCACACCAATTGACCAGCAACTTTTAGGAGATTATTTCTAGAGTCACTAGTTATTTGACAGGGTATGTATCAATAGTCAATGATCTATGCTTAGAGTTTTACTGCTTTTCTACTTTTAATTTATTTAGTCATTTCATTTACCTTTGATGGACCATATGATGCAGATAATACCCTGTGCTTAGATCTAGTGTTCAGACTTACTTTGCCTATTAGGAATAGAGATTTTGGTGAGTAACAACAGACTAGTATGGAGATCGAGATTGACCGCTTGATGCTAGTTTAGGGGATTCGATCCTAAGTGCTTGACTTTTCTAAATTAACATATAGTTCAGAACAAAACTATCCCAAAATTTTTTACTCAATTTGTCTAGAAGTGTTGAAACTAAAAGAACCACCTATCCCTGTGGACCGACCCTCAAGTGCTACATCGAACGACCGTGCGCTTGCAGTTAATTTAAAATGAGGAGACAGAATCTCCCCATTAAGTTTTTGGCGCCGTTGCTGGGGACACGGTGTTCTACCTTTAGTTTTGACACCTATACCGGATTGTTAAAAAAAAATTCAAAAATTCAAAAATTCAAACAAATAAAAATTCAAAAAAAGCGAATTTAAAAAAATAAAAAAAATCATTTCCCTATGGCCTATCCAAATTCATTTGGTTACGATACATTTTATAGGCCAGACCCTCCTTTCTATCCACCAAGCCCTCTTTCTGACTTTAATGAATACATCCATCCCACGAACTACTCATTTTCTTCATACCATCTATGAGTTGCCATCACTGTCAAGATCTAAATCATTCTTCTGAACAGTGTCCTTCGATAGGGTATTCGTTGGGACCAGGTCAAAATCAATTCCACACATTTTAAGGACCTACGAGCGAACCTTATCCATCAAACTTCAATTCGGAGGGTTGGAATTGTCCTCAATTTTCATGGGACCAATCATATCAAAATTCTGAACCTAATTGGTCCTACATTGAACCACCACCTCCGTCTTGGGGATTTAACAATGAGCATGAAGAAAGCACATTAGAGAAGAGTTTTAAAGCCATGCAACAGACTATAGTCGAAACCAATCAGCAGTTAATCGAGGCATGTGCTCACATGGATAAGATAATGACTCATCTTAATCAACCTATTTCAACCACAAGTCCAGATCAAGTTCAAGAGTTCCATCAACTTTCGCAAATTGATTTCAATGGCAATCAGGTGGACAAAGAACCAACACTAGAGGAAGCTTTTGAAACTTTCAGGCAAACTTCAAAGCAAGTGCTCTATGACACTAGAGACTGCTTAAACAGGCCAGCAAATGAGTTGGTTAGTGAGCAAGAGAAGGATCCCTTTTCTAGTCAACTAGTTTATGAGCCAACACCGACTCGACCCATGTCCATTCAAGAGCACATCAACTTTCATAAAATGAATAAAGGCCAAACTGTTAGACCCGAAGAGCAAATCGTTAACCACAGTGACATGTCTAATCATTCCATCGAGATGCCCTTCGAGTCACCATTATTTCATCTTAATCAATTTGAAGAGCTTGAACATGAGAAGCCTGTTGAGGAAGTTGTGAAGGTCCATGAGGTGTACAAATGTGATAATGATCCTCAGTGTCTGGATGAAGTGATTAGAAATTATTTGGCTACACATACAACTCATGTGGAGCCAGTTGAATCTTATTGTGAAGAGGAATGTGACAATGATGAATTTTTGCTTCAAAAGAAATTTGAGGATGAATTTTCTAAGTTCTGTGAAAAGACAAATGTTGAGGAGCAGAAAATTGCATCCACTCATATGGAGAAAATGGAGCACACTGATCAAAATTGTGAGGATGCCTACATGATAATGAGCCTTTATTTCTTGATGAACTTTTTATTGAAGAGTGTGATCACAACGATGAGAAAACATGTGTTGAGGATCTTGAGTTTAGAGTTCCCTTTGAGAAAATGAAACTCGATTTGAGTATCTTCACTTTGGATGAGCCAACTAATGATCATACTTTTCAAAACTTGATTCAAGAATCTCTAATTAATCAAAGCTCTGAAGACCTATTTGAAGACGAACTCATATATTTGAATGAATCGGTTAGGGATACTTTGGTTAGTTACACACCTCTAAAGAAAATTGTTGATTTAAGTTTTGAGGTGATGTTTGAGGATGAGCTTAAATTCATAGGCAATCATATTGTGGACACTCCAATTATATTGTGTGAAAATAATGAATTTGTGAGGTGGTATGGGAAGAAGAGAAAGAGGAGATGGAGGAAAATGATGAACAAGTTGGAGAGGATGAAATTAAAGATGACAAAAAGATTAACCTCTCCACTTTGTCCATTGAAGAGAACCCATTGGAATGATGGGAAGCGAGCTCGAGGGAATAGACCTAGAAAGATCTAGGTGTGGGGGAGACATGAATTTGTACATATGTATATATTTGTTTTATTTTTAATTTTATTTTTTTAAGTTTATTTTTTTGAGTCTTTTTACTTCTCTTTTAGTTAGTTGAGTCAGTTTTATTGAGTCTTTTATTTATCTCTTTCTCTAACCTATGTGTCGAGTTTATAACAAGTGATACAGGATAAGTAAGAAGGCATCCACCACACACAAGGAGAATTTTGTTGCTTCGACAGTTTGATTTTCTAGTGCACTGTGAGTATTTCTAATTCTAGCATACTGTTTATATTTCTTTATCTTTTGTATGCTTGGATTGCATGATCATCATGATTGTATGCATATTTTGGATGTGTAAATTACATGCTACATTATTTTATCTCTGTATTCATTTGTGTGCATGAGGACATGACACAGTTTAGGTGTGGAGGGAGGATCACATTTTCTTTTTCTTTTAGGAGTTTTTTTATTTATTTTGTTTTACTTTTAGGGTTTTTTCCCCTTTCTTTATCTTTATTTTCTTTTAGGAGTCTTAAAAAAATTGAAAAAAAAAGAAAAAAAAGTTGAAAATTTTCTGCAAATGATTAGCTAGTATGTGAGTGATTTAGTATCCATGAGTGGATTTTAAGGGTAAGATCAAAATGAAAGAGTTATAAAGTCTTAAAATAAAGATTGGAATCTAAAATGGACATACCATCTAAACTTAGTCTAAGATTATGTACCCAATAGCACTTACACTATTAGTTCATAGGCTTGGGATATTGATTGCAACTAAAAAAGAAAAAAAGAAAAAAAGAAAAAAGATTTATTATATAGTAAAATAGATATTAATAAGTCTTGTCTTGTGGTCTTAGTTGCTTGAGTAATTAAGTCCGTAGGAGTGTTTTTACACTTATTGCCCTAAGACCATCTGGTTTGGAGCATTGGCCCAAAGCTCGCTATATGGGTAGCTGAGAAAGCCTAATAAGACGAGACACTATAAAAATATAATAATTTTTATTATCAATTAGCTAGGTACCTTGGCCTCAGGAAGCCTTGGTATTTACGCCAAAGATAGTTAAAAAAAAAGTCTTAAAAAAAGAAAAAGAAGGAAAAAAAATTGTTATCACAAAAAAAAGTATGAAAGTTGTAATTAAATATTCCCAAGCTTAAGAACTGCATCACGAGCACGGGATACATAGGATCTAAAACTTAGGACAGATGGTGTAAAGTTTTGGATTTAAGACTTTATTTTATAGCCAATATGATATCTTGAATTGAGATTTTACTTGAAAATGAAACTCATGAAAATTGATGATCTTGCTAGCTAGTTAACTAAAAAAAATGATTTGTTTTTCTTTTCTTGATTTTCGGTTATCCTTATTTTACTTTTATTTATTTCTTAATCTTTAACTTTCTTGGATTTTGTGGGTGTAATCCACTGAAAACCCTCACGAGACAAAACTCGTCCTCTAGGGGTAACCTAGGGGTTTAACGACTTGTTGCACATGCTAAGTGCAACCGTGATTCCTACGAAAGTGAGTTAGGTTAATTTAGTTTTTTATTTTTCTTTTTATTAGTTTTGCTCGAGGACTAGCAAAAGATAGGTGTGGGGGTATTTGATAAGCATGATTTTATACTATTTTTATCCTCTTAATTATCTATTATTTGCATATAAATAATACTACTCGGGTGTATTTGATTATATTTTGCAGGGAATAGGTAAAAGAAAAAAAGTGGAATCCGGATTCTTTCAGCAATTAAATTCCGCAATTTGTAAAAGATTGGAGGATGCTTTTCGAGCATGTTGCGATATTTTGACCATAACTTTGGCTACAGGATCTCAAAAATGGTCATCTAGGTGTCTACGAAAAGAGAATTCGAAGATCTACAACTTTCATGTTGATAGTTTTTGCTTATTCCTCCATTTGACTGCATGTATTGGTCATTTAAAATATCAGACTGAGTCAAAACTGAATTAATTTATAATATGTAATTGTTAAGGGGCTGTTTTGTAAAATATCCTTATTATATAAGGGGAAAAAATAGGGCTGCTGGGGGAGGCCGTCAGCTAGGTTTTTGTTTTGTTTTTTTCTTTTGTATTAATTTTTTTTAGCTACCTTTAATAAAATCTAGGTTTTTGTTAACTTTAGCCTTTTTGTATTTTGGAAGTTTTGGCCACATTATTTTATTAGAAAATATTTCCCCCCACCCTTTTTTGCTTTTCATCATGGAGGCGGCATGCTCTAACAGAGCAAAGGTACGTTTTTTTTATTTTTATTTTTATTAGTTTAGTTTGATTAGTTTAATTAATTAGTGTTTGCAATTAATTATTAGTTAAATTTAAATAGTTTTAAACTGATTTAGTTATATTAATTATTTTAATTATTTATGTATGATTAATTTATGAGATTGTATCATTGTTAGTTGTATTATGCATAGGTAGACCCCCTCTTGTATCTAGAAGAGATGAACTTAGACTAGAATATCTTATGGCCATTCGTTAGATCTCCTATATAGGGTTATTTGCACACCAATTGACCGACAAATTTTAGGAGATTATTTCTAGAGTCACTAGTTATTAGACAGGGTATGTATCAATAGTCAATGATCTATGCTTAGAGTTTTACTGCTTTTCTACTTTTAATTTATTTAGTCATTTTATTTACCTTTGATGGACCATATGATGCAGATAATACCCTGTGCTTAGATATAGTGTTCAGACTTACTTTGCCTATTAGGAATAGAGATTTTGGTGAGTAACAACAGACTAGTATGGAGATCGAGATTGACCGCTTGATGCTAATTTAGGGGATTCGATCCTAAGTGCTTGACTTTTCTAAATTAACATATAGTTCAGAACAAAACTATCCCAAAATTTTTTACTCAATTCGTCTAGAAGTGTTGAAACCAAAAGAACCACCTGTCCCTGTGGACCGACCCTCAAGTGCTACATCGAACGACGTTGCGCTTGCGATTAATTTAAAACAAGGAGACAGAATCTCCCCATTAATTTTGGCGCCGTTGCCGGGGACACGGTGTTCTATCTTTAGTTTTGACACCTATACCTGATTGTTAAAAAAAAAATCAAAAAATCAAAAATTCAAACAAATAAAAATTCAAAAAAAAAACAAATTTAAAAAAATAAAAAAAAATCCTTTCCCTATGGCTTATCCAAATTCATTTGGTTACGATACATTTTATAGGCCAGACCCTCCATTCCATCCACCAAGCCCTCTTTCTGACTTTAATGAATACATCCATCCCACGAACTACTCATTTTCTTCATACCATCTTATGAGTTTCCATCACTGTCCAGATCCAAATCATTCTTCTGAACAGTGTCCTTCGATAGGGTATTCGTTGGGACCAGGTCAAAATCAATTCCACACATTTTAAGGACCTACGAGCGAACCTTATCCATCAAACTTCAATTCGGAGGGTTGGAATTGTCCTCAATTTTCATGGGACCAGTCATATCAAAATTCTCAACCTAATTGGTCCTACATTGAATCACCACCTCCGTCTTGGGATTTAACAATGAGCATGAAGAAAGCACATTAGAGAAGAGTTTTAAAGCCATGCAACAGACTATAGTCGAAACCAATCAGCAGTTAATCGAGGCATGTGCTCACATGGATAAGATAATGACTCATCTTAATCAACCTATTTCAACCACAAGTCCAGATCAAGTTCAAGAGTCCCATCAACTTTCGCAAATTGAGTTCAATGGCAATCAGGTGGACAAAGAACCAACACTAGAGGAAGCTTTTGAAACTTTCAGGCAAACTTCAAAGCAAGTGCTCTATGACACTAGAGACTGCTTAAACAGGCCAGCAAATGAGTTGGTTAGTGAGCAAGAGAAGGATCCCTTTTCTAGTCAACTAGTTTATGAGCCAACACCGACTCGACCCATGTCCATTCAAGAGCACATCAACTTTCATAAAATGAATAAAGGCCAAACTGTTAGACCCGAAGAGCAAATCGTTAGCCACAGTGACATGTCTAATCATTCCATCGAGATGCCCTTCGATTCACCATTATTTCATCTTAATCAATTTGAAGAGCTTGAACATGAGAAGCCTGTTGAGGAAGTTGTGAAGGTCCATGAGGTGTACAAATGTGATAATGATCCTCAGTGTCTGGATGAAGTGATTAGAAATTATTTGGCTACACATACAACTCATGTGGAGCCAGTTGAATCTTATTGTGAAGAGGAATGTGACAATGATGAATTTTTGCTTCAAAAGAAATTTGAGGATGAATTTTCTAAGTTCTGTGAAAAGACAAATGTTGAGGAGCAGAAAATTGCATCCACTCATATGGAGAAAATGGAGCACACTTATCAAAATTGTGAGGATGCCTACATGGATAATGAGCCTTTGTTTCTTGATGAGCTTTTTATTGAAGAGTGTGATCACAACGATGAGAAAACATGTGTTGAGGATTTGAGTTTAGAGTTCCCTTTGAGAAAACAAAACTCGATTTGAGTATCTTCACTTTCGATGAGCCAACTAATGATCATACTTTTCAAAACTTGATTCAAGAATCTCTAATTAATCAAAGCTCTGAAAACCTATTTGAAGACGAACTCATATATTTGAATGAATCGGTTAGGGATGCTTTGGTTAACATTTTCTTTACTTTTAAAAAAAACTTTTTGAAAATAGAAACAATATTATGACATATTTTTTGTAAGAAATTAATTCAATTTTAAGGAATAAGATAATCATAATTAGGATTTCTTATACTTGGTCAAAATAAGATTATTTTTTTGATTTTTAGGGTTAGGAAGATAATTTATCAAAGTAATTTCGTCTTGATCTCTGCCTTAATGAAATATGCGCACTTTATACACTTACACACTTAGGGTTCAAAAACAAAGATTCTTATGCCATATAAATATATATATATATGTATATCTATAAAAGATAAACAAATCGAATTATTGATTAGCTAGGTGCTTTGGCCTAAGCAAGCCTTGGTATTTATGCAAAAGATGATTAGATAAATTTAAAAAAAAGAAAAAAAGAAAAAAATATTTATCTATAAAAATCCTCTGATTAAGCTGGGTATTTGTGCCTCATAAAGCATAAGTATTCACGCCTGAAAGCGGTTCATATAATAAAATTCTTAGTTTTGTGGCCTTGTTTGCTCGAGTCTTTAAGCCCTTGGGGTGTTTTCTCACCCGGTGTCCTAAGACCGTTTAGTTTGGGAGTCACTGATTAAAAGCTCGTTACATGAGCAGATTAGAAAGCCTAATAGAATTAAGGAATAATACCACCAAAAATAAAATAAATATATATATATAAATAAATAAGGTATAAGAGTTAGAGTTAAATAATCGTTAGTCAAAACCTCACGGTCACGAAGGTGCATATGAATTAGGGTAAAGTAATAGACTAGATGAGAAGCATAATTTAACTCCTTACTTTGATTGATAATAAATTTTTGAATAGAGACTAAGTTTAGGAATGAAAAATTCGATTTTCCTATAACTTATAGATTACTTAACTCTTATAATAATATTTCAAATATTTTTCTTTCAAAATGTGTTTTCAAAATATTAACACTTTTCTCTTTCTTTATGGATTTGTGGGTGCAAGCCACTGAAAACCCTCACGAGACAAAACTCGTCCTCTAGGGGTAACCTCGAGGTTTAATGGCTTGTTACACAAGCTCAGTGTAATCGCGTGACCTGTGAAAGTGGTCTAATAATCTTTGGTTTAGTTTTATTGTTTTGCTCGAGGACGAGCAAAAGATAGGTGTGGGGGTGTGATTGCACACATTTATTGCATTATTCTTTATTACATATCCACATTTATCATGTAATAAATCTGCTAATTTCTTGTCTTAAATGTTTATTTTGCAGAAGATAATAATGGGGAGAAAGAGGAAAAAATTAAATAAATATCAATCAAATTCAGATTTAACTAGATCTATTTAGTTAGAGGAGGATGATCCCAAATCCAGTTGGTTAAATTCAGTTTTTGGTGAATCAAGTGGTTAAAGCTAAAGATCAACCGAGGATAACGTCAAATATAGAGCGATCGGTCACATATATTGCATACATATTGTCACATTACCAAGCTTATTATCAAAATAATTCATATTAAAAAGTCCTAATTTTCTTTATAAAATGCAGGCCCATTGCTAAAGGATAGAAAAGAGAAACGAGCCCAAAAGCCCATCAAATTCTGATTTAATTCAGAATAAATTCGAAATTAGGGAATCAGGGAAGATCTTGGTAAATCAGAGAGATTGAAAACCGGTTGAAATGAATCTTCTCAAATCAAGTGGTTGAAGCCAACAAATCAAAGATCGTTTTGTCAAATCCGGGAGGTGCAACAGTGAATCCAGCAAGACAAAAGGGAGCCCAAGTCCACGCTAACCATCGCTCCACCAGGATATGGCCACTTGGCCACATCCTGGTCGCGGATCCGCAGCTTGTTGGTGGAGATAAGGAGAGCGTTTGCTCCCCTTATCTCCTCACTCCCTTCCCTCTGGGTTTTTGTCTATAAAAGGCAGGGTTTTGTACTGAAAAATTAGCGAGGACTAGGATTAAAATTTTTGTTTATTCTTTAAGGTTTTGGGCACTTTGTTAGATAGTATAGAAGTAGTAACTTTATTTTATAATTTATAGTTCAGATCAAATACCAGTGAGAGAGAGAAATTGAGTGCTTGTAATCTGAAGATTGAAGTGACAGCAATAAAAAGATCTAAATTTCTTCTTCCACTCCAATTCACGGTATGTCTAGCTTTATTTACATGCGTTCTTTTTCATCTTTCATGAGTAGCTAAATTAGTATTCTAGGCTCACTATTGTTCTTCTCTCTGATCCCTCTTCTTTTTGAATGGTTTTTGATGAATAGACCCATTGAATTCTTTGCATGCCTAAACTAAAGCCTTTCTTCTTTGAAAGTGTTCTTGAAGGCACATGAGGATGAGTTTGGATTTCTAAACTTCTATTTCTTTTAAAACTTCTCTTGAACTTATTTTTATTTCATGCTTGAAACACTTGATGATTTAACATTCAACTCAAGATGATTTTGTAAAGAAAAGAGTTAACTTTTCCAAACTATCTTATTTGCTTTGCTTAAAACTTTCTAAACTCAAGCTTAAGTTTTTGCCTATGATCAAGTTGAGGCACTAAGGATTTCAAGAGAAGAACAAATTGTTAAGTAGTGAGATAGTGAGCCCAGATCTCATCGTTTATTAAAAACAACAAATCACTTTTCAAAGCATTTTAAATCACCTTTTCCAAAACCTTCTCCAAATTTGCAATTTTTCTTTTAATCATTTCCCTTCCCTCCGTTCACTTTTTCAACTTAAAAGAAAGACACCAATTTTCATTCTTTGTTACTTAACAAAAATACTGAAAAGCTTCTATCGCATTCCTCCTCGTGGACACGACCCATTAGCCCAAAGCTACACGGTAATTCTCATATCACTTTGATTTTACGATCACAGAGTTCAAATCCAAAGGGATAAATGGATAGGGAGAAGATCAACAGATGAAATGAAGCAATTTTGATTCAGATTCTGGCTGGATACATTTCAGTATTTGAATCATAACTTTCGCTACCAGAACTCAAATCTGATGATTCAAGATGATCCAGAAAGAGGATTTAAAGGGATACAACTCTTAAGTTAATCATTATTTCTAATTCTATCATTTGATAAGCTATATTTAGCAAATATTACGCCAATAAGCTGCAGATCAGAACTGAATATCCACATCAATTCAAGTTTGGAGATAAGAGGAGGACTCAAATTCAGAAATAGCCAGCTTCCCTTATCTTTATAGTCGTCTAACCTCTGCATTTCTCCTATAAATACCTGCAATCTCAAAGGCAAAAGGAGGGAGGACCAAGCAGAGAGCAGAACTTAGGCTAATTTGTAGTTTGTAACTTAGGTTTTTAGTTTTCTTTTATGTATTTTTCATTTTATTTATTTAACAGAGAGGAGAGGAGACTTTCATGGAGGAATGAGAGCAAGCTTGTACTGAAGGTAACATCATGTAAGTAATCTTTTCTTCCATTGTTATTTGAATCGAATTGAGATTTCCTTTTCTTTTCTATTCTTGTTTTTTTCGCTTCCCTCTTTTGTGTTTGTGGATCCAAATGAAACCGATAGCCTCGAAGTTGCCTTGTCCATGCAAGTGCCGTTGATGGCTTATGGTGATGGATATCCATTTCTATGGTAGTATAGCTCGCCCCTTCATTTTATAGTGTAAATCAGGAATGGGGAAGATCTCATCTGTCATGCTTCGCTCGCCTTCAAGTAAAGGTACATCGTCGATGCGGGTAAAAGGTAAGCAGGCGCCGAAGAGGTAAGTATGTTTTTTGGTTTTAGTTTTTCTTTCTTTTCTTGTAACTTTTAATGTAGATCACCAACACCATAATCACCCAAATCTCTTTCATTTTTTTCAATTTCTTTGTACATATCACTTTTATTTTCTCCACCTTCTTATTCTACCACTTTCTTCCTAACTTGACTTTAACTCGATTTTTCACTTTTCTTTTTAAGAACTAAAAGAAGAATTTTAGCCATTAATTGTAGCTTAAAAGAGAACTTACTAAAAAGCTTCCATCGCTAGTCCCTCCTTATGGATCACGACCCGCATAACCACTTGCTATCGTGGTAGAATTGAGCACCTGCACTCTTTATTTAAAAGTTCTGAAATTCTGTATTTTTGTGTGCAGGTCCAACCTCAATCATAAGTCCAACGTGTTTTGCATTCTTTCACAAAAGACTTCCAAACACTTTTCTAACTCAAATTCTTCTTCAATTGGATGCTCTAGAAAAGGAGTATGTAGATTTTGATGTGGGAAGGATTGTAAATTGAGCAAATTTTACATTTTTTGTAGGGACTCTTCCATACTCCTTTTCAAATCAGATTTTTCTTCGGTTGGTGGAACAGGAAAATGAGTATATGAACCAAAATTGGGGAATGAACTTTGTGAAAATTGTGGATAAGGCGGTTGAAAATTTTACTCAGGGGAGGTGAATCCCTATTGACTCTGTGAAGAGTTGAAATTATTTTGAAAATTATAGTCATCAGATTGAGGATATGGGTCATATTGAGTCGGATAATCCCAACTCGGCATGTATGGTTGGTTCATATTGTACATAGTCGGGTCGGAGTTACCCGAGTCCAATGAGGTTGGAGTGAAATATGGATTCATATTTCGATTGAAAGAATTATTGTTGTTAAAATCCATTTCATAATATACAAAAAAGAAAAACAAACAAACAAACAAACAAACAAAGATAAAGAAAAAGAAAACAAGCCTATACTAGGGTTGACTTAGACCTAGACGACTCCTAACTGGTTAGACTGCCCACGGGGGTGTATATTGTCGGAAGCTAACCACGAGTTAATCGGCCAGGTAGGGGCAAGATTAGTGGGATGTATCCGTGCCGGAGCAACGGGCCTTATTATGCCAAACTACTATTATTCGAGATTTTGCCTCTCAATCCCCAACCTTAGACACCGATATGACAAGAGTCAACTTCTAACAAATTTTCTCTTAGGTCAATCTCTTAGATGAGTCCGAGATATCCCTAGGGGCCAACGACTAGCAAATTTTATTAAGGCCTGGTTTGTGTGAGTGGGGAGGTAATTTTTGGGTCAAGGGAGGGTAATGACTTCCCCACCTTATTGTTGGCCCGGAGGCCTTCCTCTCTAGTTTTGATGATGATTAACTCATGTAGTTATGTTTACTAATAATCTTGTGATTTTAGTTTCAGATCATGTAACAAGATATTAGTTAGTGATTGCTTCAAAAAGAGGAGTTTGGAAGCTTTAACATGGTGATTCCCGTGCCCGAGCATCAAGATCATACCTTTGCACTCGGTGGATCACTTTGGGATCGAGTCGGCTTGAAGATGGAAGATCATCAAGAAGACTTAGGTATCCTAGTTTAGTTTAGTGTGTTTTAGATCCATGTGTAAAGCTTAGAATAGTTGATATGCTCAAGTGCACAACACACACGTTTTATGGATTTTAGTTTTTCATGAATAGTTTAGATCAAAACAAGTTTAAATGGTTTTTATGTATATTAGATGTGTTCAATATACATACATGCTTCATATCTTATACAAACTTATTTTGATATGTCTATTCATGAGTTTTAGGAAAAATCAGATTTCCTATTGAAAAATCCAAGTTTGATAAAATACAAGTTTTGGTTTTTGGTAAAAATGATAAAACACAAAAATGGTTCATATGCTTGATATTTGAGTTAAAATGTTTATCACAAGTTTATATATCAATGCAATATGATAAAACTATTTTTGGGTATTTTTAGAAGACTTAAAAGAATTTTTCAAAATATTTCTATGTGTTTTTCTCCCAGGTTCTGACCCAGACCTGACTGTCAGGCCATGTCGGTCGACCGCAACGGTCGACCGAACGTTGGGCCGGTCGACCGTTGCGGTCGACCGACGTGCACAGCCTTGTGCACGTCTGGCAGACACAGGGCCGGTCGACCGGGCGGTCGACCGGAGCAGAGAAGTCTGCTCTCTGTATCTGGACAGTCGGCCGTGCGGTCGACCGGATGCCCCAACGGTCATATTTATGACCGTTGGCGGTCGACCGGGCCGGTCGACTGCAGGCCTGTCAGGCTGTCAGATCAGCCTAACGGCTAGTTTTCTTTTTGGTCTATATAAACCCCTTTCTTTGGGATTTTGGCTAAGGTTTTTAAGAGCTAAAATTTCCCTATTCTCTGGTTTATAAAACAAGTTTTCAAAAGTGTTTAAGAGCCAAAAAAATCTATCTTTATATTGTTTTAGGTTTTTGAAAAAATCAAAGAAAAGAGTATTTTGGGAGATTTGTCTTGGCTTTCATTTTCTATCTTTTACAAGAGTTTGCCCAAGTATTTTTCTTTGAGTTTCTGTTTTCCAAACACCTAGTTTTCCACACTTGAGCTTATCTTATATCCTATTATATTAGGATCTTGTTTAGTGGAAAAAGGAAAGAGGTTTGTGGTTGAGACATACCACTTGTTGTAAACCCTTGATTTCTTGTGTTGCTCCCTCTTTGGTAGAGGTTGAGGTTGTTGTATTGGGTTGGTGTTTGCTCCCTCTTTGGTAGAGGTTGAGGCTTGTGGTTTGCTCCCTCTAGTGAGAGGTGGAGTTTGGTTTGTAACCCTCTTCGGTAGAGGTGTTGGTTGTTGTATTGGCTACGGGCCTACCCCTCGGTTGTGAGGCGGTGTTTGAGAGAGGAGTTCGGTACTCCTTTTGTTGTAACAAATCCTCCTCGGTGGAGGTTCCCTCGGTGGGAGATAGTGGATTGGAAATCCTTCACGGTGGTGAAGGCGGGGATGTAGAGCTAGGGGCTCGAACCTCGAAACATATCTTATTGTTATCGTTTGATCCATTGTCTCCTAACTCTCTCCCTCTCTTTTATTTGTGCATAGCATCATTCTTCATTTATATCATTCATATTGCTTGTGTTGCCTTGCATTATTTCATATTGCTCATTCTTATATGCTTGGTTTGCTTGGGTGTGTGCCTCACTTGTACTTAACCACAAGATCTTCATATAGCACCTCAACCCATATCTAGGGGAATCAAGAGGAGTTAGTCCAGAGCCCTTCACGGGGAATTCGGCTACACTTGTGTGTTGTTCTAAGTGTGTTGTAATAAGTTTTTAAGCTTCCGCATTTAGCGCATTTAGTTCTCTAGATTAGCATATCACCTATTCACCCCCCCTCTAGGTGTTTTCAATTGGTATCAGAGCCTACGCTCCTGATACTTAGGCTTAACATCCTAGGAGTGAGATCCTTGTTTGCTAATCTACATTTGCATTTGCACATTTGCTTGTTTGCACACATATAGTTTGGACTCATGCACTTCATGACCCCACCTATGTTTGACCCTTCCAACATCATTGTTTGGAAGATTAGGATGTCCGTTTATTTACAAACCCTAGGATATAAGGTTTACCTTGCCATTATCAAGGAATCCTACCTTAGTGATAGCAAGCATATAGGGGCCAATGCACATGTCCTTGAGGCCATTAGAAGCACGCTTTCAAAAGAATATCTTATGCATGTTTCTAACCTTGATTCCGCCTTTGTAGTGTGGAACAAGTTGACAACAACCACCACCTCCAAGCTTCAAATGCAAATCCAACAAGAGGAAGAATCTAGTGGAGATGAATCCGAGCCACAACAATGCTATACGGTCTAAGGGAATGACTCCCTTGAGGTACACTCGGAAACCCACTTAGATGATGATGATGATACTAGTTCTTCAAATGATTATGTTGATGCCCATGCTTTAAATGAAGAACTATCCATTGTGTGTGAAAATTAATTGAAAAATATAACATTTTGAAAAAGAAGACTTGTGCTCTAAATAAAGAAAATGAAAAATTGTCTTCTAAACTTAAAAATGTTTTGCAAGAGAAGGTTGATGTCTATAATGAAAGGGATTCATTGAGATCTCAACTAGACCTTGCTCTAAAAGAAAATAATTTTTTAAAATCTAAAAATGATTGTGAAACTCTTTTGAAGAATAATGATGTTTTGTCTTCAAAAGTTGAATTTGTTTTAAGAGATAATGATTCTCTAAAAAGAGAAATTGATTTCATTTCAAAAGAATTAGAAATTTGTTTAAATAAAAATAAATCTTTAAAAAATGATATTGTTTCTCATGTTTGCCATGCTTCACCTAGAACACCTATTGCTTGCCACACTTCTTCTTTGATTAACAATGATATCTCCATGCTTAAGAAGAGTGTTGATTGTTTGGGCTCCACTTTGAGCCAATGTGTTTTGGGTCATACACATTTGGAATCTTTGTTTCGAAAGAAACAAGTTCCATCTTTTCATGCACACCCTCCACGGCATACACATGCTCCTCACGGACACCATCACACGTTGTATGCTCATGTGTACACTTATACACATTGTGGACGTAAGGGCCACCTTGCTAAATTTTGTTATGATAGATTACATACTTTAAATTTAGCAAATAAGTTTGTTTGGGTTAGGGAAGGTACTAACCCCCATGGACCCAATAAGATATGGGTACCAAAGACCACCTCTCTTGTTTATGATGTAGGTGTGGGCTCTCGCATGACGTGAGAGTATGGTACCTTGGAGTGGATGCGTTCCGTACTTAAAGGAAACATTTTGGATGCATCACTTTCATGGAAGGTTTGGTGGGAAGACCACCATGTTTTGGAGATATGGAGAGTTGCCTCATAGGTTTTGGTAACGGTCTCTTACTCCTTATTTATTTATGCATGTTTTTCATGTTCATTATTTATAGCATGTTTTGATGTTTATAGATTAGTATGTAAATGCCATGTTTATTAGATCCTTGACATGCATGTATAGCCCTTTTGAGACACCCATGTTTAATATGGACTATTACTTTTGTGTTCTCACCTTTGTTTAGCCATCATGTTTATTATAGCTCTAATAATATATGGATTTGCATAATAATCATGTTTAAAATTTATCATGATGATCTTATCTTGTTTTTGATGCTTCATGAGTTGATTACTTGTTTAAATGTTAGTTTTCATTTAGACTAGGTATATACTTGTACATATAATGGGCCACAAATAAATCTATATATGTTTGAGCTTGAATGCTTATTTGAACCCATTAGATGTGCTAGTATAGTCTAGTTTTGATGATTCATGCATTTTAAGTTTGTATTCCTATTTTTGGATTTGTTTAATGTGTATGAGTTTTCATTTCATGTATATATGTATTTTTGCCAAACTTTAAGATATACATGTATACCCCTTGAGTCATTTGCCTTTCATGCAAATCTATATATGGACTCAAATTGTGTTTGGGGATATGTATGTATACTTCTTGTGTTGACAAATCATACATATACCTTGAAAATTAAATAGTTTTGATGAGTTTCATGTTTTCATATTTTAAGGAATATTGAGCTTATTGTCCATCTTTCATGATTATGATCTTCACATTGTATTTGTACACTCACATTTATTGTTTACTCATGTGTTTGTTTTCATGAGTCATATTTATGCTTAATTGATTATGAGTGTTGACTATTTTGTGAATTTCATGTTTTCATGAAAAATATTTTTGTTTTATTCCTTGCTTGAAGGATTTCATACTAGTTTACAATTTTTCATATAACTAGTTGCGATATTCTTCATATGGTAGAGTTTTTCAAACATACTATATTTTCAAATCTATTTTTTGAAAACCCCTACCTTCCAAGGGCGGTTGGTTGGGAGACCATGCCTTGTGTATGCTTTACATTGAAAATCTTTTTAACATAAGCATGTGTTGGGAGGCTTGGTTATATGAGTTATACTTTGATATTATTGTTGTTTCAATTGGTATCATTGGATTCTTTCAATTGGTATCAATTTTGACCCTTCTTGTATACTCATATATGTTTGTATGTATGTATGTTTTTTCAATTCCAATAGTATCAATTTCAATTGGTATCTAATTTTCATACATATATGTATTTTGTTATGCTAAGCTTGAGCTCCATCTCTGTTTCAATTGATTCAATTTTCAATTGGTATCTTATTACAAGCTTATGCATGTGTTTTTTTGGTATTTCATAAAGGGGGAGAAAATTCGATTTTCATATTTCAATTGGTATTTGTTTTTTCACTCCCTTACTTTATGATAGAAAATAGTCATTTCATTCGATATCATATACTTAAAAAGAAAAATACTCTCTTTTGATATCAAGATGTTTATTTGAATATGTTTTAAAAATTGGTATCTCAAAATTTTGTTTTAAAAGATAAATACAAAGGTTTTGATTTGTATTGCCTATATGCAAGGAGAGCTTAACATCTCTTCTACATATAGATTCATGTTGAGTGTATCTTGTATTGAGGAGCTTGACATCTCTTCTTTATGTGGTACACGTGTGTAGGGGGAGCTTCACATCTCCTCTTATGCATTGCATAGTGTACGATATGTGAATTCGGGCTTGTCATCCCTCCTTCATGTAATGTATCTATGTAGGGAAGCTTCACATCTTCCTCTTCATGAATGTATATCGCATATACCATTCATTTATTGACCTATGTTTACTTCCAATTGGTATCAAGATGCTTCTTTGACATATTTTCAATTGATACCTTAATTGATTGTCACCCCTATTTGGTTTTATTTTTTGTTTTAAGACAAAAGGGGGGAGAACATTATTTTTATTAACCCTTTGTTGATTCATTGTTTCGAACAAAAAGGGGGATAAAAATTTATTGATTTAGTTTTGCTTTTACCCCTTTATTGATGATTGTTTCTTTGTATTAAAAAGGGGAGAAATTTTTGTTTTGTTTTGATTGTTTACCCCTTTATTGATGATTGACAAAAAGGGGGAGAAAGATTTTGAGTTTTATATATGCATATTTATGTTTTGCATATATTAAGTTTTAATTTAGTATAATTTTAATTGGTATCTAGAGCATGTTTTGTTTTTGAACATTTCATTGGTATCTAGAGCCTTTTATTGTTTATGCATGATTATGCATTGTTATTCATTGCATATTTATTGTTTATTTGTTTATGCATGAGTTAAGGGGGAGCTTCTTTGAAGCTTAACTTTAATCCATGCATATATAACTCCATGAGTTTTGTCATCATCAAAAAGGGGGAGATTGTTGGCCCGGAGGCCTTCCTCTCTAGTTTTGATGATGATTAACTCATGTAGTTATGTTTACTAATAATCTTGTGATTTTAGTTTCAGATCATGTAACAAGATATTAGTTGGTGATTGCTTCAAAAAGAGGAGTTTGGAAGCTTTCACATGGTGATTCCCGTGCCCGAGCATCAAGATCATACCTTTGCACTCGGTGGATCACATTTGGGATCGAGTCGGCTTGAAGATGGAAGATCATCAAGAAGACTTAGGTATCCTAGTTTAGTTTAGTGTGTTTTAGATCCATGTGTAAAGCTTAGTATAGTTGATATGCTCAAGTGCACAACACACACGTTTTATGGATTTTGGTTTTTCATGAATAGTTTAGATCAAAACAAGTTTAAATGGTTTTTATGTATATTAGATGTGTTCAATATGCATACATGCTTCATATCTTATACAAACTTATTTTGATATGTCTATTCATGAGTTTTAGGAAAAATCAGATTTCCTACTGAAAAATTCAAGTTTGATAAAATACAAGTTTTGGTTTTTGGTAAAAATGATAAAACACAAAAATGGTTCATATGCTTGATATTTGAGTTAAAATGTTTATCACAAGTTTATATATCAATGCAAAATGATAAAACTATTTTTGGGTATTTTTAGAAGACTTAAAAGAATTTTTCAAAATATTTCTATGTGTTTTTCTCCCAGGTTCTGACCCAGACCTGACTGTCAGGCCATGTCGGTCGACCGCAACGGTCGACCGAACATTGGGCCGGTCAACCGTTGCGGTCGACCGACGTGCACAGCCTTGTGCACGTCTGGCAGACACAGGGCCGGTCGACCGGGCGGTCGACCGAAGCAGAGAAATCTGCTCTCTGTATCTGGGCGGTCGGCCGTGCGGTCGACCGGATGCCCCAACGGTCATATTTATGACCGCTGGCGGTCGACCGGGCCTGTCGACCGCAGGCCTGTCAGGCTGCCATATCAGCCTAACGGCCAGTTTTCTGTTTGGCCTATATAAACCCCATTTCTGGGATTTTGGCTAAGGTTTTTAAGAGCTAAAATTTTCCTATTCTCTTGTTTATAAAACAAGTTTTCAAAAGTGTTTAAGAGCCAGAAAGATCTATCTTTATATTGTTTTAGGTTTTTGGAAAAATTAAAGAAAAGAGTATTTTGGGAGATTTGTCTTGGCTTTCATTTTCTATCTTTTACAAGAGTTTTCCCAAGTATTTTTCTTTGAGTTTCTGTTTTCCAAACACCTAGTTTTCCACACTTGAGCTTATCTTCTATCCTATTCTATTAGGATCTTGTTTAGTGGAAAAAGGAAAGAGGTTTGTGGTTGAGACATACCACTTGTTGTAAACCCTTGATTTCTTGTGTTGCTCCCTCTTTGGTAGAGGTTGAGGTTATTGTATTGGGTTGGTGTTTGCTCCCTCTTTGGTAGAGGTTGAGGATTGTGGTTTGCTCCCTCTAGTGAGAGGTGGAGTTTGGTTTGTAACCCTCTTCGGTAGAGGTGTTGGTTGTTGCATTGGCTACCGGCCTACCCCTCGGTTGTGAGGCGGTGTTTGAGAGAGGAGTTCGGTACTCCCTTTGTTGTAACAAATCCTCCTCGGTGGAGGTTCCCTTGGTGGGAGATAGTGGATTGGAAAACCTTCGCGGTGGTGAAGGCGGGGATGTAGAGCTAGGGGCTCGAACCTCGAAACATATCTTGTTGTTAGCGTTTGATCCATTGTCTCCTAACTCTCTCTCTCTCTCTTTTATTTGTGCATAGCATCATTCTTCATTCATATCATTCATATTGCTTGTGTTGCCTTGCATTATTTCATATTGCTCATTCTTATATGCTTGGTTTGCTTGGGTGTGTGCCTCACTTGTACTTAACCACAAGAGCTTCATATAGAACCTCAACCCATATCTAGGGGAATCAAGAGGAGTTAGTTCAGAGACCTTCACGGAGAATTTGGCTACACTTGTGTGTTGTACTAAGTGTGTTGCAATAAGTTTTTAAGCTTCCGCATTTAGCGCATTTAGTTCTCTAGATTAGCATATCACCTATTCACCCCCCCTCTAGGTGTTTTCACTTATGTTGTCTTATGTTTTACCTTTAAGTTTAATTTGTACAAATGTGCAATATAGATAAGAATGAACACAAAAAAGCGAGTAATCACTAAAGTGTTTTTCCTAACTATATGCAATGCAATATGTATACCTCCGTCAAGATCACAACAACACAAGAACAAAATGCAATATATTTGAATGAAAATTGACACGTACCTAGTTGCAAATGTTAAAACCATTTTAAAGCATCCAACTTCCGTATTTTAGTTCTTAAAATTATTAACAGTGTATAGGTAATATAAAAATTAGCAGCAGAGTATAAGAATATACAAGAAGTTACCTGACCACACAAGAGCAAGTGTGAACTTCTGCAACGCTAAAAATTTAGCCTGCACACCAAAAACAAAGAAGAAAGGTTAACAGAAACGTGAAAATCAAACTGTTCCCATCACCGGCAACGGTGCCAAAATTTGATCGAGGGAAAATCGCACACAAAAAGTGTATGTTTTGATATCAAGATTTAAAGTGTGTGTGCTTTGGCTTCCTCGATACTTCTGTTATAGTATAGAGGCTAAAACGAGTCGAATCCATAAGGACAGGAGGCGATAGAAGCTTTACCGGTTGATTCACGTGTGTGTTAAAAGTTCTTCAAAGTTTTAAAGAATGAAAAGGAAAGAAAACAAAGAATGAAAAGAGAAAATACAAAGAAGTGGGAAACATAGAAAATAAGATATTTGTGTTTTTGTTTGTATTTCTAAAATAAGTGAAAAAGAAAGAAAACTCATGGCTACTAACTACTAATGCCTCCACCAACACGCTAACCTCTTAGTGATAGTTGCCTCACATATATCATTGGTCGTCACTAGTCCTTGGTTCAAGAGCGATTCAAAGCATGACCCATATATAACTCATCACAAACCAACTCAACAAACAAGTGCAAGCTACACTTAAACCATCAAAACTAAACGTAAGTATGGAGTAAAGTAATGTTAGCTTGTTAGTGGTTAGGAAGTTAGAGTGTTAGATCCATCATCATGAGCCATCAATGGCTCTTGCAAGAGCAAGGCCAAGTAGAGGCTATTAGATTCATGTGGATTATCAAATAAGAAGTTAGACTAGTTGGTGGTTAGTAGTTAGTTGCCATGAGAGAAAAATTAGCTACACATGTAAAAGAGATTAGAGAGAAGAAAATAAAGATAAGGTAAGAGAGCACCTTTTATAGATTGTCACCTTCTATTACAAGCACTCGTGCTTCTCTACATGTACTACTCTCTCTCTCTATTAAAAGATCTACAAAATGGAAAATACAAGGGAGGAAGAAGAACTAACCTAAACTAAACTATTCTAAACTACAACACGGAGAAAACCACCCTAAACTCTATATATCTTCCTGAAGGAGACCCCAGGGGGATATTTATAGGCACAAGGGGGAAGGGGGGCTTGTATGGAGCCGCGCGTCGAATCTTGGCACGCGGCTCCACAAGATAGCCACGGAAATGCGGCAAATGCTGTGTTTTCACGGCAATACTGGGGCAGCGCGCGCAGCGCTTTGAGCCGCACGCTATCCCGTCTGTCCCATGTCAGATTCTGGTCCCGGTTTCGTGATTTGACGCCCTGAACTGATGAAATCTCCTCCCTAAGGTTAATGGCTACGTGGTAGGCCTTTAATCACCCATTAAATGGTGATTTATGGTCTTCTTCTTCATTGTACACCATGGACCTTGAATCAAGCAAACAAAGTTTTATTAGCAGAATTTAATACGAAATAAATGTGAAGATGTGGTATAAAATATGCAGTTTTAGTGACTAATCATGCATCACTTTTATCATTGGAAAAAACCTTTAGTTTCTTTTAATGTCCAAGTAAAACAAATAAGATGGTTTTGGTTTCAATGTTAAGCCTTTTCTTAA
Organism: Agave tequilana; assembly: GCA_038442645.1. NCBI lineage: Eukaryota > Viridiplantae > Streptophyta > Magnoliopsida > Asparagales > Asparagaceae > Agave > Agave tequilana. The sequence goes on along the minus strand of JAVJIF010004006.1, from coordinate 50,043 downwards.
CACATCATCAAGCGCGAAGAAGAAAATATGGAATAAAAATAGTTTAAAAAGATTTGTGCTTTGAAAGTCCAAGTTTAAAATAAAGACATCCTCATGTGCTTTCAAGAACGAAGTAACTCGGGTATTTTTCTGATTCAAAAGAGTTGCTTTCATAAAAATCAATCAAGAGAGAAGAGGTAGAAGAGATTAATTAGTGAGCCTAGAAGATGATTTAGCTACTCATGATGAAAGGAAAACAAACAAGAGAATAAAAATCAAACATAAACATACCAAATTTGAGTCGAGTTGAATAAGCGAGTTGAAGCTCCTTTGATTGTCACTTAAAGATGAATTACACACTCAATTCCACTCTTCTCTATTTGCTGTTCTAAACTGAAAAATAAAGAGGAGATACAACTTCTTCAAACAATCTAACAATACTCCTAAAACCCTAAAAAATGAACAAGAATTCTAATCCTAGTCTTCCTCCTTTTCAGTTCAAAATCCTGCCTTTTTTAGGCAAAAACCCGAAGGGGAGAGGCGTGAGGAGATAAGGGGAGCAAACGCTCCCCTTATCTCCTCTAAACAGCCGCGGATCCGCGGCTTTGGCCGCGGATCCGCGACCAGGATGTGACCAAATGGCTACATCCTGGTAGAGTTCTAGCTATTGGTCTCGATTTGATACCAATTATATGATCTAAAATATGTCAACACAAATACTCAAACAAAGGATGATTAGAGTAAAATAAAAGAACTTGCATAAAAGGAAATAAATCTCAGAAAAGAAAACAAACGCAAATACAAGAGATTTATTCTGGTTAGGTCATCTTGACCTACATCCAGTCCCCAAGTCACCCGCTTGAGATTTTCCTTTAACCTTTAATTTTGCACACCCAAAATCAACACCTTGTATACCACTTGACAAATCCACTTTGTCAAATGTATACAACTCTTCTCATAACCAAGAAGACCACTACACCTTGTACAACCTCTCTTCAACTTGAAAACGCTCTTGTACAATCCTTCTCTTTGAGTGATTACAAACAATCCTATAAGCCTTGAATCTATATGTGATTGAGAAAAGGACTCTTATAGGTGAACTTTCAGAAATCTTCAATAAAAGATTAGAATTTGAGTGAAGAATTGAAAGTTGAAGCAGTTTTCTGAAAAACATATTTTTGAACAGAGTTTTTGGGCAGAAAACTATTGATTTGAATTGGTGTATTTAGCCTAGGACAACATTTCTATTTATACCTGAAATCTATGGTCAGTTAGGGTATTTATCAGGACAAATTAGAATATTGAACCGTTGGATAAAACACCAAAAATTAGAAACTGTTCAACAGTCAGGAACTGCCATTAGTCGACTTGGGTTTATGGGTTAGTCGACTAGAAGAACAATTTTTGCCTATATTAGTCGACTAATAAAGGTGGCAAGTCGACTAGGGAATGGCTGATACAAAAGACATGTTTCTGGAAGCTGAATATAGTCGACCAGTAGAAGGTATAAGTCGACTAGGCTATATATTAGTCGACTAGAAAAATGTATAAGTCAATTAATAGTGCATACAGATCAAAAACAGAGAGTTGGTATGCATCTAGACAAAGGTTATGTCGACTTAATAAGGAGTTAGTCAACTATAGATGTTATAAGTCGACTAATCAAATGTATAAGTCGACTACAAGGGCTTATAAGGTGTGTATGTGTTCAAAGCTTTTAACATACTAATAAATATTACAATACACATCCATAGCCAATGTCCTTGAGATATCTTAAGCATGTAGAAGCATGTAGAACTCTTGCATAAGCATGTGAGATAGAGCTCCAATGAAATAGCTTCACAAATGTATCATCAAAATCAAGTTCCAACACTGGCTGGCGTGGGATTTGGCTCCCTTTTGTCTGACTGGATTTTTTGTTTGGCTTTGATTCTGATATAATCTCCAGTGGTTCTCAAGCTAACCGATTTGGATTCTGATAAAACCAAATAATCGGTTTCCAACCTCCCTGATTTTTTCATAATCTGCCCTGATTTTCTAATTTCGATTAAATTCTGAATTAAATCAAAATTTGATGGACTTTTGGGCTCGTTTCTCTTCCCTTTCCTTTAGCAATGGGCCTGCACTTTATAAACGAAAAATAAGACTTATTAATAGGATTTATAGATAATAAACATGGTAATGTGACAATATATATGCAATATATGTGACCTGACTGTACTCTAAAATTGCATTTTTATCATTACTTTTACACATATATCCTTAATCATTCCTTTATTAATTAATGCTATTAACCCTCTTTTTGATTATGATGTGTAGTTACTTAAATGAGAGGATAAAGATACAAGAAGCTTCATTTTATCCCTAATCCTATCTAAAATTGGATTTTAAATTAAATTGAATCCAAAGGAGGAAAGGATTAATCTTTATCTTCTATTCAAGTTCAAATTCAGAAGATAAAGTCCTAGAAGATGAATGGAATAAAGCTAATTCTACAAGGAATAAAAAGGATAATTCAAATTAAATGCTCGGATTCAGACTGTACACATTTTACTATTCAGATAATAACTTTTGATACAGATATTCAAATTCAATGATTCAAGATGCTACAGAAAGAAAGCTGGAAGGACTACAATTCTTTTGTTTATCACTCTGTCAAATTCAGCCGTCAGATGAGTCATAATTAGTAAACAACACGTCAAATTGCTGCAGGACTGAATTCCCTATTGAATTAGGAAACCTTCTAATTTGTATTTTTGTGATTAGATTTGAGGCCTATTTAAAGAGGTAAAATATCTCATTATCAAGGATCTCCACATCAGAGATCATAACTTAAGATTTTTCTTTTAGTCTCTTCTCCAAATTTTTTTTGTAATTTTTAGATTCTACTTCTACTTCTAATTCAAGATTTGTGAGAAGGAGAAGCCATTGTAATTCGAGGTGACAGATCAATACAAGGTGCTTTCATTCTTTTTATATCTCTTTTGTTATTTATTTTATTTTTTCTTTTTCTTGTTTTATTATTTCTTGCTTTTTTTAGCTTGTCATGTTGAGTAGCTAGATTTTTCTCATAGCTTGCTAAGGCATACCACCATCACACCTAATGTCTAGTAGATAACCAGATTAGATCATATGTATGTATACTCTAATTTTTATTCTTGAAGACTCATTAGGATAAGCAACTAGGTCAAATATTTGCTAATACTTTTTAACTATTTTTCTTAATCTATGCTTGATGAAAATCTTGATATTTTAATGTTAAACTTTGATTAGTGTTATTTCAAATAGGGTTAAGATTTGCTAAATACTTTCTAATGATTTTTTCTTACTTTATACTTCATTGATTACCTTGATATTGTAACATTAAAACTTTGATGGTGTTATTGCAAATCATAATCTAGTTTTTATCCTATGTATCTTGCTTGATTTTGTGGTTGAATATCATGTTTAGGATTTGAAGTGAAGTAATTATCTATCTAGCATTAGCATGTATGGTGGTTGAATATTAGTAAGCTGTGACCCTTTTTGTGATTCTTTATCCACATACAATTCATCTTTTCTTTTCCACGTTCTTTAAACAGAGAAGATAATAAGAAGACAATTTTACCGAAAAGATTCCATCGCATCTCTCCCTGAGGTTCGACTCGTTTAGCTCTTACTACAGCGGTTAAATTATAAAAATTCAGTGTTAAAACCAATCACATATACTCTTCATGTTCTCTGTACTCTATTTTGTGCAATCAAAATTTGACACCGTTGCCGGGGAGGGCATGGTATACATTATTTTCTAACTAAATTCTTCTCTGTTTGTGTGAAAATTATTAAAAAAATAAATATTCTTCATGGCCTATTTAAATTCATTTGTTTACAATTTATTTGATAGGTCAAAATCACCTTTCCAACAACCATCTTCATATACCTCTTTTTCCAAACCTATAAAAGAATAATCTAATTGGGAAAAGAAAATAAAATCTTAGAAGATTTAGAGCGACGAATTCATAAAGTGGAAGACTCGCGATCCTTTCAAAAGTCTCAAACCCTAAATCCATACATGGTTCAAAACCAAAACGATTACATCCATTATCTCGATAGGTTAGAAGCACAACTGGATCGTTTGAAAAACATTGAAAATGTTAGGATTGAGGAAACTCTACCTAACACCTTTTTGACCATTTTTGATTCACCCAGCCCTATTGATGAGACTGACGAATCATGGTGTCTTAGAGACTTTGATCAAAATTCAATTTTATAGCATCAATGTGAACTTGATCAATCCCAACCCATAGATAAATTGGCAAGTTTTAACTATAAGAAGATTGAACTAGATTGTGAATGCGAACCCGATCCTCAACTTTGTGATCTAATTCAAAATCTATGTTGACTCCGGTGTCTTTACCCAATTTAGACCAAATTCCTGAGCCAATATTAATTCCAGTACCCATATATTATGAAATTGGATCATCTATTTTGGGTAGTCACATTCATTTGATGGATCATGAATATGAACTCAAGTTCTTTGATTTGGAGCCCACTTTTGAACCAAACCCGACTCTCGAACCTAAATTTGATTTTCCCGAGCCGGTATTAGTTCCCAATCTTATCATTCTTAGGCCCAAATCAATCACTTCATCAAATCAAATTCTATTGTTGGACCAAGGTGTAAACAATGATTATCCTGAGATGGTATTCCAAGATTGGTCATACAATCAAGATAGTTTCAACGTTAGGGTCGTGCATGATCCTATACATTTGGGGGATAATAACAATGTACATCAGAAAGAGGTCAAAAAAGGCAGGTTCCTTGATGATCCACAAGATTTACATTGGGTAGCAATACTTGGCCCAATCCAGTCACCATTAAAACCACCACCTTGAGGTTATACTTTGCCTTCCTTTTCTTCTTTTTCATGCATACATGCATTCATTCATACATTGAGGACAATACATGAGATAGGTGTGGGGGAGAGTTTACTAACTTACTAACATAGGTAGATACTAACAAATTTTTTTTAAAAAAAAACTTTTTGTTTTGATTTATTTCTGTAAGTAATTAAGTTAATTTTAAGGAATAGGAAAATCATAATTAGGATTTCTTAACACTTGGTCAAAATAAGAGTATTTGTTTTATTTTTAAGTTTAAGAGGAAAAATTGAAAAAATAATTTAGTCTTGATATCTTTACCTGATGAAATATGTATGCTTTATACACTTACACACTTAGGATTCAAAACAAAGACTCTTGTGTCTTAGAAAAAATATATAAAATAAACAAATCTAATTATTGATTAGCTAGGTACTTTGGCCTAAGAAAGCCTTGGTACTTACGTGAAAGGTAATTAGATGAGTTTGAAAAAATTAAAAATATATGATATATGTATTAACACATCTAATAATCAATTAGTTAGGTATTAAGGCCTCAAGAAGCCTTTATACTTACACGAAAGAAAATCAGATGAGTTATACATATTTAAAAAAAAAGAAGTGCTTAAAGGGCAACAAAGTAGTATTACTTCAAACTTCTTTAAAAAAAAAAAGAAAAGTAATAAATGTATAAGGCATGAAAGTTGAAGTTGAAAAATCCTAAGTAAAAAAATTCATGTTCATAAAGATGCATATGACTTAGGGTAAGATAATAGACTCGATGACAAATTCAATTTGAATCCTAATCTAAATTGATAAATAAATATTTGAATAAAGACTAAGTATAAGAATGATTAATTTGGTAATCCTAAAAACATATAAATTGCTTGATTTTTACAAAGATATTTCAAATATTTTCTCTCTTTCAAAATGGTATTTCAAAAATACTAACATTTTATTTTTCTTTCTTTATGAATTTTGTGGGTGTAATTTACTAAAAACCCTCACGAAACAACACTCGTCCTCTAGAGTAACATAGAGGTTTAACGGCTTGTTGCACGTGCTAAGTGCAATCGTGATTCCTACAAAAGTGAGTTAGATTAGATTAAATTAGTTTCTAACATTTGGTTTTGCTCGAGGACGATCAAAAGATAAGTGTGGGGGTGAGATTGTACTCTAAAATTGCATTTTATCATTACTTTTATACATATATCCTTGATCATTCCTTTATTAATTTATGCTATTAATCCTCTTTTTGATTATGATGTATAGTTATTTAAATGAGAGGATAAAGATACAAGAAGCTTCATTTTATCCCTAATCTTATTAAAGTTAAATTTTAAATTAAGTTGAATAGAAAGGAGGAAAGGATTAATCTTCATCTCCTATTCAAGTTCAAATTCAGAAGATAAAGTCCTAGAAGATGAATGGGATAAAGCTAATTCTACAAGGAATAAAGAGGATAATTCAAATTAAATGGAGTTCAAAATCAATTCAGACTCAAATTCAGACTGTACACGTTTTACTATTCAGATTATAATGTTTGCTACAGATATTCAAATCCAATGATTCAAGATACTAGAGAAAGAAAACTTAAAGGACTATAATTCTTCTATTTATCACTCTATCAAATTTAGTCGCCTGATGAATCATATTCAGTAAACAACACGTCGACTTACTGCAGGACTGAATTCTCTATTGAATTAGGAAACCTTCTAATTTGTATCTTATTGTGATTAGATTTGAGGCCTATTTAAAGAGCTGAAATCTCTCATTATCAAGGATCTCCACATCAGAGATCATAACTTAGGATTTTTTTTAGTCTCTTCTCCAAATTTCTTTTGTAATTTTTAGACTCTACTTCTACTTCTAATTCAAGATTTGTGAGAATGAGAGCCATTGTAATTCGAGGTGACAGATCAATATAAGGTGCTTTCGTTCTTTTTATATCTCTTTTGTTATTTATTTTAATTTTGCTTTTTCTTATTTTTTTATTTCTTGCTTTTTTTAGCTTGTCATGTTGAGTAGCTAGATTTTTCTCATGGCTTGCTAAGACATCACCATCATCACATCTAATGTCTTGTAGATAACTAGATTAAATCATATACATGTCTACTCTAATTTTTATTCTTGAAGACTCATTAGGATAAGCAACTAGGTCAAATATTTGCTAATACTTTTTAACTGTTTTTCTTAATCTATGTTTGATGAAAATCTTGATATTTTAATGTTAAACTTTGATTAGTGTTATTTCCAATAGGGTTAAGATTTGCTAAATACTTTCTAATGATTTTTTCTTACTTTATACTTGATTGATAACCTTGATATTGTAACGTTAAAACTTAGATGGTGTTATTGCAAATCATAATCTAGTTTCTATCCTATGTATCTTGCCTGATTTTGTGGTAGAATATCATGTTTAGGATTTGAAGTGAAGTAATTATGTATCTAGCATTAGCATTTATGGTGGTTGATTATTAGTAAGCTGTGAACCTTTCTTTTAGTTTGATTCTTTATCCACATTAAATTCATCTTTTCTTTTCCAAGTTCTTTAAACAGAGAAGATAATAAGAAGACAATATTATCGAAAAGCTTCCATCGCATCTCTCCCTGAGGTTCGACCCGTTTAGCTCTTGCTACAGTGGTTAAATTGCAAAAATTCAGAGTTAAAACCCATCACATATACTTTTCATGTTCTATGTACTCTGTTTTGTGCAATCAGACCTATCACACCTCCACACTTATCTTTTACTCGTCCTCAAGCAAAACAACAAAACTAATCCTAATCAATTACTAGACCACTTTTACAGGTCACTCGATTGCACTGAGCATGTGCAATAAGCCTTTAAACCCTTAGGTTACCCCTAGAGGATGAGTTTTGTCTCGTGAGGATTTTCAGTGGATTGCACCCACAAAATCCATAAAGAAAGAAAAAAATGTTAGTATAAAAGCATTTTGAAAAGAGAAAATATTTGAAGTATAATTGTAAGAGTTAAAGTAATCTATAAGTTATAGGAATATCAAACTTTTCATTTCTAAACTTAGTCTCTATTTAAAAACATGTCTTCAGTCTAAGTAAGGAGTCAAATTGTAATACCCCATTCCCGGAATACGTACTTAGTTACGTATTCAGTTTTTTCGATCGTATTTTTTTCTTGTATTTGACCGATTTCAGTTTAAATATTATTTTCCAATATTTTAGATTTTATATGATTTTCTGGAATTTTCCTGGATTAAATGGAATCTCTTCAAAACCGGTGTCGGCCAGTGTCGCTGACCGATTCCTGGATTTTTATTTTACAAACAGCTTGGAATTTCATAATGGTTCTTTAGACATTATTTCTTAGAATCATATTTTCTACTTACATTCTTTTTCTGAGGATTTATTGATTTTATGAAAATTCCACCGGAGTCGGTAACGGCCAGTATCCGGGATTTTTAGTTTTAAAACTATATATTATTTCTTTAAACGAATTTCACCATGAGTCTTAGAATATTATTCTTGATTTTTGGTAATTTTTGCGAGTCGTTACGAAATACTTGATTTCGGGACGATTTCGGTATTTTTCCGAATGTTTTCCACATCCTCGACTCAAACTCGGGAAGCAGTCTTTTTAACAGTTTCACTTTTTGAGACCAAGAAAATATCTTCCTTTTTAATTTCTTTTCCTTTTTCATTTTCCTTTATTTTTTTAGCTTCCTCCACAAACTTTGACTTTTCCTCCAAAATTCCAACTTCCACCATATTCTAGAAGCTTCCATTTCTTCTTCTCCAAGTTTCCTTTTACTTGCACTCCAAGTTTCCTTTAGCTTCTCCAACAAGCTTCTCCACCAAAATATCTTCCCTTTTTATTTTCTTTTTCTATTTTCTTTATTTTCCTTTTACTTCCACCCTAAGTTACTTCCATCCTAAGTTTTCTCCAAAGCTTCTAGAAGCTTCTCCAAACTTCCATTTTCTCCACCTCACCAACTTCCACACACTTCCATTCCACCTCACCCCTCACCATGGCAAGCCACCATTGGCCAAGAGAAACACCTCACCCCCTCCCATTTTGCAAATAGCCCCCTCTCTTTTCTTTATTTGCATCACCTTCCCAAATCCAAAACTCTATAAATACCTCTCCTTCTCCATTTCATTTCATTCATCTCTTCATCACTTCACCAAAGCCAAAAACCTCCACCAACTCCTCTTCATCTCCACCACCACAACAACCCCTACAATTTCTCCAAACCCTTTACCTTCATCTTTCTCCATCTCCATGGAAACCACCCCAACTCCACAACTTCACCATAGCCTCCACCTTCTTCTTTACCTTTTCCAAAACTACCACCACACAACCTCTCCACAAAATCAAAACCACCATCCTCCTTGACAGAGTTCTGTTTTCTGTTTTTACTCTGTCAGTCGACTTGATCCCTTCATTAGTCGACTAATCCCTTTCCCTAGTCGACTAAACTCTTTGAAACGTAGTCTTCTATAGTCGACTACTCCCTTTTCCTAGTCGACTTGAACCCTATAGTCGACTACCTCATTTTCCTAGTCGACTAACCCCTTCATAAGTCGACTACTGTATCTCCCTAGTCGACTAATCCTGCCTGTTTGCTGTGGATTTATGGCGCGTCCCGAGTTCCATGGACTTCAGATCTTTCGGCGTTTCTGGTGGTTTAGGCGAGTGTTCTCGCTATCCTCCTATTTCTTTGATTATGCGAGTAGTCTCGCTTTCTCTCGCCTCTATTTGAGTTCTCGGTCGATAAGTATTTCGCTTCATATTTCTATTTCATGTTTATATGTCTTTTACCGCTTTTATATCATGCGTGGCCGACCCTTCGTGGTCGTTGGACTTTGAGTCACTTCCATGTTACCACTTGTCATTATTTCAGACTTGTTAGTTTCATGTTTCCTTTTAACACATGTATATCACCTGACATCTAGTGTGTTATCACCATTTTGTCATGCTATCTCTTTACAACAAGGCATGACACACTTGACATTGTATAATTATCTCGATAATGGGAATGTAGTACCTGATCACTTGCTATGTCTTACATTTCTGATTACATTTATGATTACAGTTCTGACTACATGTATGATTACAGTTATGATCCTACTCATTCCCATAATCAGATAATTATATTAATAAACTATAAAAAGGACAACTTGTATGGGTATGGGAGGAAGTGATGGATGCCGGAATGATACCTTGCTTATAGTGATGGGATATATATACTGGCGGTAAGTTATATGTCATTACATTTAGGGGGACTTTGGGCCTCCAAAGCTGGTTCCAGGTGTATGGAAACCACTATAAGAGGTGATATCAGTTCTCCATCTACTTCCGTTAACAACCCTCGCCTAGCTATATATGGATGTATGTGTGTTGGGGTGCACACCTAGACACATACCGAGATATATGGGTCAGACGAGTAATAATAATAATATAATACCTGTTATGTCCATCTGTCATGACTCCTGTTACACATGTTATGGACCTTGTTATTATTGTTATTATGATTTCCGAGATGTATTCTTGTTTTGACTGTTATATGATTTGCAACTTTGATTCTATACGCTTATATTACGGTGGCATGAGATCAAGGTATATATATGAGGGTTTCCTTGTTTGGATTATTCCTTCGATGTACTAGTCTCATGGGACCGTGACCTAAGCATATAAAATCAATCTTGCTTGTAATCAGCTTTATATCTGTTTTATGATTATTATGCTATACCTGTTCTTACCTGATCGTAACCCTCCTGTCTCCTGTTCTAATCTGAACACGAGTACTTCCTGCTTGATATTATTTGTTATACGCACACTTGTGCTTGTCCTTGCTTCGCCACTTGGCATTCTATCCCACTCGCCTGGGGAGTGTCATTGACTCCCCTGGACCTCACGTCCAGGTTATGGAGCTAGGAGCGTGTGGATTCTTCCTGTTGCTGATCAGAGTGGCGTAGCGGTAGCGTGGATCTCCAGCAGACCGTCCAGAACTTGTTCATTTCCTTGTATTCCCGCAATTGCGCATATCAGTGATGTAATATTCATGTAATATTGGATCACTTCTGGTGATAACTTTGTAATTGTACTCATGTGTTGGAATGTATAATGCACCACTTGCTTCCGTACTCTGATTCTTGCCTGTACTGATGCTTAGCGTATATACGTGAAGGTACCTCTGACTTGCGTATATACGTTGCAGTGACGTCCCCGTATCAGCGGGATCGGGGCGTTACAGGTTGGTATCAGAGCTTAGGCTCTAACTTCCTCAGTACGTCCAGATGGCAAAATTAATGGAAATAATTTTGCAACTGGAACGCTTGAGTCTTGGTTATACATTCCAACTACAAGTGCAGAGTTATCTATTTCTTGACTATCCTTCCTTTGATTCCTAATCCTTTCCATCCTTTACCCTGTTTTGGTTTTATGAAGCCTTTATTCCACCCTTGTCCCCTTTGTGTTCAATTTACCCCTTATCGAAATTGCGAGGACGCAATTTTTTGTAAGGTGGGTGGATTGTAATACCCCATTCCCGGAATACGTACTTAGTTACGTATTCAGTTTTTTCGATCGTATTTTTTTCTTGTATTTGACCGATTTCAGTTTTAAATATTATTTTCCAATATTTTAGATTTTATATGATTTTCTGGAATTTTCCTGGATTAAATGGAATCTCTTCAAAACCGGTGTCGGCCAGTGTCGCTGACCGATTCCTGGATTTTTATTTTACAAACAGCTTGGAATTTCATAATGGTTCTTTAGACATTATTTCTTAGAATCATATTTTCTACTTACATTCTTTTTCTGAGGATTTATTGATTTTATGAAAATTCCACCGGAGTCGGTAACGGCCAGTATCCGGGATTTTTAGTTTTAAAACTATATATTATTTCTTTAAACGAATTTCACCATGAGTCTTAGAATATTATTCTTGATTTTTGGTAATTTTTGCGAGTCGTTACGAAATACTTGATTTCGGGACGATTTCGGTATTTTTCCGAATGTTTTCCACATCCTCGACTCAAACTCGGGAAGCAGTCTTTTTAACAGTTTCACTTTTTGAGACCAAGAAAATATCTTCCTTTTTAATTTCTTTTCCTTTTTCATTTTCCTTTATTTTTTTAGCTTCCTCCACAAACTTTGACTTTTCCTCCAAATTCCAACTTCCACCATATTCTAGAAGCTTCCATTTCTTCTTCTCCAAGTTTCCTTTTACTTGCACTCCAAGTTTCCTTTAGCTTCTCCAACAAGCTTCTCCACCAAATATCTTCCCTTTTTATTTTCTTTTTCTATTTTCTTTATTTTCCTTTTACTTCCACCCTAAGTTACTTCCATCCTAAGTTTTCTCCAAAGCTTCTAGAAGCTTCTCCAAACTTCCATTTTCTCCACCTCACCAACTTCCACACACTTCCATTCCACCTCACCCCTCACCATGGCAAGCCACCATTGGCCAAGAGAAACACCTCACCCCCTCCCATTTTGCAAATAGCCCCCTCTCTTTTCTTTATTTGCATCACCTTCCCAAATCCAAAACTCTATAAATACCTCTCCTTCTCCATTTCATTTCATTCATCTCTTCATCACTTCACCAAAGCCAAAAACCTCCACCAACTCCTCTTCATCTCCACCACCACAACAACCCCTACAATTTCTCCAAACCCTTTACCTTCATCTTTCTCCATCTCCATGGAAACCACCCCAACTCCACAACTTCACCATAGCCTCCACCTTCTTCTTTACCTTTTCCAAAACTACCACCACACAACCTCTCCACAAAATCAAAACCACCATCCTCCTTGACAGAGTTCTGTTTTCTGTTTTTACTCTGTCAGTCGACTTGATCCCTTCATTAGTCGACTAATCCCTTTCCCTAGTCGACTAAACTCTTTGAAACGTAGTCTTCTATAGTCGACTACTCCCTTTTCCTAGTCGACTTGAACCCTATAGTCGACTACCTCATTTTCCTAGTCGACTAACCCCTTCATAAGTCGACTACTGTATCTCCCTAGTCGACTAATCCTGCCTGTTTGCTGTGGATTTATGGCGCGTCCCGAGTTCCATGGACTTCAGATCTTTCGGCGTTTCTGGTGGTTTAGGCGAGTGTTCTCGCTATCCTCCTATTTCTTTGATTATGCGAGTAGTCTCGCTTTCTCTCGCCTCTATTTGAGTTCTCGGTCGATAAGTATTTCGCTTCATATTTCTATTTCATGTTTATATGTCTTTTACCGCTTTTATATCATGCGTGGCCGACCCTTCGTGGTCGTTGGACTTTGAGTCACTTCCATGTTACCACTTGTCATTATTTCAGACTTGTTAGTTTCATGTTTCCTTTTAACACATGTATATCACCTGACATCTAGTGTGTTATCACCATTTTGTCATGCTATCTCTTTACAACAAGGCATGACACACTTGACATTGTATAATTATCTCGATAATGGGAATGTAGTACCTGATCACTTGCTATGTCTTACATTTCTGATTACATTTATGATTACAGTTCTGACTACATGTATGATTACAGTTATGATCCTACTCATTCCCATAATCAGATAATTATATTAATAAACTATAAAAAGGACAACTTGTATGGGTATGGGAGGAAGTGATGGATGCCGGAATGATACCTTGCTTATAGTGATGGGATATATATACTGGCGGTAAGTTATATGTCATTACATTTAGGGGGACTTTGGGCCTCCAAAGCTGGTTCCAGGTGTATGGAAACCACTATAAGAGGTGATATCAGTTCTCCATCTACTTCCGTTAACAACCCTCGCCTAGCTATATATGGATGTATGTGTGTTGGGGTGCACACCTAGACACATACCGAGATATATGGGTCAGACGAGTAATAATAATAATATAATACCTGTTATGTCCATCTGTCATGACTCCTGTTACACATGTTATGGACCTTGTTATTATTGTTATTATGATTTCCGAGATGTATTCTTGTTTTGACTGTTATATGATTTGCAACTTTGATTCTATACGCTTATATTACGGTGGCATGAGATCAAGGTATATATATGAGGGTTTCCTTGTTTGGATTATTCCTTCGATGTACTAGTCTCATGGGACCGTGACCTAAGCATATAAAATCAATCTTGCTTGTAATCAGCTTTATATCTGTTTTATGATTATTATGCTATACCTGTTCTTACCTGATCGTAACCCTCCTGTCTCCTGTTCTAATCTGAACACGAGTACTTCCTGCTTGATATTATTTGTTATACGCACACTTGTGCTTGTCCTTGCTTCGCCACTTGGCATTCTATCCCACTCGCCTGGGGAGTGTCATTGACTCCCCTGGACCTCACGTCCAGGTTATGGAGCTAGGAGCGTGTGGATTCTTCCTGTTGCTGATCAGAGTGGCGTAGCGGTAGCGTGGATCTCCAGCAGACCGTCCAGAACTTGTTCATTTCCTTGTATTCCCGCAATTGCGCATATCAGTGATGTAATATTCATGTAATATTGGATCACTTCTGGTGATAACTTTGTAATTGTACTCATGTGTTGGAATGTATAATGCACCACTTGCTTCCGTACTCTGATTCTTGCCTGTACTGATGCTTAGCGTATATACGTGAAGGTACCTCTGACTTGCGTATATACGTTGCAGTGACGTCCCCGTATCAGCGGGATCGGGGCGTTACACAAATTGTATTTCTCATCTAGTCTATTACTTTACCCTAAGTCATATGCTCCTTCGTGACCGTGAAGTTTGACGAAGGGTTCTTTAACATTAACTCCTATGCCTTATTAATATTTATTTTTGGTGGTATTTATTCCTCAATTCCATTAGGCTTTCTAATTTGCCCATGTAACGAGCCTTCAGTCGATGACACCCAAACTTGACAGTCTTAGGGCACCGGTTAGAAAACACCCCTAAGAACTTAAACACTCAAGTAGACAAGGCCACGAAATCAAGGGTTTTTATTTATAAAACGTGCCCCTTTTTGGCGTGAATACTTATGCTTCATGAGGCACAAATACCCAGCTTAATCAGAGGATTTATATATATTTTTTCAAACTTATCTAATTATCTTTTGCATAAATACCAAGGCTTTCTTAGGCCAAAGCATCTAGCTAATCAATAATTAGATTTGTTTATTTTTCATAGATATACATATATTTTTTTTTCTTTTCTTTATAAGGCATAAGAGTCTTTGTTTTTGAACCCTAAGTGTGCAAGTGTGTAAGGTGTGCATATTTCTTCAAGGTAAAGATCAAGACTACATTACTTTCCTCAATTTTTTTCCTAACCCTGAAAACCAAACAAGTCATCTTATTTTGACCAAGTATAAGAAATTCTAATTATGATTTTCCTATTCCTGAAAATTGACCTAATTTCTTACAAAAAAATACATCAAAATATTGTTCTTACCTTTTAAAAAGTTATATATATATATTATTCTTTTTTTTAGTTATATTAGTCATGTTTGTCATGTTAGAGCCCTCCCCCACACTTATCTCATGCAATGTCCCCAATGTATGAAAGAAATGTATAGATGCATAAAATGGAATGTAAAAGAGGTATATATATTATACAAAAATATGTACAACATCATGTTTCTCCCACACCTAGATCTTTTTCGGTCTCATCCCTTTAGCTCTCTTCCCATCATTCCAATAGGTCCTCTTTATAGGGCATAGTGGGGAGGCCAATTTTTTTGTCATTTTAGCTCTCTTCCTCCCTAACTCATCTTCTTTAGGTTTTTCTTCCTCATATTTCTACATTCATTATTCAAAAATTGATCACCATCACACTTCTCAGTTAGAACTTCCTCAATATGAATGCCTAGGAATTCTAATTCAGTTACATACATCTCCTCAAAACTTAGGTCAACACTTTCCCCGGGAGATGTGTATTTAACCAGAAAATCCCTAGTCAGTTCATCCAAACACATGAGTTCTTCTTCGAAGAGGTTTTCACAGAGTAGGTCAATTGGAGGTTCTTGAATTATATTCTCATGCGATATATCATTAATTGGCTCAGCAAGAGTGAAGATATTCAAATCAAATTTTCTTTTTTTAAAAGGGACTCTAAAATTAGGATCTCTGACATATGCCTTATCATTAAGATAATCGCATTCATTCTTAAATAATTCATCAAGAAACAGAGACTCATTCTCTATACCTTCACTTTCTTCCTCACAATTATTTTCAACAAAGTTTACCTCAAACGTTTGGTCTCTTATCTTACGATGTTGTTTTTCTAGGTTAAAGACATTGACTTCTCTAGTCATGTCCCCAAAGGTTAACCTCATAGACCCATTCCTATAATTAATAATAGCATTGGCAGTAGCAAGGAATGCGCGCCCTAGGATAACAGGAGTATGAGCCCTAGGATTAGACACAGGTTGTGTCTCAAGAACTATGAAATCAACTGCGTAGATAAACTCCCCGACCTAAATAAGGACATCATTAATTTTTCCTTTGGAACTTTCACAGAATGATCAGCCAGTTGAATTGTGACTCGAGTTGGACTAAGATCGCCCAACCTAAGTTGTTGATAAACTGAGAATGGAAGCAGGTTGATACTCGCTCCCAAGTCAAGAAGTGCGTGACTAATCTCAGCTTGTCCTATAGTGCAGGCAATGGTGGGACAACCTGGATCCTTGTACTTGACAAGGATCGGACCCGACAGTAGCTCACTAATGTTAGTGGCTAAGAAGACTTTCTTGGGTACATTAGCCTTTCTCTTCTTGGTGCACATGTCCTTAAGAAATTTTGCATAGGATAGGACTTGTTGGATGGCATCAGGGAGTGGCACATTTATCTTCACTTTGTTGAAGATCTCAATTATTTTATCCATGTGTGGATTTTGTTTGTTGTTCTTTAGCCTATTAGGAAATGGTACTATAAGCTTGTACACCTGACTGCTTGACTTATCTGTTTCTGATTCATCAGATTAGGAAGGATTGGGACTAGATGAGGTGGATGCTTGAGTGTGATTATTCTGAGTGGGATTGGGTGGCATTGACACTTAATTATCAACTTTCTTTCCCGGCTTCAATGTATGAACAACATTACATTGTTCAATGATTGATCCTCTGCCAAATGAGCTTGTTGAGAATTCTTAGGATTCATAATTTGTTGACTAGGTAAGGTACCCTTTTGCCTCTCATTTACTAATTGGCTCATTTGATCCTCTAGCCTCTGTATTGTTTGCATGAGAGAATCTTGGTTCTTCATGTACCTTTTCATATTTCTCTCAAAATCAGTCATTCTTCTTTCAAGTTGAGGATTCTGGAAGGAAGATGGCGGAGCTTGGTTGGAAAAGTTTTGTTGATAATTTGAAACATTTTTGGGAGAATTGTGAGGGTAATTTGGAAAGTGGGGTTGATGATTGGAAGAATTATTGGAATGATGGAAGTGGCTTGCATGGTTCGACCGTGGGTGGTCATTGTTGTGTTGGCTCCATGAGAAATTTGGGTAATTTCTCCAGCCAGGATTGTACGTTGGTGCGTAAGGATCATTGTTCGGCCTTGAAAAGGCCGCATTCATCGGTTTGAAAGCTTATGTTGAGCTTGAAACACATGACACTTCTCAAACACATGATTCATGGCTTGACAATAAGTACAACCCGGAGTTGGAATTTGCTTAGGGCTGACTTGATTGACTGGACTTGGATCCTTAGTTTCTAAAGCTTCCAGTCTTCTCGCTCGGTTAGCTAACTTTGTCTCGTTAGCTATGGATGATTCAATTGAATGGAGATCTCCTTTTGAAGAGATGGAGTTTGAATTCCTAGAGCTTTCACTAGTTGGTTCCCATTGCATGATCTTTTCAGCTAGATTCTCATATAAATCCCATCCTTCATTCTCATCCTTCTGCAAGAATCCGCCTTGCCACATACTTTCTAAGAGGGTCTTGGTTGAGTAGTCTAAACCATCATAAATAATTTGGCATTGTCACCATTTCTCTATTCCATGATGAGGACATTGAAAAAGAAGGTCTTTGAAGCGTTCAAAATACCTCCAAAAGGGTTCACTAGGTTCTTGCTTGGACTGCATGATGTTTTTCCTAACGAAAGCGGTATTATGAATTGGATAGAATTTCTTCAAGAAGACCTTGATGAAACCATCCCAGGATGTGATAGAGCAGGCCGCTAAGCTATAGAGCCATTTCTTGACTAAGTTCTTAAGAGCGAAAAGGATAAATCTCAACCTAATAGCATCATCTGCAAGGTGTGGGATTTTCATCATTAAGCATACTTTCTCAAATTCTCTTATGAAAAAATAAGCATCTTCGGACTCTAAGCCATGGAACTTAGGGAGTGTGTTGATGAACTGTGGCTTAAGCTCAAAGTTGTGTTCACCAACCAATGGAAGTTAGATGCAGGATGGAAGTGAGGTTCTAATGCCATAGAACCTATCCTTCAAAGATGTCGGTTAAGCCATAACCGAATCTGGTCTTGATTCGAACTTTGGTGGTGATGTGTTTCTAGTTAACCTAGATGAATTAGGGTCTCCTTACCACACTTGCATACACAAATACAATCACAAACAAGTTCACCAATAGTCAACAAGAGAAAACAACCAAGCCTAGTCTAAGGTAACCTTGACCTAGATAACTCCTAACTGGTTGATTGTCCACAGAAGGTATAATGCAGACTTTGACCACAAGCTCATCAGCCAGGTCAGGCAAGATTGGTAGGAGGTATCTGCGCAAAAGCGATGGGCCTAATTAAGCCAAACCACGAGCCCTCGGGGTTTCGTCCCTCAATCCCTTTCCTAGACACTCATTTAACATGAGTCAAATTCTAACACCTTCCCCCTTAGGATAATCTCCTAGTGAGTTCGAGATGTCCCTAAGGTCAATGTCTATCAGATTTTACTTAGGTTTAGGTTGTGTGTGCTTGGAGATGGTTTGTGGGTTAAGGAAGGGTAAATGACTTCCCCACCTTATCTTGATTTGGGTTTTGCCCTGATTGTGCAGAGTGTGCAAGATATAAAAAAGTAACATTCCCAAGCAAATATCACACAGGAATGTTTCCTGATTATATCCTATGCATACGTACCTTGTCTCCAGCTATCTTCAACAGTAATTGTAAAAGAAATGTAATTAGACAAATGCCTAGAATGCAAGTCTAAACGTTTTTTAGGCAATTAACAATCACTCAGATTACTGTTGGATTAAGAACAAGGAGTGTGAATATCAAAAATAGTAAGAATAATACACAAAAACTGTATTTTTGCAAAGCGGTATGTCCTATAAAACAGAGTTTTTTAGTAGTCCACAAATTTTCAAACTTGCGCTGCAATTTCTTAAAATTCTGTTTCCTACTTTCGAGAGTAGGGGCATAAAATAGCAAGTCTTCTCCTGCAAAGCTTGAGTGCTAAATCTGAATCTTGACGTCCCTTAAACAAGACACCAAACTTGTTAAAAAGCAAATATACCGTTCCCTTCCCGACAATGACGCCAAAAATTTGATCGTGAAATGAAAGTGATAAGAATTACCATCTAGCTTTGGGCTAACGGGTCGTGTCCATGAGGAGGAATGCGATTAAAGCTTTTCTGTGTTTTTGTTTAGAAATTAAAGAATGTTGTTTGTTTTTTAGTTGAAAAGAGAATGGAGAGAAGGAAAGTGATTTAAAGAAAAATTTAAAATTTGGAAAAGGCTTTGGAGAAGATGATCTTTTAGAAAATGATTTAAGAGTGATGTGATTTAAATTATGAAAAAGGATCCGGGCTCACTAATTTTTTACTCAACTACGTACTTATCTCAAGAACATTTGGGTGCATCGCTTTTATCATAGGCAAAAATCTTTAGTTTCTTTTAATGTCCAAGTAAAATAAATAAGATTGTTTTGGTTTAAATCTTAAGCCCTTTATTAACACATCATTAAAAAGAGAATGTTAAACCATCAAGCGCGAAGAAGCAAGTATAGAATAAAAACAGTTTAAAAGATTTGTGCTTTGAAAGTCCAAGTTTAAAATAAAGACATCCTCATGTGCTTTCAAGAACGAAGTTTAACTCAGGTATTTTTCTGATTCAAAAGAGTTGCTTTCATAAAAATCAATCAAGACAGAGAAGGTAGAAGAGATTAATTAGTGAGCCCAGAAGATGATTTAGTTACTCATGATGAAAGAAAAACAAACAAGAGAATGAAAATCAAATATAAACATACCAAATTTGAGTCGAGTTGAATAAGCGAGTTGAAGCTCCTTTGATTGTCACTTCAAAGAAGAATTACATACTTAATTCTACTCTTCTCTCTTTGCTGGTCTAAACTGAAAAATAAAGAGGAGATACAACTTCACTAAACTATCTAACAATACTCCTAAAATCCTAAAAAATGAACAAGAATTCTAATTCTAATCTTCCTCCTTTTTCATTTCAAAACCCTGTCTTTTATAGGCAAAAACCCAGAGGGGAGAGGCGTGAGGAGATAAGGGGAGCAAACGCTCCTCTTATCTCCACCGAATGGCCGTGGATTCACAGCCAGGATATGGCCAAATGGCCACATCATGGTGGAGATCTGGCTGGCGTAGGATTTGACTCCCTTTGTCTGGCTGGATTTGCTGTTTGGCTCTGATTCTGATCTAATCTCCGGTGATTCTGAAGCTAACCGATTTGGATTCTGATAAAGCCAAATTAACCCAGTTTTCAACCTCCCTAATTTTCCCATAATCTGCCGTGTTTTTCTGATTTCGAAGAAATTCTGAATTAAATCAGAATTTGATGGGCTTTTGGGCTCATTTCTCTTCCCTTTCCTTTAGCAATGGGTCTGCACTTTATAAACAAAAAATAAGACTTATTAATAGGATTTATAGATAAAAAACACGGTAATGTGATAATGTATATGCAATATATGTGACCTATCAACGGTCGACCGCCCGGTCGATCAGGCCTTTGGCCAAGGGGCATGCACATTTGTGCATGTTGTCAGTCAACCGACCGGTTACCGCTAAACCTTGCGGTTGGTTGATCGATCGACCGACTGAGAGACCGTAACTCTCGGTCAGGGACCTGGTCGACTGACAGTTTAGTTTTTCTTTTTAAACTATCGAGCGATCAACCGCCCGGTCGATCGGAGCCAACGACTCTTTTCTGGATGACCTGTCGGTCGACCGGCCAGTCGACCGACAAGCTGCCAGATGGCCATAACGGCTAATTTTTTAATCTATTTTATTTTTAGTAGATTTCAACGGGCATTTTTGATTTTCAAGTGTCTAAACACACTCCAAATGACCTGGTATGATTTATAAATGATATTTATTTATTGCCTATATATATGGGTCATTAGTTTTGGCTTTAGACAAGAAAAAACACACAAGTTTTCAAGTTTGTTTCAAAAGAGAAAAGTTTTTCTGGCTTTTAATCTCCAAGTTCTTTCTTTTCAAACCTATTATTAGTTGGCTTTAGAACTCCTTTATCCTTTCTAACTGAATTTCATCTCTCACTTAACTTCTTGAGCAACACTTCATATTTTACTCTATAGGAAGTTGTAAGAGAGTGTTTGTGATCTTATTAGATCACCAAGTGCTTTGTAACCTCAATTTATTTTGTGCTACCTCTTGTGTAGAGGGTTGAGTTGGTGGAGTTGTGTACTTCGGTCTTGGGTAGACCAAGTTATAATTTCTTTGTGCAAAGTTCCTTTATGGAAGATCCCTTAGAGGATAGTAAAATCCTTCATAGTGGTAAAGGCGGGGACATAGAGCGGTGGCTCAAACCTCAGAACAAATTTCTTTGTATTTGCGATTGTTTGTGTCTTGCTCTCTATTGGTTTTCATTTTTATACTTGTGTAATTGTTCATCTTGCATTCTATAATTACTTTCATTCCATCACTTTCATTACCAGTCTATACTGATCTCAATAAGAAAGCAATTGAGCACCTCAACTCATTATCTAAAGGAACCAAAGAGGAGAAGTTCTAGAGCCATTCACAGGGAATTCAGCTTCAATTCTTGTTTTGAGTGACCATGTGCATAATTCATCATAAGTTTTAAAATTATATTTGATTAGCAAAAACACCTATTCACCCCCTCTCTAGGTGTATTTATGCATAACAACCTTAGAGAGATACTAATTGCCAATCACTTCTCTCACAAATTCATCTTCATCCACTTTAGTAAAAATGACAGAAGGTATTAAGACCCCTCTAATGTTTGATGGCCTTCACTTTCCTATATGGAAGGTTAAGATGACCGTATTTTTATATCCTTAGGAAGCTGGATTACAAAAGCTGTGACTAAACCGTTTAGTGTACCCATTGGTGATAAGAACACTTGGTCTGACATTATCAATAAGAAGTTTGATGCAAATACTAAGGCACATTACGTCTTACTTCAAGCTTTGAACGATGACAATATTGTCAGGGTCATCCATTGTAAATCCGCTTACGAGATTTGGACACACTTAGTAGTCACGCACGAAGGAACATCACAAGTTAAGGGAGCAAAGATTGATCTCTTACGTTCGCAATATGAAAATTTCACCTTGCATGATAATGACACCATTGATGACATGGTAACAAGATTTACTAAAATAACTAATGGTCTTACTTCTTTAGGTGATGCCATTGACAATGATAAAAAAAGTAACGAAGGGCATTTGGGCACTTTCACCCTCATGGAAAGTCAAGGCTACTACATTGAAGGAGCTAAATGACAAAGAAGAGATGGAGCTCATCGGTCTTATAGGAAACCTTAAGACCCAAGAAATAAAGAGGAAGGTAAGGGAAGAGATGGCACCATAAAAGAAGAAAGTGCTCGCTTACAAATCCACTCCCACGATCTCCGACGATGATGATGAAGAAGAGGATGATGAAGAATTCTCCATCCTAGTAAAAAATATAAGGAGGATGTACAACAAGGCAAAATTTAACAATAGAAGTAGATGGCAAGGAAGACAAGAAGGTCATATACTTCAATTGCTGGAAGCCGGGCCACATGGTTGCGGCTTGTCCGGAGACCAAAAATAAACCTTCAACCTCCAAGAAGCCCTTAAAAAAATCGCTCTCAAGGCTATATGGGACTCGAAAAGTGAAACCGATGAAGATGTGGATACGACACATGTGTGATTCATGGCTAATGATAACACACTTAAGGTAAGATCCGAACCGTCACTTGACGATTGTGAATTAACAATGGATGAATTGGGTGAGTCTCTTGAAGAGTTGTCTAACAACTATGATTTCCTTAAAAATAAGTATTTAAAAATGAAAAAAGAAAATGGAACCCTTCAAAATAAAATTGTTATTCTTTCTAAAGAAAAAGATGACTTATCTTCCACACTCTTATCCACACAAAAAGATTTTGATGCATATAAAATTTCATATAAAGAAAAATTTTCATTATTTGATAAAAATGAGATTTTTATTCTAAAAGATAAAATTAATTGTTTAGGAGATGTATTAAAGAAATGTGAGTTTGATAAAGCTAGATTGGAGGCAATGTTTCCTAAGAAACTTACTCCAAAGAAATATGTTCACACCACACAGGCTCATCATACTACACATATCCACACTCCTAAATCATAACATATACGTACACATCATGATAAACATACTATACACATCAAACATATTCACACCCCACACTCCCATCATGTTTTTATTTATGGTAGAGTTTATTCATGTACTTATTGTGGCCAAAAAGGTCACTTTGATAGAATAAATACTTAAAATGATCACATTTGGGTTCAAAATATTAACATTAAAGGACCCAAAAAAATTTGGGTACCAAAATCAACCAACATGTTACTTGATATAGGTACACGCCAAGGCTCCAAGACGTAGGGAGCTGTGGTATCTTGATAGCGGTTGCCAAAGGCATATGACTTGGGATATCAATAATTTTGCAAGCCTATCAAGGTACCATGAAGGTGGCACCGTCACCTTCGGAGATGATTCCAAAGAAAAAATTATCAATATAAATAACATTAAAATTGGCTCATCTCCGTTAATTAAAATTATTGTTTTAGTTGATAATCTCAAGCATAACCTCTTGAGTATTAGTCAACTTTGTGATAGAAATTTCAGAGTGATTTTGATGATTTAGCTTGCATTATTTTAGATAGACAAGCTAATGCATATGTACTTTTTGGTTTTCATGAAAATAATGTGAACTGATTGATATGTCAAATTTACAATGCAGTGCTACATGTTTAAATGCCTTTAATGAAGACTCCATGTTTCATTTGACCATCTATCTAACATTAACAATAAGAAAGTGTTGAAAGGTATTCCTTGGTTGAAATTTGAGAAGGACCGCATTTGCGATACGTGCCACTTGGGAAACAAACCAAGTCCTCTTTTAAAACAATTAAGGATATCATGACATCAAGACCCTTGCAGTTAATTCACATGGATTTGTTTGGTCCAACTAAAAATCAAAAGTCTAAGTGAAAATCATTTTGTTTGATGATTTTTCTCATTTTATATGGGTTTTCTTTTTAGAACATAAAGATCAGGCCTTTTTACATTTTCAAGTGTTTTAGAAAAAGAGTTGGAAAAAAAAGATTTTTCAATTTTTCTAATAAGAAGTGATAGAGGCGGTGAATTCATTAACTACTCATTTATCACTTATTGTGAAGAACATGGAATCAAACATGAACTATCATGTCCTAGAACTCCACAATAAAATAGTGTCATTGAAAGAAAGAATCGTACTCTTCAAGAAATGCTTAGGACAATGATAAATGTATATGGACTCCTTCAATACTTATGGGCCGAGATCATAAGCACATCATGTTACATCTCAAATAGAATTTATTTTTGTAAAAATACTTCTAAAACTTCATTTGAAATTTACTATTTGAGAAAACTGAATGTTTCTAACTTTAAAGTTTTTGGTTATAAATGCTTTGTTTTAAACACTAAAAACAATTTAGGAAAATTTGATGCCAAATCTTATGAAGTCATATTTGTTGGGCATTCAAATACTAGTGAGGCTTATAGAGTTTTCAATAGATCTACTTTGACTATTGAAGAATCTATACAAGTCAAGTTTGAGGAATCTAATGCTTTTATAAAGAATGTTATAGAATTGATTCCTTAGGTGAAGACATGGAGAAGATAACCTTGAATGACTCACCTATATAAGAAGAAAAGCCAAAGATTGATGTACAAGGTGAAGTTTAAGAGGTTGAAGTGGAGCCAACATAACCACTTTCAAAGGATTAAAGATTTACTTCAAATCATCCCAAGACCTCATCATAGGTGATGTATCAATAACTACTCAATTCAAACTCAATGATTTATGTGGGCATTTTGCTTTTATTTTACACATTGAGCCCAAAAACATCCTCGAAACTGAGGTCGATTCATATTGGTTACGTGCAATGCAAGAAGAGCTTAATCGATTTGAGCGCAACCAAGTTAGATGAGTCGGGCAATGTTATTAGAAATAAAGCTAGGTTAGTGGCCCAAAATTACACCCAAATCAAAGATATCAATTTTGATAAAATCTTTGCACCCGTACCATGGCTTGAAGCCATATGGATGACACTTGCCTTTGTTTCTTATAAAGATTTCAAACTTTTCCAAATAGATGTCAAAAGTGTGTTTTTAAATGATTTTATAGAAGAGAAAGTGTATGTTGAACAACCCTCGGGGTTTTGTGTACAAACTTGATAAAGCTTCATATGGTTTAAAACAAGCTCCAAGAGCTTGGTATGAAAGACTTTCAACTTTTCTAATTTTAAACAATCTCGTTAAAGATAAAGTTGATACCACTTTGTTTACAAAGAATATTGATATCCTAATTGCTCAAATTTATGTTGATGATATTATTTTTGAATCCACTAATGAAAAACTTTATAAAGAATTTGAATCATGCATGAAGAACGAGTTTGAGATATCTATGTTGGGAGAGCTAAACTACTTCATTGGATTCCAAATTAAGCAAAAGAGTGATGGGATCTTCATAAATCAAGTCAAGTATACAAGAGAACTCATCAAGAGATTTGAACTTGAAGATGCAAAACTGAGCAAGACTCTCATGGCCACTACTACTAAGCTTGACAATGACGAACAAGATATAAATGTAGACATTAAACTTTATAGAAGCATGATTAGTAGTTTACTTTATTTGACGGCTGGTAGGCTGGATATTTTGTTTAGTATGTGTTTATATTCTAGATTTCAATCTTGTCCTAAAGAGTCTCACTTAATTGCGGTAAAGTGCATTATTAGATATCTTAAGGACACTATTGAAATGGGCTTATAGTATCCGAAAATCGGACAATTTCTCATGACGAGTTATTCGGATACTGACTATGTCGGTTGTAGAGTGGATAGGAAGAGCACTAGTGATACTTGTCAATTTCAAGAAAATTGTCTTGTTTCGTGGTCTTCCAAGAAATAAAATTCAGTAGCCCTCTCAACTGTCGAGGAGGGGTACGTTGTGTCTGGGGCTTGTTGTGCACAAGTCCTATTGATAAAACATACTCTCCTTGACTATGATTTGCATTATGATCATATTAAAATATTTTATGATAATACTAGTACCATTCATATGACCAAAAATGCAAATCCATAGAGCAAGACCAAGCACATAGATATTCGATATCACTTTCTTAGAGATTACTATGAGAAAGGTGATATTGGAGTTGATTATGTTTCCGCCAATTTTCAACTTGCGGACAATTTTACTAAACCACTAGATTGTAATATATTTTTATTTATTTGTGATGAGTTAAATGTTTGTATTATGGATTCATAAGTTTTGAAAATATTTTCAAATTGTTTTTTTTACATGTATTTTTAAAATTACTCTCTTTTCATGTTGATATCTTTATCCTTTTTGATGCATGATAAAAAGGGGAGAGATATTTGAGTTATTAAGTTGTTTAGGTATTCTATATCCATTCTCTTCACCATGCTAAGATATTGTGATTGGAGGAAGGAGGATTAGAAGGATGGTAGACTATATATGCATATCATTCTATATTGATATCATTTTTATATATGTATATATGTGTGACTTGCTTATATTGTCAAATCCATTTAGAGTTATAATGTTTTATTGTACTTGATAGATAGCATAACTTGAGGGGGAGCTTTTCAAGCTCTTTCCTATCATTTGTTTTAAATAATTCACATGTTTTGTCATCATCAAAAAGGGATAGATTGTTGGCCCAAGGTTACAATCACCCGATTTTATGGCTTTGACGATAACAAAACATATGTGGTTATTTGTACTAATCAAGTTCAAGTGTTTAAGTATATTTCAGGGTTTTAAGGATTCAAGAAGTTTTCTTCTTCTAAAAGAAAGTATTGAAGACTCAAGAAGATTCAAATACGGGATTAAAATTTAAAACATTCGACGTTGCTAATGGAGAAGCCCGGTTGAAAATTTTGTAGTAACCTAGAGCCTTGTAAGATATTAGTTTATTAAAGTGTAGAATAAAGTAGTGATGCTCAAGAAGTTACACACACAAAACACACGATTTCAAAAAATACAAGTTTTGATAGTATTGGTATTTTGCATGTTTGGGTTTGATACATATCTTATAATTTTTTCAAAATTTTATAACAAGTACAGAACATGTATTTCATCACTTATCATTGTCATATTACCTTTAAACCAATACAAAATATTTAGAAAAATTTTTGAAACTCAAAAGTATTGATAAAAACTGTTTCAGGCCAGAACGGTCGACCTCCCGGTTGACCGGTACACATTGCAGGACAGAACGGTCGATCGCCTGGTCGACCGGGCCTTTTGCCAAAGGACTGCACGTTTGTGCATGTTGTTGGTCGACGGACCGGTCGACCGCTAACCCTTGCGGTTGACCGATTGTTCGACCGACTGAGAGACCTTAACTCTCGATTAAGGTCGGTCGGTCGACCCGATTGACCGACTGTTTAGTTTTTCTTTCTAAACTACTGAGGGGTCGACCGTCCGATCGACCA
The DNA here is from genome assembly GCA_038442645.1 of Agave tequilana. Classification (NCBI taxonomy): domain Eukaryota; kingdom Viridiplantae; phylum Streptophyta; class Magnoliopsida; order Asparagales; family Asparagaceae; genus Agave; species Agave tequilana. The sequence continues at coordinate 22,340 of JAVJIF010004006.1, read as the reverse complement.
GAGCCAGCGGCTCTGTTCTGGATGACCTGTCGGTCGACCAACATGCTGCCAGATGGCCATAACGTCTAGTTTTTGAATCTATTTTATTTTTTGTGGATTCTGATTGCACACATTTATTACATTATTCTTTATTACATATCCACATTTATCATGTAATAAATTTGCTAAATTTCTTATCATAAATGTCTATTTTGCAGAAGATAATCATAGGGAGAAAGAGGATAAAATCAAATAAATATCAGTTAAATTCAGATTTAATTAGATCAATTTGGTTATAGAAGGATGATCTCAAATTCAGTTAGTTAAATTCAGTTTTTGATGAATCAAGTGGTTAAAGTTAAAGATCAACCGAGGATAACGTCAAATACAGAGTCCAAATCTAAAGAGATAAATAGATAGAGAGAAGATCAACGGATGAGATAAAGCAATTTTGACTCAGATTCTGGCTGGTTATATTTTAGTATTTGAATCATAACTTTCGCTACCAGAAATTATACCTGAGATTCAAGATGATCTAGAAAGAGGACTTAAAGGGCTACAACTCTTAAGTTGATCATTATTTCTAATTCTGTCATTTAATAAGTTATATTTAGCAATCAATGAGCCAATAAGCTGCAGATCAGAACTGAATATCCACATCAAATCAAGTTTGGAGATAAGGGGAGGATTCAAATTCATAAATATCCAGCTTTCCTTATCTTCATACTCCTCTACCCTCTGCATTTCTCCTATAAATACCTACAATCTCAAAGGCAAAGAAACGATCATGCAGAGATAGACTTTAGGCAAGTTTTTCCTTTTTTTTAGTGTAGGTTTTTTTTTCTTTTTATGTAATTTTCAGTTTTATTTATGTAATTAGGAGATTAGAGTTTCATAGGAGAATGAGAGTGAAGCTTGTACTGAGAGTGACACCGGTGTAAATTGTTCTTCTTTTCTCTTATTGTTACAAGATTGAATCTATAGTTGCATTTGTAAGTTCTTCTTTGTTTTTTGTGTTCTACTTCTTCCTTTCTACTTTTCTTATTTTGGTACCAATTGCTATCCAAGTGAGTCTTATAGAATCGAAAGTGCCTTGCCTTTGCGAGTGCCACCGATAGCTTATGACGATGGATTTTTAGTCTCATTCTGTATCACTTCGTACTTGCATCATCTTGATGATATAATGTGGAAGAGACGGGAATCAACTCTTATGGGCTATGCGCTGATCGTCTCTACTTCAAGGTAACATTATTGCCACAGATTCAAGGTAAGTATTGGGCCAAATGAGATAAGTAATATTTAGTTTTCTTTCTTTTAATTCTTTAGCTTAGATCACCAACACCATCAACATCCAAATCTTTTTCACTCTTTTTCAATTTCTTTGTATATATCCAGTTCTATTTTCTCTACCTTCTCTATCTAGCACTTTCTTCCTAACTTAACTACAACTCCTTTTCATTTTCTTTTTAAGAAATAAAAGAAGAATTTTAACCATTCTTTGTAACCTAAAAGAGAACTTACTAAAAAGCTTCCATCGCTAGTCCCTCCTTGTGGATCACGACCCGCATAGCCACTTGCTATTGCGGTGGTATTGAGCACTCGCACTCTTTATTCTAAGTTCTGAAATTCTGTATTTTTGTGTGCAGGTAAACATCAATCAAATTTTGGCACCGTTGCCGGGGAGGGATGGTAAGTAATTCTCTTTTTAGTTTACATTTTTGGTTAACTTTCTTCTTTGTTCTTGGTGTACAAATTTAACAACAAGGAATTTTTAATGCAGTGGACATATAAGTGGCCCTGGACTCTGCTTAAGAAAGTAGAGCCCAGATCCCTTAGATTTGCTACATTCCTATGGTAATCTGAGTGAACTACTAACCTGTATTTTCTGAAGGTTGGCTGAATTGCATAGTTTAATATCTGCAGCATTTATTTCCTTGTTTGACTCACTGTAGATACATTTCTAACACAATAGTAAAAAGTTGATTGTAAATGCTAAACATTATTTAGACTTTGCATTTAGGACGTGTCTATTTCATTACATTTTCTATTTACTGTTGAAGAGTGCAGGAGCCAAAGTATGTGTGCATAGCATTTAGTATAAGGTTCATTCTTGATGAAATATTACTTGAGTGTTACTTTTTTCTATATACTTATACACATTGCACTAAATTGATTTAAGGGCTTGTCCTATAAACAAGATAAGGTAGGGAAGTCATTACCCTCCCTTAGCCCACAATCCATCTCCTCACTCACTAACCCAAGCCTAATTAAAACTAAGTAGACGTTGGCCCTAGGGATATCTCGGACTCAAATAGGAAACTGACCTAAGGGGAAAGTTGATTAGAATTTGACTCTTGCCAAATCGGTGTCTAAGGTTGGGGATTGAGGGACGAAACCCCGAAGGTTGGTGGTTTGGCATAATTAGGCCCGTTGCTTTAAGTACGAATACCTCCCACCAATTTTGTCTCTACCTGGCCGATTAACTTGTGGTTAGATTCAGCAATATACCCCCCGTGAACAGTCTAACTAGTTAGGAGTTGTTTAGGTCTAAGCTTTACCCTAATTTAGGTTAGATTTTTTTCTTTTTATTTGTTTGCTTATTTGTTTGTTTTTCTTTTTTATGTTTGACATTTCCTGTGTGATATGGCTTATAACAATAATTTTTCTAATTTTAATGATAATTCATATTACACCTCGACCTCTTTTTCGGATATTACCAACCCGATATATCATAACTTTAACCAACCTAGTGTGCCAGATTGGTCTTATCCGAATTAATATAACCCATGCCCCCAATCTTATGACCATAATTTTCAAAATAATTTCAACTCTTCACAGAGTCAATGGGGATTCACCTCCTCCGAGTCCAATTTTCAACCAACTTGTTCTCCTTATCCACAATATTCCTAAGATTCATACTCAGTTCCATCAGTTCAAAATAGAAAACCATCAATCTTGGAAATGAGTATGCGTGAGTCCAAGCAACAATCACAAAATCCGACGGACTCACAATTTCACCATAAATTTTAAAACAAAACTTCAACTTTTCAAGTCCAATAGCAACAAAACGACGAACCAATCGACTATGAAAAGATGCTTGAAGCCATGACTCAGGCTCAAATCGCTCGTAATCATGACATAGATCTAATGGTTCAAACTCTTCATTCTCACCATTTGACCATTTCTGATATCGCTAACCATTCTGTTAGAGCCGAAGAATCATATTGTTTTGGAAAACAAGATTCCATTTCAGCACACCCATTTGAACTTGCCCAAACTCCGTATTTTGAAAATGACATTGACAGTTTGGCAAGTTATCCCTTTCCTGAAATTGAACATGAGAATGAATATGATCCTGAACCTCAATTTGGTAATTCAATTCTACTTCCTGATTCAATAATGACTCCAGTGTCTTCTCCTGATTTTAATCTTTTTCTCGAGTCAACATTGGATCCTGTGCCAATTCATCATGAATTTGAATTTCCAATCTTTTATGATCATCATATTGAACTTGACCAATTTCATACTTTTGAAAGTCCCATTGACAAATCGGCAAGTTCTAATTTTTATGAAATTGAACTTAATGAGAAATGTGACCTAGATTCTCAAATTTGTGATTCAATTCAAATTCTTGAATCAATATTGACTCTTGTTTTGTTACCCAAGTTGAGTAATATTTTAGAGTCAGTTTTGATTTGTACACCTGTCATTCTTGAACTTGAATCACCAATATTAAGTCACATTCCATTGTGAGAAAATGAATGTAGACTCGAGTTTCAACTTCTTGATTTGGACCCACTTCCTGAATCAATTTTGACTCTTAAACCTTTACTTGACTTAAGTCACTTTCCTGATCGATATTAGTTCCCGTACTTCCTAAGTCTAAGTCAATCATTCCATCTTTTTACACTCTATTTTAGGACAAGGGTGTTGATAAAATTGACTCCGAAATTAATTATGAAATTTGAAAATTAGATGGGGTTAAATTTTTAATAAAAATCATTCATATATCCATAATTTTAGTGGGTTATATTAGAGAGGTTTCTGCTGGGTTCCTCCGAACTTCACGAAAATTCGATTGGGCTGCATTTCGTGGACCAATCAGACCACCACCGAAATCACCACCTTAAGGTAATATTTTTCTTTCATTTCTTCTTTCTCATGCATCTATGTATTAATTCATACATTGAGGACAATGCATGAGATAGGTATGGGGGAGGGTCTAACATAACTTAGGTTTTCCTTTTTATTAAAAAAAAGAAAAAATTTAACATTTTCTTTACTTTTAAAAAAAAAATTTTGAAAATAGAAACAATATTTTGACATATTTTTTGTAAGAAATTAAGTCAATTTTAAGGAATAGGAAAATCAAAATTAGGATTTCTTATACTTGGTCAAAATAAGATTATTTGTTTGATTTCTAAGATTAGGAAGAAAATTTGTGAAAGTAATTTAGTCTTGATTTTTACCTTGATGAAAGATGCATGCTTCATACACTTACACACTTAGGGTTCAAAAATAAAGATTCTTATACCTTATTTAAGAAGAAAGAAAGAAAGAAAGAAAAGAAAAAGAAAAAAAGAAATATATATAAATTCTCTGATTAAGCTGGGCATTTGTGCCTCATAAAGCATAAGTATTCACGCCTTAAAGCGGTTCATATAATAAAATCCTTTGTTTTTTGGTCTTGTTTTCTCGAGTCCTTAAGTCCTTGGGGTGTTTTCTCACTCGGTGCCCTAAGACCATTTGGTTTGGGAGTCACCGATTAAAGGCTCGTTACATGGGCAGAATAGAAAGCCTAATAGAACTAAAGAATAATGCCACCAAAAATAAAAAAATAATAAATAAATAAATAAATAAGGCATAAGAGTTAGAGTTAAAGAACCCTTAGTCAAAATTTCAAGGTCACGAAGGTGCATATGACTTAAGGTAAAGTAATAGACTAGATGAGAAGTACAATTTGACTCCTTACTTTGATTGATAACAAATTTTTGAATAGAGACTAAGTTTAGGAATGAAAAATTCGGTTTTCCTATAACTTATAGATTACTTAAATCTTACAATAATATTTCAAATATTTTTCTTTCAAAATGTGTCTTCAAAATATTAACATTTTTCTCTTTCTTTATGGATTTTGTGGGTGCAATCCACTGAAAACCCTCACGAGACAAAAATTGTTCTCTAGGGGTAACCTAGAGGTTTAACTGCTTATTGCACAAGCTCAGTGCAATCGCGTGACCTGCGAAAGTGGTCTAATAATCTTTGGTTTAGTTTTGTTATTTTGCTCGAGGACGAGCAAAAGATAGGTGTGGGGGTGTGATTGCATACATTTATTGCATTATTCTTTATTACATATCCACATTTATCATGTAATAAATCTACTAAATTTCTTATCTTAAATGTATATTTTGTAGAAGATAATCATGGGGAGAAAGAGGATAAAATCAAATAAATATCAGTTAATTCAGATTTAAAATTTAACTAGATCTATTTGGTTAGAGGAGGATGATCCCAAATTTAGTTGGTTAAATTTAGTTTTTGGTGAATCAAGTGGTTAAAGCTAAAGATCAACCAAGGATAACATTAAATACAGAGTCCAAATCAAAGGGATAAATGGATAGAGAGAAGATCAAGGGATGAGATGAAGCAATTTTGACTTAGATTCTAACTAGATATATTTTAGTATTTGATTCATAACTTTCGCTACTAGAACTCATATCTGATGATTCAAGATAATCTAGAAAGAAGACTTAAAGGGCTGCAACTCTTAAGTTGATTATTATTTCTAATTCTATCATTTAATAAGTTATAATTAGCAATTAATACGCCAATAAGCTACAGATCAGAAATGAATATTCACATCAAATCAAGTTTGAAAATAAGGGGAGGATTCAAATTCAGAAATTGCCAGCTTCCCTTATCTTCATATTCCTCTACCCTCTGCATTTCTCCTATAAATACCTGCAATCTCAAAGGCAAAGAAATGATCATGTAGAGATAGACTTCAGGCCAGTTTTTTTTTTAGTGTAGGTTTTTATTTTTCTTTTTATATAATTTTTAGTTTTATTTATGTAATTAGGAGATCAGAGTTTCATAGGAGAACGAGAGTGAAGTTTGTACTGAGAGTGACACCGGCGTAAGTTGTTCTTCTTTTCTCTTATTGTTACAAGAGTGAATCTATAGTTGCATTTGTAAGTTCTTCTTTGTATTTTGTGTTCTTCTTCTTCCTTTCTACTCTTCTTCTTTTGTTACCAATTGTTATCCAAGTGAGTCTTATAGCATTGAAAGAGCCTTGCCTTTGCGAGTGCCACCGATAGCTCATGACGATAGATTTTTAGTCTCATTCTGTATACTTGCATCGTCTTGATGATATAATGTGGAAGAGACGGGAATCAACTCTTATGGGCTATGCGTTGATCGCTTCTACTTCAAGGTAACATCATTGCCACAGATTCAAGGTAAGTATTGGACCAAATGAGGTAAGTAATATTTAGTTTTCTTTCTTTTCATTCTTTAGCTTAGATCACCAACACCATCAACATCCATATCTTTTTCACTCTTTTTTAATTTCTTTGTACATATCCACTTCTATTTCTCCACCTTCTCTATCTACCACTTTCTTCCTAACTTAACTATAACTCCTTTTCATTTTCTTTTTAAAAACTGAAAGAAGAATTTTAACTATTCTTTGTAACCTAAAAGAGAACTTACTAAAAAGCTTCCATCGCTAGTCCCTCCTTGTGGATCACGACCCGCATGGTCACTTGTTATTGCGATAGTATTGAGCAATTGCACTCTTTATTCTAAGTTCTGAAATTCTGTATTTTTGTGTGCAGGTAAACCTCAATCAGATTCCAACCGATAATTTTGGTTTTCAAGTGTCTAAACCCAACCCAAATGACCTAGTATGATTTATAAATGATATTTATTCGTTGCCTATTTATATGGGTCATTAGTTTTGGTTTTAGACATGAAAAAACACACAAGTTTACAAGTTTTCAAGTTTGTTTAAAAAGAGAAAAGTTTTTCAAGCTTTCAATCTCCAAGTTCTTTATTTCCAAAGTTATTTTCAGATGGATTTAAAACTCTTCTATTCTTTCTAATTGAGTTTCATCTTTCACTTAACTTCTTGAGCAACACTTCATATTTTATTCTATAGGAAGTTGTAAGAGAGAGTGTTTGTGATCTTGTTAGATCACCAAGTGTTTTTCAATTGGCTTTGTGTTACCTCTTGTATAGAGGCTTGAGTTGGTGAAGTTGTGTAGTTCGATCTTGTGCAAACCAAGTTGTAATTCCTTTCTGTAAGGTCCCTTTATGAAAGATCCCATAGAGGATAGTGAAATCATTCAGAATGATGAAGGCGGGGATGTAAAGCGGTGGATCGAACCTCGGAAGAAATTCCTTTGTGTTTGCGATTGCTTGTGTCTTGCTCTCTATTATTTTTCATTTTCACACTTGTGTAATTGTTCATCATGCATTCTATAATTACTTTCATTCCATCACTTTCATTACCAGTTTATACTCATCTCAACAAGGAGGCAATTGAGTACCTCAACTCATTATCTAGAGGAATGAAAGAGGAGAAGTTCTAGACCTCTTCACGGAGAATTCGGCTTCAACTCTTATTTTGAGTGACCATTTGCATAATTCATCATAAGTAGTTTTAAAATTACATTTGATTAGCAAAAATACCTATTCACCCCCCCTCTAGGTGTATTTCAAAAGTTGTTGAGATACGGGGAGTGTCTGCTTCCCCTATATTCAGACGCTCTCTCCTGTTATACTTTTGCTATAAATGCCTGCAAATTCTGAGACATGGAGGAACCATTCAGCAGAGAGAATAAGCTAGGTTGTACTTTAGTTTATATCTTAAGTTTTTACTTTTTATATATGCAATTTTTGTTTTTCTTTATGTAACTAAGGCTAGAGAAGAGTTTCATGAAGGAATGAGAGTGAAGCTTGTACTGAGGGTGACACCGGTGTAAGTCTTTCTTCTTTTCTTTAATTGTTATCTTAATCGAATCGAAAGTTTCTTCTTTTTCTTTATTCTTGTTCTTGTTTGTCTTCTACTTTCCTTTTCTATATTTGTAAATCTAAATGACTCTGATTGCCTCGAATTTGCATTGCCCTTGTAAGTGCATTTGATTGCTTATGGTGATGGATATCCATTTCTATGTTAGTGTAGCTTACTCCTTCATTTCACAGTATAGAATGGGAATGGGGAAGGTCCTATATGTCATACTTTGATCGTCTTCAAGCCAAGGTGCATCATCGATACGGATCAAAGGTAAGTGTAGGCTGTCTAAAAATCACTAAAAGACAAGCCATTAAAAAGAAGAATTCCAAGTTCTAGACGCAAAGCCAATTTTGGCCGCGTCTCATCGGCACCAAGGCGCGAGGGTCGAAACCCGCGTCTCAGCCGCACCAAGGCGCGAGGGTCGAAACCCGCGTCTCAGCCGCACCAAGGTGCGAGGGTCGAAACCCGCGTCTCAGCCGCACCAAGGCGCGTGGGTTGACACCCGCGTCTCAGTTGTAATGTCCCGGTTTCGGGGCCAATCACGGCCCACATAACGAGGAAAGTTAGCACCCATTATGGAGTGTTTTTAGGAGGCACGTACACCCCTGAAACCCCTATAAATATCCCTTTCGCTATGAAGAAGGGGTCGGATGATTTTTGGGAGAAAAGAGCTCTGAGAGAAAAGAGAGAGAGTTCAACCCTTCAAAGAACTTGCTGTGTTCAAGTTAGCCTTTGCCGACAATCTCTTTGAGAGTTTTGGTCGACAGAGCTGTGTTACTCCGTCAATCACCCGAAGAGAAAAGCCCCAGAAGATCTCAACATTCACTGGTCAATGGAGAACTAGATTCACTCTCCACCGCCACTTGAAGAACCCAGCCTTAAACAAAGGGAGGATTCAAGACTCAACATCCTCCCTCCCTTGTAATCGGAAGACTGATCTGTTGTAATTTTCTATCCAATCCAAAGAATTTTACAATCGAATCCTCCTTTTCCGACGCATACAAGAGATGGCGACTCCGTTGGGGACTACATTTGTCACTGACGAACAAATCGTGGCGCAAGGTGACATCCTCTATAAGGGGAAGATGGTCGAATCGCTTGTCGTCGAGTTCGACCAGGCAAAGTATGAAAAGTTTCTCTCTTCTGGCTCCAAGAGCCCAAGGACCCGCATCTGCCGCAGGGTCTCGACTGGGAATGGTCCCGAAGTCCGATCTGAGGCTCTCTCGGGTGCTGCTGCTGTAAAGGGTGTCGCAGCCAACTGTATCAAGCAGGATACACGCGCCAACGTCTCTCAGGAGGCCCGCGTGGTCTCAGGCACAACTGCCGTTGCGACCAACCGCGCCATGCGGAACACACGCGTCAGCGTCTCTCAGGAGACCCGCGTGGTCAGAATCTCTAGTGTCCAGCCAGTCCACCCTCTCCCTCAGCACCAAGTCGTCGTTGGTTTCTCTCCACCTCCATGACGCAACCGAAACGCTGAGCGTCGACAGAGGAGGTGTGCGCGTCAACTGCAAGTTGGAACTTCTGATTGTCCAACTGAGGCAGGACGCAAAGTTCAATCCGGCGCCTTGGCCGCGCCACGTCCAGCACGCGAAGTCTGCGTTTGGCGGCCCAAACGCGAGACTCTCCAAATTAGGTCCTCTGAAGTCCAACTCACCAAACGCCAAGGCAAAGCCTGCGCGCCTCGTCAAGTATAAGAGGCACGCCCCCTTAGGCGCAGGGCCCAGCAGCCCACTCTCTCTCAAGCGTCCCTACCCTGACGCACCAAGCAGCAACGCGGCAGCTGCGTCTCTTCTCAGCAGAGACGCCAGACACGCGTCCTTGTAGGCTGTCTAAAAATATATCCAACAGACAAAGCTACTAAGAAAGCAGAATTCCAGCATCAAGGCGCGTCGGCCCGAAGCCCCGCGTCTCAGCAACAAGGCGCGTCGGCCCGAAGCCCCGCGTCTCAGCAACAAGGCGCGTCGGCCCGAAGCCCGCGTCTCAGCATCAGGACGCGTCGGCCCGAAGCCCGCGTCTCAGCATCAGGACGCGTTGGCTCGACACCCGCGTCTCAGTTGCAACTACCCGAAATAAGGGGCCAGTCACCGCACATGTAGCGGGAAGTGGCCCCTCATTGTGGAGCGTTTTCAGGGGGCACGATCACCCCCTAAAAACCCTATAAATAGTCCCGTCACTATTGAAGGAGGACGACGATTATCGGGCAAGGGAGAGATTCCAAAAAAAAAAGGAGAGATCATCGACAGAGAGAGAGAAGACCCTTCAGCAAGCTTACTGAGTACTAGCCGCTCTTCGCCTACCTCCTCTTCTAGAGTTTTGGTAGACGGAGCTGAGTTACTCCCTCTACCGGCCAAGGAGAAGATCCCTCGACGGTCCAGAACGGTCATCTGGTCAACGGAGAACAAGATTCACTCTCCACCACCACCGAAGAACCCAGCACTAAACAAAGGGGGAATTCAAGATTCAATATTCTCCCTCCCTTGTAACCGGAAGATTAAGCCGGCTGTAATTTTTCATCTGATCCAAGGAAACGTTACGCCAGCCACCCCTTTTCCGCGTCAAACAAGAGATGGCGACTCCGCTGGGGAACACTTTCGTCACTGACGAACAGATCGTGGCGCAGGATGATGTTCTCCGTAAGGGGAAGATGGTTGAAACGCTCGTTGTCGAGTTCGACCAGGCGAAGTATGAAGAGTACCTCTCTTCTGGCTCCAAGAGCCCAAAGACCCGCGTCTGCCGCAGGGTCTCAACTGAAAAGCTACCCAAGGCCCAATCTGAGGCTCTGCCGGATGCCGATGCCCACTGTGCCAAGACAAGTTCACGCGCCAACGCCTCCCAGAAGGCCCGCGTGACCTCAGGCACTGCTGTTGCGATCAACCACGTCGCACAGAACACACGCGCCAACGCCTCCCAGAAGGCCCGCGTGGTCCCAGGCACCACTGCTGCTGCGATCAACTGCGTCGCGCAGAATACCCGCGTCAACGTCTCCCAGGAGACCCGCGTGGTGAACACTCTTGGTTCTGTAAACCAGGAGGTTGTTGGTTTCTCCCCTCCTCCACGACGCAACCGGAATGCTGAGCGTCGACAGAGGAGACGCGCGCGTCAACTCCAAGTCGGAACCATTGGTTGTCCGACTGGGGGTGGACGCGGCGTACAATCTGATGCCTTGCCCGCACCTCGTCCAGTGCGTGAGATCCGCGTTTGGCGACCCAAACGCGAGACTCTTCAAGTTGAGTCCTCTGAGGACCAACTCGTCAAATGCCAGGGTGAAACCTCCGCGTCTTTTCAAACGCAGGAAGTACGCACTCGTAGGCGTGGGGCCCAGCAGCTCGCTCTCTCTCAAGCAACTCTGCCCAAACGCATCAGGCAGCAACGCGAGACTCGCATGCGCGTCATACAGCCGCGTCATGAGAGCCGCGTCCCTGAAGTCCGCGTCCAGGCTGAACAGCACATGACTGTCTCCCGTCTTCGACGTTCCGAGACCAGTCTCTTTAATCCCCCTCCCACGGATTTGAGGGATTATTTGATAAGGAAAAGAAGTGCCAATCAAGCCACTTCGTCATGCTACTATCAACAGCTCATCCATATGCTCTCTGGATGCCATTATGGATCAGGCATGCACCAGCAGTCCTTAATCAGACAGCTGACCCTGATTCCCCCGTCAGCCAAAAGAATGGGAAGATCCGGATCTGCATCGACTTCCGTGATCTAAACGAGGCCTGCCCCAAAGACGAATTCCCATTGCCAATCACAGATGTCATGATTGACAATACTTGTGGATTCGAGCGAATGTCCTTTATGGACGGGTTCTCAGGATATAATCAAATCAAGATGTATCCCGATGACGAAAAGCATACCTCCTTCAGGACTCCTCTAGGGGTATATTGCTACACCGTCATGCCCTTCGGACTGAAAAATGCAGGGGCAACATACCAAAGGGCCATGAACGCCATTTTCCATCAGCAAATGCGGAAAACGGTGGAATGTTATGTCGATGACATCGCGGTGAAAAGTCGCACTAAAGGTGATCACATAGCAGACCTGAAGGTGGTCTTCGACATCATGCGGGCTCATCAATTGAAGATGAACCCCACCAAGTCCTTCCTGGGGGTAGCCAGTGGAAAATTCCTAGGATTTGTTGTGACTTCCACAGGAATCCATCTGGATCCAGAGAAAGTCCGCGCTATCCAAGAGATGCAACCCCCAGAAGCCTCAAGGAGCTCAGGGGATTACAAGGACGATTGGCGTACATCCGCAGGTTCATCTCAAACCTTTCCGGAAGATGCCAACCCTTCGCTAAGCTGATGAAGAAGGGTGTCTCATTCATTTGGGATGACGCTTGTCAAAAAGCATTTGAGGAGATCAAACACTACCTCACCCAACCACCAGTTCTTGCAGCTTCGGTGTCCGGAAAGCCGTTTCTGGTGTACGTCCGAGCGATGGATCATTCCCTGGGAGCTCTACTAGCTCAGAATGATGAACAAGGACGAGAACAGGCAATTTACTATCTGAGTAGAACAATGATTGGGGCCGAACATCGGTACAACCCGATCGAGAAGGAATGTTTGGCACTAGTGTTCGCCATTCAGAAAATGCGACACTATCTGGTAGGCCAGACTATAAATGTCATATCAAAAGTCAATCCTTTAAGGTTACTTATGACAAAGCCTTCTTCACTAAATGGCCGGCTGGCAAAATGGGCCATATTGCTATCACAATATGAGATGCATTTTCTGCCACAAAAGGCTATTAAGGGACAAGCGGTGGCGGACTTCTTAGCTGAACACCCAGATCCGAGGGCAGCCAAGCTCTATGAGGATCTCCCAGACGAGGCCGCCAAAGTCTGCCTGACTCAGACGTTGTTCGAAAGTCAAGTATGGCAACTTTTCTTCGACGGTGCATCAAGGACAAGCCCAAAGGGACGCATAGTAGCGGGGGTAGGAGTGGTACTCGTCTCCCCACAAAATTATGTGATTCCCCGAGTTGTCTCACTGACCGAACCCTGCTCCAACAATGTGGCGGAATACAACGCTCTTTTGATTGGGATGCAATTCGCCGATGAGATTGGCGTTAAAAATCTCGAGGCGTACGGTGATTCTAAACTCATCGTCAGCCAAGTTCGCGGAGAATATGAGGTCAGACATGAAGATCTAGTACCCTATTACAATGCGACAATCCACATGGCCGAGAGGTTTTCAAACTTCTACATCGACCATGTACCGTGCAGGCAAAATGCGCATGCAGATGCACTTGCATCCCTTGCTGCCTCCTTAGCCCTTCCAGCTGGAGTAATGGAGAAAGTATTCGTCTATAGCCACGACCTGTACTGTCCAAAAATTTCACTCGGAGACTGCCCAGGGTCAACGGGAGATCATCACGACAAGGAAACACTTGAAGTGTCAACTGGTCTAGAGCTTAAAGACTGGCGATTCCCCTACATCGACTATGTCTTGTACGGCATCCTGCCTGAGGACACCAGGGAGGCGGCTGCCATCCGAAGAAAAGCTCCCAAATTCTACTATAATGCGATTTCGCGAACATTGTATCGTCGATCGCATGACGGGATCCTGCTCCGATGCCTCTCATCAAAAGAAGCCCAAGGAGTATTGAAAGAAGCCCACGATGGTACTTGTGGAGCTCATCAACCTGGCCCCAAATTGGCACACCGACTCCAAAGGTTGGGTTACTATTGGCCCAAGATGATCGCCGATGCTGTCGCTTATGCTAAGAGATGTCACGCCTGCCAAATACACGGCGATTTCATCCATCAAGCACCAGGGTACCTCCACTCTACGACCTCTACTTGGCCGTTTGAAATGTGGGGGATGGACGTGGTTGGCCCTATCAGCCCACCATCATCGAAAGGACATCGGTTCATTCTAGCGATAAACGATTACTTCTCAAAGTGGGCCGAAGCTATCCCTTTGAAAGAGGTAAAATCTTCTAACGTGATCAAGTTCGTGAAACATCACGTTATTTACCACCTCGGTGTACCTCGGCGTATCATCCATGACAATGGACCCCAGTTCATCAGCCAGGCTTTCCAGAGATTCTGCGCGAAGTTCAGAATCCAGAGTGTGTCCTCAACGGCATACTATCCTGCTGCTATCGGTCTTGCAGAAGCCTTCAATAAGACTATTGGCAAGCTTCTTAAAAAGTTCGTCTCGAAAAGTCAACGAGATTGGGACGACAAGTTGGGTGAATGCTTATGGGCTTATCGCACAACTGTGCGAACCCCGACTAAGGCCACGCCGTTTTCCTTGGTATACGGATGTGAAGCTGTGCTTCCCCTGGAGATCCAAATTCCATCTCTACGCGTCGCCTTGACAGCGGAGATGACGACCGAGGGGAAGCATCGACAGCGACTCCAGGAACTGGAGGCCTTAGACGACAAGCATCTGCAAGCCCAACAGCAAATCGAGCTCTACCAGGCTCGAATCACCAGAGCCTTCAACAAGAAAGTTAAAGTGCGAACCTTTAAGAAAGGCGACCTTGTCTTAGCCGTCCGAAGACCTATGGTCATGACGCACAAGACAAAAGGAAAATTTCAACCCAAATGGGAAGGACCATTTGTGATAGAGTCAGTCTACTCAAATGGGTCATATCGCCTCATAACTTCAAATGGCGATACACTCATGATGCCGATCAATGGCAAATTCTTGAAGAAGTACTATCCTTAATAGTACTCTTCCTCCGATCAAGTTAAAAGTACACCTCTGATCGATCAAGTTAAAAGTACACCTCTGATCAAACATCCGACGCCTCCGACGGCTAAGGATAGAGGAAAATGTTGGCCTTTAAGCCCGACATAAATCCTCGACAACTCATCATCCTGAGGAGAATAGCATGACTAGCCCAGCTCAAACGGTAGTTGGTAAAGGCATGTCAAGCCCGTTGACAGCTGAGGATTTGCTAAAAATCCTAAGGGACACGTTCCCATTTGATCCGACGCCCTCGACGGCTAAGGATAGAGGAAAATGTTGGCCTTTAAGCCCAACATAAATCCTCGACAACTCATCATGCTGAGGGGAATAGCATGACTAGCCCAACTCAAACGGTAGTTGGTAAAGGCATGTCAAGCCCGTTGACAGCTGAGGATTTGCTAAAAATCCTAAGGGACACGTTCCCATTTGATCCGACGCCCTCGACGGCTAAGGATAGAGGAAAATGTTGGCCTTTAAGCCCAACATAAATCCTCGACAACTCATCATGCTGAGGGGAATAGCATGGCTAGCCCAACTCAAACGGTAGTTGGTAAAGGCATGTCAACCCGTTGATAGCTGAGGGTTTGCTAAAAATCCTAAGTGGACTTGAGTCCACTCTTTTCTCCAAAAATCCCTTACCAATTCTCGTCCATAGAATGGTAGGACCACAAAATGCAATCATTACTACGTTAACACTATACCTCTGGTAATGAATACTCTTTGTTGAGTATAAACTTTGCTTGTTAACTCTGCATAGAGTAACAAACTCTCAAATTTGCCAAGTTAACACTATACCTCTGGCATTTCAAATTCCACTTGTCAATTCTCATCAATAGAATGACAGGTCCTCAAATTGCTCTTATCACGAGCCAATTCTTGTCAAGTTAACATTACACCTCTGACAAACTACTGTTTAAGTTAACATTACACCTCTAAGCAGTACATCGAGTGCCTGTCAAGTTAATATCACACCTCTGATAGTCACCTTTCTTCAGACTTCCATATCGAAGCTGAAATGCATGATGCCAAGTTAACACTACACCTCTAGCATCCGAGTCATCGCTAAGTTCAACAATACACCTATGGCCATGACCTTTCCTCGACTTCTTCGTCTAAGTTGAGATGACCAATGCTAAGTTCAACATCACACCTCTAGCATTACCTCACTGTTAAGTTAAACATTACATCTATGACAGTGACATTCTGAGTTAAGTTAATATCACACCTCTGACTCACATTCTTGTCGAGTTAACACCACACTTCTGACAAGACTATCTCCAACCCGTTAAGTTAATATCACACCTCTAACGGTAAAAGCTTTACTAGATTCCTCGCGGGTCTAGTTTCACTTGTTATTCTCTTCAACAGAATAACAGGTCCACCTAAAGACATTGTTAGGTTAACATTACACCGCTGACAATGTTTTATCAAATTCCCCAGCTGACCTTGAATCAAGTCAATCCCAGACACTTGACAAAAGTTCACCTTCTCTGGGAGTACGCATTCCCCCTGTCACTTTCTTTTATAAAGTGGCGGGTCCACCAAAATCATTCTTTTGCTTCTAAAACAAAACATTCAAGACAACAAAAAAAGGCAAAAAGAAAAGTGTCACTTTTATTCATATCCAAACACATGAAAGTGATACAAAACGCTCTCTTATACAATAAGATTGAGTGTTACAATTAAGGAGTACAAAGAAGTCCCTCTCTCTCTCTGAGGCCGTACTCACTCCTTGAAGCCGCATCTGATCCTAAGTGCATGATGTCTGGAGAAGTGCCGAATTGTGGCGACTGTTGGAACCGATTGCACTTTGATGCGCGACGCCAACTTCGAAAGCGCCCTAGCTGACTAAGCCAGGAGCAATGGTGTTCTTGAGGTCCGGTGGCAACAGAAGAGCCTGCAACCCTTCGTTCAAGAGTTGATCTTTCCCCCGCAGGACATGGACTGTCCTTGATGTCACTTCTGGGATGGGAGAGGAAGAGGATCCTCTCCGCCACCACAACCGCCGGAACCTCATCGCCGTCATGCATACCCTGACCATCTCTTGCCATCAGGCAAGAGTGGTGCAGGAGATCTGAAGAGACCTTGGCGAGATTTGGGTCCTCGTCAGAGATATAATTTACTCTCTTACAAACGACGAGGACCATAATTTACTCTCTTACAAACGAATATTGAGCAAGTTCGCCAGCCGATATATTCTTTCCGGGGCCCAGCGAATCTGAAAAAGGACGATCAAGCCTACCTGCAAAGAATAAACAAGAGAGTTAGAAAATCTGGAACTTAGTACACTTCAACAAAGAAACTAAGTGACAGACGCGGCAGTCATTAGGGACTTCGGGCGCGGAAATGATCTGCACATTCAAACACCGCGTCAGCAGAAACAGACGCGAGTCAAAACTGTGCCACGCCCAGGATTCAAACGCGGTCTCAGTTTGCACCCGCGTCTAATGTACTAGACGCGAAAAACTTCAAACGCCGAAAATTGCCATCTCTCTGCTGGGTGAACAGGAGTTGCAAGATTCAGGTCTGAAACGCACTAAGGCAATAGCCACGAGCAAAGCCAGCGTCAAGAGCTCGCGTTCAGAAAAGTTCAAGTCACCAGCACAAATTCCAGAGTAGGAATGCACCAGAATTTCATTCAGATGCCTATGCCAAAATACAGGCTATGGACATCATCGGGGTGACATACCAGCAGAAACCTCTGTCCAGAGTTGGCCTCTCTGCATCCAAACGCGGGTGCGCAAGATGACATGAGAGAGGATTCCTTCTGAAGAGACCAAACAGAGGCATGAGAGCTCTGGGTCATCTTCATCCACGGGGTCACCTTCACCCATGAAGACGTTTCTCTGAAAGATAACTCAAGGCGAGACTTCTCTCGGAGCAAAACAAATGAAAACAGTCTAAGTTGGATTGTTGAAGAGGGAGAGGGTGCACTCTATTTATAGGCAGTCCCTAATAACTGTCATTAATGGGGCATCAATCGGAACCGTCGCGCACAACTGTCAAAGCCCAATCAAAAACGGACGCGTGGAACGCTGCTTTGGAAACCGTCAAAGTGCGCCGGTTTTTTCAACCGCCAGCGTCGGTTCTGCATGCAAGAGCATTAACGCCTGAATCCATTGAGAGGCCGACGCGTGGACAACTGCCTTGGGAAGCAACGGATGACCCGGAACCCCAATCGACAGTGAAGACTTGACGTTCAAAGATCTCCTAAAATCTTTCAAGTCTGGCTGCATTGAATGCAGATGGAAAGTCGCGTCTCTTCAGCAGACAAGGCTGCGTATCCCGTGTCTGCTCGATCCGCGTCTTTCTTAGCAAGACAGATTCGCGTTATTCAGAGCCGCGTTTCACTCTGTGATTGACGCTGCGTCTCACTCCATGGACTGACGACCGCGTCTCACTCTATGGATCAATGCTGCGTCTCATCATGATGACCGCATCTCACTCTGTGATCGACGCTGCGTCTCATCAAAAGGACTTAGTAAAATCTAAGTTCCTGTAGACTGACGACCGCGTCTCACTTTATGGATCAATGCTGCGTCTCATTAAGAAGACTCAGAGTCAAGGCCGCGTTTCATTAACAGAACTTAGTCTTACCTAAGTTAAATATTCACAGCCAGTTACCAAGGAGTTGGATTCGCCTACAGCTGAGCAAAGAAGATGGAGCAAATTTTTCAAACTTTTATTATAAACAGTAAAAGTGGATACAAACACTCTAAACAGAGTGTCCTCTTCTTTACAAAAAAGGGGGAAAAGAAAAGAAGGCTAAATATCCTGGTTCGCCAAGGTACGGATTTGTTCCCTAAGGCGGTGAATCTCGTGTTGGCGCGTCCTTTCAGCTTCCATAATAGCCCGGTCCCGCAGCTCCTCTTCGGATAAGAAATTTCTTGCGGCCAGCTGCGCTCGCAGAGATTCCACCCTGGAAGAATGTAGAGACAGACTCTCTTCAGCTCGCGCCTTAGCAGCTTGTTGCTCCTCTAGCTGCTTTTTGATGGTAGCAAGCTTTTCCTCATTGAGCGCAAGCACAACTTCTGCCTTGGCAATGGTGTCCCCGAGCCCTGATGATGACTTGCTCTGTGCTCTGCATGACAAGCTCGGATTCCCTTGAATCGCCAGCTAGTTTCTAGCATTCAGCCTGGGAATATTCGAGGTTGCGGATCTCTGCAGCGATTTGTGCCTCCGCTTCCTGTCGCTCTCGTTCTTGAGCAGCTAGGAGCCTAGTCAGGGTGGCCTGGGCCTCACTAAAAGAGCCAGCATCTTCCAAAGACTCCAGCTCCTGCAGGTAGTCTCCCAGTTGCTCTACCACCCGCAGACACGCCTTGGCAAGTGAAGGGCCTCCGGTTAATTCGACGTTCACGGCCAGATTTTTAAGAAGCGTCTGGGCAAATTGGAACGAGCTGTTTCCACGTAAGATGAGATCAATACATGATCCCATCGAAGCGAAGAATTGCTGCACCATCTGACGTGCCAGTTCCCCCATGTCTTCACCACCTAGGAAGCTTCCCGACCGCTTTTCTGTCACAGGATAGGGGATATAAGGCGGATCTTCTCGCACAAGAGTCGTGCTAGCCGTCGAGACGGCAAGAGCTAGACCGGCCGCTGACGCTTCCGGAGGTACTACCTCTACAGGAGCCTCCACGACCAATGAGGGAGTAGTAAGCACGACCTCCTCAGAAACCTCCACCGCGACTTGAGCTGTATGGCCTTCTGGAAGAGTACCAACCATCGGACTCTCCACTGAGCCCCCTCAGTCCTCTCTGCAAGTTATCGCAGCGTCAGCCACAATGATGGAAAAGCGAAACATTTAAAACGTCAGAGCTGCCTTACCTAGTTGGAGGTCCAGAGGTATCGAATCCTGTGGGGTAGAATCTCCCCGGCTTCAGCAGTAACCTCCTCGCCTGGCAGAGTGAGAGCCTCCTCAGCCTTAGTTGTTGCTTCCTCTTCTGGCAGAATGGAAGGCTCCTCAGTTTCAACAGCTGCCCCCTTTGAGGGTATCTCAGCAGCCGAGACCTCAATCCCCTCGGGCCGGGTCAACTCCACCACCATCTCCTCAATATGCGAGGAGGTTGTAGCCTCAGCATCTTCGGCCGACCCTGCAACATAAGAGAAGAATGTTAGAACATCCTCTTCAAATATGTAAAGAGAAATTAGGACGGAGATGGAAAGAAGTACCTTCAGCAGGGATAATCGCCAGCGATGGTGCAGTCAATGGCTCGCCCCCATATATTTCCGCCTCCGAGATGTGGAAGAATTTGCTCTGATCAGGAAGAGCGGGTTCATCGCCATAGTCGACCTCGTCTTCAAAGGCGCTTTTCCCCCGATAACGAAGAAGACGACAGCGCAACGCGAGGAAGCCCCGCAACAGGAGCCTTACCTCCGATCACCCCAGTGGTAGGACTAGGGTCAACTGCCCTAGGACTAGAAATGAAGACGCTAGGAGACCCCGGCTGCCGTACCTCACCTCTCCTTTCATGAGCAGAAGGAAGCTCGGGCTGAGCTGAGAGTCCCGGATCTCAACATCCTCTTCACCCATTATGTCGACCTCAAGCCGCTCATCATCATCACCAGCAGCGGTGGACTCGTCAACAAGCTCCCCTTCCTCCACGGTCTTGCTGCGCGACCTAGGAGCACGAACCAAGCTTGGGAAATCTTCATCTTCTGGCGGTTCCTCAATCTAACAGGGACGTCTTTAGGAGGACCCTCAACTCTAGCAGAGATGTCTCCGGATTGAGAGACTTCAGCTGTTAAGTCCCTCCGAACCTTCTTTGGGACAGGCTCAGCAATAGAAGCAGAGCGTCGACGACGCTTGCTCGCCAACTGCTTAGACCTCCTTGCCCGCGGCTCCTCCCTCGTGGCTGGTGGCTCCGCCCTTTGTCGCTCGTGGCTCTACCCTTGCCGGTCGCGGCTCCGCCCTCACTGCTGGGGGCTCCCTCCTCGATCGTCTCCCAACCTCCTTCTGAGCCTTCAGGTACTGGTTGATGAGTTCGTCTGTTTACCAGACTACGACCTCGCCTCGAGATCTGCATTGATGCTCTCAATGCATGAGAACTCCGGAACAAAATCTGTGTGTCTGGTTGGCTTGGGAGTACCAAGTGCAGAAACTGAAACTCGTACGGCACTTGGGCCCTCGAGAGGCAGACGAAAAGATACTCCCGTCCCTCCCAGCACACTATAGTACCAGGCCCGAGCACCCTCGACAGGTTCCCTTCGAAGGCAAGTCTAGCATTGGGGTTCCCGACATAGAGCTGATCGTAGCCGAACTGTCGGGCGAAGCGACTCGGCATATACGGCTCAATAGTGCATGAAGTCCCTTGCCGGAACAGCACATATCCTGGCCGGATGTTGATCACCCACCAGAAGAGTCCCGCAGACAGTTGCGAGAAGCCATCCCGGCCAGCAACATCAGCAGACAGCTCCCCGAGAGCTACACCAGGAATCTCTGGAGAGCAGCGATTGAGCTGGTAATTCGTGGCGATTGATAGAAGCTTCCGAATATAATAGATGTAGGCGTCACACCATTCCGAACGTTCCAGCCGCTGCACAAATGGGACATGACCCGCACCCCCACGCGCCGCCGTCATCAAGGAGGGCAGTGCATCACATACCAAGCCATGAGGTACGTGTAAGGCAGCTCGATCCGAGGGTTGGGACGCTTCACCATTGGATTCCCCTCTGAGTCAACATATGGCTTTCCATGGGAATCAACAGTTTTCGGGGGTTTCGCAAAACTTTTGGTTAACGCCCAGCAGCCCGCTCTGAATGCCAGCCGCTACGGCCGGAAGAAGGGATACGGGACTGCCATGAGCCAGGAGCACCGCCGGTATACCACGTCGGCAACAATAACTTCGTGTGGCAGCGTGGGCACCACACATCTCTTCAACCACAACATCAGGAAGCCCGCCAACAGTGCTCGATCAGAGATGGGAGTCCGGGCTTGATGGTGAAAGCTTTCAAAAACCAAGTCAGGGTCGAAACCGTCCTCGTTCGACTCCGTGGTGTAGAAGCTGTTAGGAGCCTGGTCGATCCTGTCTTCAATTTCCCTATCGGAGCTGGGAACCATCGGATTATCGGGAGGTCTTTCTTATGGACATTGTTGAACAGATAACAAGCCCAAGACAACTGCTTGACTCCTCCTGACCTCCAGGCAGTTATCTGGCCGCAGATGTGGAAGTGGCACATCACCTCCCAGTAGTCCTCATATATTGCGGGAAACTCCTCCTTCAAAAAGTGGAGCTCCTTAGTGGTAGGGACATACTCCTCATAAGGAATGTCCCCTGACGCCAGCCCCGAGACCTCATGCAGCTCGTGCAGTGCCAGGCCCATCTCTTCAACCGGGGTGAAGAATGTCCCCTCAGAGAGTTATATCGCTCTCAGGACTCCGAAGAAATTATGAGAGCTTGGTGGGATATCCCACTGCACAGCCCTGATTGCTGGGTACAGTCCCACACGCTCTAGCAGATCCCCGAGCTCGGTAAGGACGAAACTCACCATTCTGCCCCACCAAATATTCCCCGTAGAATGGATCCACCCATGCGCACGGAACTCGGTAGGATAGTCACCCTCCGCTTCCATAAACGAGTTAAGGAAGGTAGCGGCAAGCTGTGGTATCTCCCCGACCGGAACATCGGACTTGCCGACGC